>VWZX01007817.1:600000-1125073 GCA_013399015.1 Galbula dea
ATTCTTTTTACTGAATAGTGGATCCAGGGAATTAATCAATCTGAGCTGCAAATATCAAAAGTATTAGGTTTCTTATTATAGCCAGAAGACTCAGCTGAGGAAAGATGTGAGAAGATGCGGTGGAAGCAAAACTAAAGCTCCTCAAAGACATTTTATTAAAAAAGTACTTATTTTTGTTAAACTGTGAGCAAAGTGACTTTCCACCACAAAAAGAACCAACCCAACACAACAACCCCCCCAACAGTAAAAAACAAACAAACAAGCCTAAACAAACAAACAAAATGACAGCAACAAAAAAGAACTCAGATCCTACAACTATTTTGAAGCAGGAAAATTTTAAGTGTTAAAAGTAAGTTTATGTTTGGTATCAGTAGTCAATGCTAAGCCATGTATCAAGTGCTCCAGTTTTTCTTTTATTCTTTAAGGAAGCATTTAGGGAAGCATATTACCTGCATAAATAAAATGGCTTTTCTGAAATAACAGAAAATAATTTGAAAAGAGGGAAAAATAATTTTCAATATGAATTCTTTCAAGAATCCCTGTTTTGAAGAAATTAACTTTTTTCCATCCTAAAATGCAGCAAAATCTATTTTAAAATGTTAATTTTTTTTGCAAGATATGAACTATCATTTCTGCTATGCACTTGTTCAAATCCTAGAGAAAATAGTCTCTGATACAAAAAGCTCATGTAAGTTGTCAAAAATGATAAAGAAGTATCAACAACTTCATTTTAAAGATTATGATCTCTGTCACAGATATTGGTCTAAAGATATACAGGTGAAAACCCCTGAAGTTAGTAGATGGCAGTCTCAGTTTCACTTACTGAAGCTACCTTAGGTAACAAGGAAGGCCCTGCAGAAGACAAAACTGTTGAATTCAGGTAGCTACAGTTATGGCAACAGGGATACATCTTTCCTAAATTTGCCACTATAACTTGTGAAAGGGGGTGGCCTGGAGCACCCAGGAGCCTGACCAGTCATTCAAGATTTACTCCATAATCCAGGTTTAGGAACAGAGCTCATTAGGCACAATTCATGTGACCAATTTTCAGTGTTTTCCCCAAAACAGTTGGAAGAGTCTGTCTCTCTCCAGTGACAGCAGAAGTAGCATAGGATAATCACTACAGATAGGTTATCTTTGCTGCCCAGATAAATCTCACCAGGACAATCCAGCCCAAGACCAGATGTTCCGTCAGGAGAGGCCAAAAGCAATCTTCTGGGAGCATTTGGTTTAACTTGGAGCATCTCCATTGCTACAGGGGAACAGAACAGTGCCCTGACATGCTTTGGGAAGCAATCAAAGTCTCAGTACTTCAGCAGGGACCTTTGAAGGATGTAACAGTTCTAGGCATGCTCAATCCCCAGTTATCTACAGATGCTATAGATTTGAGATTAGTTATCAAACTTGTTCACAGAATGTTTTACCATTGCAAGAAAAAAAAAATGTGCAGAATATACACAGAGACATTGGCAGAGAACTGCTGCCTTATTATTTTCTTGCACTTGTGGTGGAGTAAGTAAATCAAATCTGAACATCGTTTAGGAAACATGCAGTGCAAATGCAGACTGTCTAAAACAATAACTTGCTTATTGATGCCCCATAAATTGAACTTAAATCTCACATTGACCTTTTTCTCTGAGTAGCTTTTTCATTAGTAGATGATTAAGCGATTGGAAATGCGTGAAAACAAAGTTACTCAGCTTGCAAAGGGGCAGACAATGTCTCAGCTGCCTCCACATGTCCTACCACTTTCAGAGTTGGAGTACCACCTGAAACCAAAGAAAACTTAAAACCTAACCATTGCAAGTTAATGGAGAGACACTTCCCCCCCTTTTTTCTTTCTTTCTTTTTTTTTCAAATGCTTCACATGTTGTGAAGATCTTTTATTTTTCCCCTGCTACATAAATATGAAAAGGATGAATGAGGTGGAATGCCCATTTAAGCCAATAACATTACTATTTTCAAAGGCAGAGAAACCCTACTTTTCACCTGCCAGACATTCATCAGAATTGCACAGTATTTATTGTGTTCTTCTGCAGCACCAGACCATTGAGGGTGTCATGCCATTTTGAAAGACCTACAATACAATGTATACAAACCTTCAAAGCATTTAATGAAAAAAAAATTGGTTACATATACTGTTAGCCTTTAAATATTGCCTCTATTTTTAACCTGTGGAAGCTCAGCTTTGAAGAACCTTCCCCTCCCCAAAACAGCAGTAGACTGAAATACCAAAGAACACAGAAAAAGAGCCACTTGTGACTGATGAGAACCATTAGCATGGCAACCTGATCACACTGCAACAATAATAAACAGATTCCTGCACTGCCACTGATTTCCATTGCACTGTTTGCCAATTACACAGAGTAGCCTTCTGCCGAGAGAAATACACTTCAGTTTCAGCCCATGACCTCATATTTTACCTTTTTGCTAAATTCAGATCTAGTTCTATGTTCATCCCCTTAGGTACTTGTACACTGTAATTAAATCCTATCTCACCTGCTCCTTTTTCACAACCCAACAAGTTAAGATCTTGGAGCCATTTCTTCAGAAGACATATTCTCCCATCTCCTAAATTAGCCTTGATCCCTGGACCCCTTCCAAACCTTCCTTAGGGAATGCAGCAAATTACAAACCTCTTGAAAGATTTAGAGGTCCATCAGGACTACACATCGTGCAATAGTTGGGGGAGACTGGCTTTAAAAGATATGGCTGGACAGGTTAAAGTCAATGGAAGTTCAACTGGTAGGGAGATGAGAGGATCAGTGCTTAAAAGTCTGAATGTAGTATGTGACCTGAAGAACTTAGCAGATATTGAGGCAGCATCTGTTCAAATCCTAAATCTAGGGCTAACTTTCATTGGTCTGTGTGCATTTTAATCATAGAATCACAGAATGTTAGGAGTTGGAAGGGACCTCGAAAGATCATCTAGTCCAACCCCCCTGCCAGAGCAGGAAAGCCTACAGCACCTGTGTTCCCAGGTGGTCTCCCATCCAAGTACTAACCGGGCCCGACCCTGCTTAGCTTCCGAGGTCAGGCAAGATTGGGGTTTCTCAGGATGATAAATACCAGCTGTAAATAGGGCTGTGGGGAAAGCCCATGGAGTAATTGCAGTTTGCTCTAAATAGTGCATAGCTGGGGTGAGACACCTGAGCTGTCGTTGTAGGGAAAGAGGACTGCAAGGGACCCTCTCCCAGAGTCTGGGGGCAGGCAGCAAGGTAGAAGCAGCTCTGGAAGCTACTGGATTCCCATCTTGCCAGGGCCAGGAAACTGCTCAGAGCCGCTAGACCCTGTCCAGCTGCTTGCAGAGGAGAGAGGGGAACCAGAGCTGCAGTACCAGCACCCCAGCCTCCTCACCCCAGCCACGCAGGGGAGGTGTGTAACGTCCTGGTCCCTTGCCAGCTTGTCCGGCTGAGGGAGGCTGGACTGCTGCTCAGTGTAAAACATTGATGGAGGGTGCTTAAAGACAACAAATACATCACATAAATAAACCATGAGTGAAATTTACCCTGAAAGTGAAAGAAATGTTATGTTTAACAATGCCTGGCTGTTTGGTGATTGCAGCAAGAGAAGTGACAGTTACTATGATGTACTGTGTTCTTCTGAACAGTCTCTTAATAATAGCTGTGTGACAACTCATAAATGACATTTCTCATATACAACGCCTGATAATGCCAGCTTCACTACACTAATACACCCATTTCTCTAATATCTAAGACTTTCAGGTATCTGGAGAATGATGTCTGCCTTAAAAGCAAAGCAATTTTTGTGCTATTTGTGAGAAGACTGTGCTTTGTTTCCCACAGAAAAAGCCGTTGTCCTTTCTGTACCACAGGATAGTCCTAATCCTAATAGGAAAACAAAACATTAAATAAAAACATGGGTAGGAAAATAGACTGCAGTATTTGCCCATTTATCCCATGTAAATGGGTCTAATAAAATGATTTTGAAAAAGCAGTACTGAAAATCTTACAGCAAGCGGGCCAGGAACTTCTGAAACATCATTCCTTGCAAGAGGTGGACTCCTAGGGCTAGACAGCACATTTCCAAAAACTGTGGAGTTATATATCAAGAGTAGGACGGTTCCTTAAAATCCTCCAGTGCATATTCTCTAGGGGTCCCTATAAAATATTTTTCAAATTTATTTTTTTTAATCAATCATGCTGCCTTTATAAAAGATCCTTACAGTGTAAATCAATACCAGGAGAGTGTTTCCTTCCATAATCCACGTTGAAATGCTGTTCATTTACCTGTGGTCTCTTACACTTTAAAAATCATGTTGTTAACTCTTTGCAAAATGTTAAGGGAAAAAGTTCATGTAAAGAAACAAAATCCAATTTGTGGGCCAATGTCCAAGTGCTAATGTCGTTGCAAAGGGTTAAAATGTGCACAACACCAGAATTGGCTTTATTTACATGTTTAAAAATGGGAGAAAACTGATGTAACCTCCTGCACAGCTGGCAGCCTTTGCCAGTTGTTTGTCTTGCAGCATGACCACAGACTCTACAAATCTCTTGTGAGAAATGGACCTTGTCTGGAGGACCTTGCAATTTAAACATGCCAAAAAAGAGTTTGGAGAAAAAACAGAGTCAGAAAACTCAAAAATGAGGCAGCAGGTTTATGAGAGAAGTCAGCAACTGCATAGATCCAGATCCTGTTCCTGTTTGATTTCATTCAAGTACTCCAAGTCTTAGATGATTCACACAACAGTACAAACACAGAAGAGGCAAATTGAGGCAGCCAAAGTCATTGTCACTGTATCTAAAAGGTGCTAAAATCCAATGGAAGACTTTTTCATTATTTAAAGTTTTAAATAGGTCTTGAATAGACTGCAAGGCTACCTGGCAAATCCACGAGTCTAGTTTAGGAAGGCCAGAGTCTGTTACAGCCCACACTGCTGGTGGATCAGTCTCACTGCCACCTTCTTAACTTGGTCCTTTGCTGCTCTCTGCAACTTAAATGCAGGATAAAAAGGAGCACAATGATAGCATGCTACATTTATGTAAAGATTTCTCTTCTGATTTTCTAAAACTACATTTTCATTTTTGTTTGTTGGAAGACTTAGTGTTTAAATCATCTATTTTATCAGGCAAGGAAACGTGTTCTGTTAAAAGATTCCTACAGCGTATGCACGACCTGTTTAAATAACCTTTTTCCCATCTTCTCTGTAATCAGAGGATTTGAATTCTAATGCAAAACATTCATGCCAGAACCTGATTATATCCCAGAGCTACAGTTCTGAGTGGCATCAGCCCACGGTATCTGACGGTATTTGCCAAAAACATGTCAGGACTCCCCTATAGTTCAAATCACCCCATAAATTCTACACTTACACAACATCGGTGACCTCATACTCAAAGCATGCCTTAATGATCAAGCAAGTGGAAACGTTCAGTAAATACATTGAATGTTTGACATTGTTATCAGTGGGTGTTCCCTGAGTCTCTTGTGAAACAATCTCAAGATTAACACAAGGCCAAGAAGTGTCAGCCAAGTGAAACCCTTAAAAGTTATTCAAGAAATTTCAATAGACGACAGGTTTTTTTCTGCACTAAAATTCATAAAATATTTCTTGGAGAAGTATTGGCAAAAAACCCCAAAACCCCAGAACCCCCAAATTTTTTGAACAGTAAGTTATTTGCATTGCTTTGACTGGTTTTAAGTCATTGCTACTGACCTTATGAAGCTGGGCGAAGTAGCCCAGCCTCCAGAGCAATTCTGAGAAATGAAGCATTTAAAAGTCTACAAAAGTTTTTATAAAGTCCATTATAAAAATGATGTTCAATACAGACAACTATTTCAGACTTATAGCCTCTCTAAATCTGGCTTTAGAAATACTCCCAATGAAGATTGTATTGGTTTGGATTGGACTGATTGGATTGATTGGATCCCAAGGCTGATTCCTTACAAGAATGCAATGCCTCCTCTACAGTGCACAAAAGACTTGGTTACTTCAACTGATTCCCATGTCAGCAGAAGGTATTGACATGCTATAGCAACATAACAGAAAGGAAAAGGAATAAAATCAGAAAGAGAATCAGATGTTTTTATTACTTCTATTTCTCTGTTCTTTACTTTAGAAACTATGTTGAATTTATGGATCCATGAATGCTTTCCCACAGTGAGCATCAGATGAGATCTTACACCAGACCTGTGGGGCAGATTCTTAGGCCCTGCTCGCAGTCAGGTCTATCCACATGACTTTAACGGTCTGAGCAGAACTTAAAAGAAATGTTAAATAACTTTGTGTCACAACCATCATGAAAGGCACTGCCTTTCTTTCTTTCTTTTGTTCAGAAGAACACAGTACATCTATAGTCTTGATAGGAATTAAACCCCGACCCACTAAATATTATACACTCCTGGTTAAGTACCTGATTAACCTGCTGAAGTGAATGGAACAAACAGACAGCTTTAAATACATGTACAAGGTATATACAGGGCAAGGGCTGAGTTTGGAAACTTCAAGGTAATATATCACATGTCAATACCATGAAAAAAAGAGACATTAAAGAAAAAGTCTAGCTAGATCTGTAAACAACAAGAAGTGCAAAACTGATTTCCTGAGCTGCTGGCTGGCACTCAGTCAAAAGCACTGCCTGGTTACCTCTGCACTGAAACAATTTTCATCAACTAATTCACATTCATAAACTGAAGAACATAAATGGAACACCACAAATGACAGATTTGTGATGGCCTGAGCTGAAAGGAACTTACTGCTTAGGATTACAGGTACCTCTATGACCCTACACGTTGGCTATAATTCTGTTGAAGATGGTGGTAAAAATGATGGATTACAATCACGTTTGTGCACTACATTACTAAGCAATGAGCTGCATTGTACTACATGTTTTGCCTCTAGGAACTTCTACTTATGTAATTCTTTTTAAGTTGTCTTTTTGCAGCAGAACATCATCGTTTGATAACCAACATTTTTGGTTTCAGGGATGTAGCATCCTTAGTTGCAGTCAATTCCTGTGTATAAAATGAAATATTTACAACAAAATGGTCCAAGGATTCTACAGACAAGAAAAAATCTAACATGAACATTCATTAGTAGAGGTTTACCACTTTCCCCCTTACCTCCTAATTCAAACCCTCTCCCTGCCAATGAGCACATTTACAAGTAAACACATGTGAGAGGAAAAGCAGTGCAACTACCCCTCCCAACAGCATCTGTGTTCTCAGCTCTATCATACATCTTGCATAGCCTTGAACTAATCTGATGGTCTTACTTTCTGCAGGGTCCAAATGCCTAAAGAGTACTAAGCATTTAAACAAATTAAATTGTCCCATTTGCTTGTATACTTCAGGAATGAACTTGCAAACCCTGGTGGTGAGGAAAAGCTTTAAGGACTTCCTTAGGAAAAGAGTGGGCTGACATTTGTTCCTGCCCTGGCTCCCATGGCACTGAAGAGGCGTTATAAGCATCCTGATGTAGTTCTCTGGCCCAAGGTAATTTCTTTATTTCTCATCAGAGATAAAGCTTATTTTCATTTTAATCACAAGTTTTTTTTCAGCTTAGGGCCTTCACATGGATAGCACCTTACTGGAATAAGTGATACCAGCTGATATGTGATAGATAATGGCTCAGTAATGATTTTTAATGGGGGTAAAAGGCTATATTACAATAAAGAGAAAATACATTACAGCTAATGCCAAGGATAAAATCCCTAGTGACTCCTCTGTGCACACACAAACCAGATGCTGACAAGCCCAGCTGCAGGCCCTGTTTTACCAGTTTATCCCATTTGCCCTCACTGAGTAATTGCATCTTGTCTTGTTTCTAATCTAATTCTGTCCATTATCCAGGATGGATAATTTCCAGGGATACAGTACAGGGGTGGGAATGTCTGCAAAGAGTAAATACTGTGTAAATCTGCCTTCTGATAGATGCAGCCCATGACTCTTTTGTCTACTCTTTTCCATCTGAGTAGGTCTGCATGTGCAGAGAAAAGGATAACGAAAGGCACAAGCCACTATTTGAATCTCCAACATTTATGTATCCCACATGGCAAAAAATGAGTGTATAGCCTGCTGTTGATGATGGCATGCTAAGACCACTGCCTATAGCATCAACCTATTACATGCACTCTTTGCCCATCCATACCTCTGTTTCTTGCCTCGTGTTAGATGGGAAGCTTACTCAGGCAGCCATCACCTTTTTGTTATGTGCCTGTACAGGAGGCAAAATGGGGCAGTCGTGGTTCAGAAAGGGTGTTCTATCCCAAAAGGAAAAGGCAGCACCAATTAAAATGCCTCTGTGAAAAAAGGACACATATCACATTTTCTACATAAGGCAAAGCAGCCTAGCAGGATCAAAAATTGCCCACTTCTGGAGGGCCTGAGGTCTTGTGTCTTCAGCTCCTTTCTCTCCCCATTTTTGTCCCTACAAAGCCATCTGGGGGCAGAAGGATGTCTTAGCAGCTTTTCAGTAAAAGCCCTCCATTGCAGCATCTCAAGATTCAACCCAGAGTTTTAATTACATAGTAACACCATTTGGAAGTGAATCTGAAGGAACAAAGGGTAAGATAACTCCTTATCTCCAGGAAAAGAAGAGCAAAATAGGAAAGCAAGGAGTTCTCTTTTCCAAAGGTGTAAATCAGCCTTTTAAACTCACAGCCCCATGAGAACTGCATATGTTACCCATAAAATCAGATTGTTTGTGAAATTGCATGTTTGTTTTAATTCATTTGTATTCATGTACCACCAATGAATTCATCACAAATCTTAGTATGCAAATAGCTCGACTACACAGATTTCAGCACATTCAGATTTCACACTGATTTCCATACAAAACACATTAGAGAATTCCCAGTTTAGTCATTAGTACAGAGTAAAAAATGTGTCTCCCACTTCCCATCCTTCAGTAGTGGCCTCAAACCCTGCAAGCTGAAGGTGAATTTAGGGCACTGGGCTGCACTCCAGGTGCAAGCCTGGAAGCCCTCTCCCCAGCTGGGGGGAATTAGCTCTAAACCATGTCCTTGAAGTGTCTGTGCCTTAAGTCCACGGTTTGGGTCCCTCAGGAGACTCATCTGGGCATTTAGGACCCTCTATGTTAATTTCTGAATTACAGAGGGGCTCCAGTGGTCAGTGGCACCAAGGGCATCGAGGAGATGCACATCTCTCATGCTGCAGGGAGGATCATGTGGACATGCAAAAATGTAAGATCCCACCACCTCAACTAATAGAGGGTCTGAGCTGAGCTCTGTAAATCTGCATCTCAAAGGTAGCCCTGAGCCCATGTCAGGCACCGAAGCAGACAGCAGGGTGTACTTTTGACACAGAGTTCATCCTGTCAGTTTATGTGTTTTAAGGCTGTCAATGCAAGGATGCTGTTAAGCTCATTCATCTCCCAGAAGGCAGCAGCATGATGGAGCATAAAAACTCACCACTGACACAAAAGCAGACTGAAGTGAATTTAAAAGCAAAGCTAAACATCTGCTCTGAGAAACAGCTCTCTAATGCCTAGATGGGAGCACTAAAGTTTGAAACATTACAGAGTGTTTAACCAGTACTACACCAGCTGTTAGACATTTCTGGCAGTGCTAGAGATATTATCAGGCGAGTTCTCATGAGCAGCTGACAAGAACGAAGACTGACAGATACAAGAAACAGAAAATGCCAACCATATGGCATGAATATTATGTTAATGTTGTTTCAGGTGTCAAGCAGTAGCCACTTGCATTTCATTTGAGCATGCAAAATTTATATGGATTTTAATGATTACACAATGTTATACACAATTACTTTTACATCTCCATATTGTTACAACTGCAATTTTGCCATTTAACAGTTATAAACACTGCATTAAATTTGTCCACTTAGGAGCAATGTTGTTATCTTTATAGCTTTAAGAACACATTTCCACCTCACAGGTGTAGAATTTATTTCTATGAACAGTGCCACTGCAGTCAGTGAATACTTTTGTTATTCAGTCTGCAAGATGTCACTGGCTGACGCTGCAGTGTTGGGTTGTTTGGTAAACTCTAACAGGCCATGAGAAGTGCAGCAGCCAAGCTCTTTATGTTTCCACAAAAATAAACTATTCTGATTTGATCTCCAAAACTCTTTATGCTGCTGCTAGTGTTGTATATTCTGTGTGCTTTTCCAAAGAAAGGGTCAGCCCCTGCCCTGACCAGGAGGAAAGCCTCATGGCAAACTGAGTGTCTGAGCTTCAGGCACTGAAGGTGAGGTTCACAGGCAGCTCCAGCTCCACCAGTTTTCCTGAAGGTACCTGCTGCTAAGCTGTTTTACAGGCCATGTACCACACCAAAACTGGATTTTCTCCCTGAGAAATGAAAGTAGCACAACCTGGTGCTACAAAATTCTGAGTCCTACTTGTTCTGCATCTTGCACTTGAAGAAGCTTAGCTGTGATGACAAAAGGAAAGGAAAATTAGCCTGAACTGCTGGAACTGTCAACAGTTGACTCACATAGAGAAGGCATAAAAATGTATGTTTGGTGAGAATGGACTTATTTGATGGTTTATTTTGGGATGAAGCTACTTCTCCAACAGTGCATAAAGCAGTACACAATACGAGATATCTGTGCTGAGGCACTGGATGGTGGTGGACTAACTGTGAAGGCCAGCACCACCCCTTGTGTCCATTTTACAGAAGAAATTAAAAAAAAGAAGCATGGGGATGAATCAAACGGCAGCAAAGGTCCTACTAGGGATGAGGGACTAGGCACTGGTGGTGTACCACTTTGCCAGCAGAATGGGCATGGTGCAGAGAGTGCTTGCTGTGATGTTATTTGCATCCATGTAAAAGAATTAAGTGATAAAAAAAATCTTTTTTTAAACACATTTTTGGGGAAAGTCTCCACTCCTCATGGCATTATATGATGACAGTATCATGCAGATATAATCAGCATAGGCCAAACTATGTTATGAAGAGAGAAGAGTCAGACAGAGACACAGATCAGCTGGTGGAGCATACCTTGGAAAGATGCAGGTAGGGCTGGGAAGTCTGGATACTCCCTCTCTCCAACAGGAAAAGAGGAATTCCTGTGTCTTGCAAAAACTCCTGAATATATTTGTGACTCAGCTTTTTACTGTGCTCTTGAACTACACTGAAGATTGAGTAGATAGAAAATGTCTGACTGGCCCCATCTGCCACAGTTGCAGTGTTAATATTAAACTGATGGAGGATATATTTACTTTAGCTGGAGTAAGCACTTTCTGTCACGAAAGCACCAAAAGATAGCTCAGATGTTGCAAGACAGGCTGAATATCTGCCTGGAGATAAAATTTGTGTCATTCTCTGGTGAGTTCCTCATTACAGAAGTTCTCTGAAAGGCAAGTTGCCCCCCTGCCTGCTTCTGATAGTGGCCTTGCTAGTGTGATAACATTTCCATTGGCCTTTGATGCAGCTCACACTTTCCAGATTCTCTGAGAGCAGCATCTTCTGCTTCTTTTAGCTGGTCTTGGAGTCTAGCCAGTATCAAACAGCCTCCTGTAAGCACTCACAGCACATAAGAACCCCTCACTTTACTACCTACCTGTCACCCTGATATCATCTCAGCATGTCTGCCTACTCTTGAATGCTCTGGTACTCCTATCAGCAGTGTGAGGCAGAGCAGCAATCTCAGTAGTTTTATTTCCCTGTTTTTCTAAAGGGCATAACCAAGTATTTTCATAAGTTCAGTCTGGCTTTTTCCTCTGGAAATCTTCAGGCCAAGTCTGCATCTCATTTTTCTGTCCTATATAGAGTTTTGCATTTCAGGAGAGTTAGTTCACGAAGTTTTCAAAGCAATATTCAATGTATAATTCATATTAACACATGACCTATGCTAGTCTACACATCCAGCTTTCAGGTTAAGCTCTGGAAACTGCATATTTCCATACAGAGAACAGCTATGGTCATCATGCCAAGTGCAATAACAATAACAAGAGCAGGAAAAGAAATTATCTTCCAATCATCCCCAAAGTGCTGCAAACGCAAAGCAAGGGTAGTATTTAGGCATAGCCAGAAGCAAGATCTAAGTCCCATAGGTGGAGGTAGGATGCAGCTGTCCCACAGCATGTCTCTGTGCTTTCAGTTTAGAATATTGTCAGTCTTGCTGTTGCACCAAAGAGATCTTAGATCCACATAGAAGATAGCAACCATTTTAAATTACCTGTTCTATTTTGCTCTGAAAAGGAATGAAGCCATCTGATCCCAGTCTGGAGACGACAACCAATAGCTCTGCTGGTAGAAATGACTGTCAGCCCAGTAGTGAAAAACCACTTTTGGAAGCAGAAGCTGTGATCTGCATGGGCATCTGTTCACCTGCAGCACACCTGCAGAGGAGGCAGAGATGCACTTCCTGGCACAATGTGCCTGATTTCAGGCCATGGGCAGAGGCATAGTGAAACAGGAATGTTTCCCCTGCACAGCCCTTGGTGTGGAGGACATGAAGAAGCAGCAAATGGTGGAGCCTGGTGTGGGCATGGGCAGGCAGGAGCAGGGGGACATGAGCTCTGCTGCTCTCTGCCCTGGTACTTATCCTTTGGTTGCCTTGGGGAATGCTTTTCACATCTCTGGGTTTCTGCTCCTCCACCTACCTTTTGTTTGTGATCTTTTCAGAGCAGGACTATCTCCTAATACATGTTTATACAGTGACTAGCATGATGAGGCCCTGATCTTGCTTGAGGCCCCTAGGCATGACTGTAATAGAAACAATAAATCATCATCATAAAACAGGACTGCACAGATCCATAACTCCTGTCATAACTCACAGCTGAAGTGTCAGCAGCTCACAGACACATGGCAAGGTCAGGGAGACCATGAAGGGTCAGAAGACACGAGTCCACACAGAGAAGAGGAGATGCTGAATGGCTTCAAAACATTTCTAATGTCAGTTCACAGCTGATTTCCTTTACTGAAGTCACCTCCTGACAGCAGCAATGTGGCTGGGAAAGGACTGAGCCACATATCACAGCAGAAGGTGATGGTGATCACCAGAGTGCAGCCTGCAAGAAAATGGTTTTTGGCAGGTGCTTCCTATCCATGGCTTTTGTGCTGCAGTCCCCCAAAACTGCACTGAGTGTACCAAGCAGATAGCTAAGCTTCAGCAAAAGCATTTCTTAGTCCTTTTATGGAGGTCTGCAAATTCTTCTTTGTATCTCTCCTCTCCTTCACCACTGTCCCACAGAAGAAAGCTGTGTGAATATCTCATGCAGGGGACTTCAGCAGCTCTGGAGGCTCTCCCTCCTGACTGTGAGTCAGCTAAGCTGTAGACAAAGCATTGCTGGCCAGGGAACCACTTCCTCAGATGACACTACTGGGTAGCCTCTGGGCATGTGGCTAAAATCCTTCATAGACCTCATGATCTCTCATTGATCAAATTCACAGTAGTCAACAACATGCTTTGCAAAAGCTGTCATCACACTCTAGGGTTACACATTCTTTCAGTATCCACTAACCTGTAGAAGCAAGGAGTCTGGGAGACCTAAAGCGTATCAGGAAAGTGTTCACTGCAAGGAATGTAAGGAGCTGAAGGTACAAAACCCAGCAGTTATGTCTATTCAAAGCAAGTCAAATAAGTATGCAAATATCTTTAAATCATTATATCTGGCAAGAGGCCACACTGTGTTTTCAGCCAAACTGTGATGCTTTGGGAAAATGTAGCTTTGGTGAGATGGATATCAGATGAAAAAGAAGCACCAGGGAAGGTTCAAGCTGTATTTAATGGAAAAATATTTTGTTCTTGATGAAAGGAAGGATTTACACTATTCCTCCCTGTAGATTTGCATCTTCCAGGTAACAGTGACCAGTCTACTCATTACTCCCAAGATTAGAAGTTTCAAATAGTTTTAAATATTTGAAAAGAAATTTAGACTTTAAAGTCTTCCCTGCTGTAGGCCACTGAAGGTTAGCCTGTCTGTCATGTTGTTTTGATGACCTATTCAACAGGGAATACCATCTTATTCCCAGTTATGACTGTGTGACTCCTGTTTGCCAGATGACATAATTAGTTTAGACAGACAATTATAATAAGAAGGACATTTTTTAGAATTCATCTTCTAAAAATTTTAAATTTGGTACTGAGTACTTACATAAAAGCAAGTCATTATTCACTGATACTGCCAAAATCATTTATGTTATTGAGAGAAATAAATGAGTCCCAGATTCAGGTCCTGGTGTATCAGCAACACCGGATTCACTCCTCTTACTCCATCTTTGCAGAGTAAATCTCCACAATTAGGATGAGAATTGGGCCAAATAGCTTTAGCAGAGCTGACAGTTTAAATCAGATGAACAGAGAGAATTAAAACAATGGAGTAAGAAGGATAAAAGTGAGAAGGGCTAAGACAATGCATCAAGTAAAGGAGATGTGAAACATCTGCTTGAAGGATGTGCTTTGGGATAAATGAAAGAGACAACAGTGCAAGAGGCAGTTTTCCCTGGAGAGCTACCTGGTAGTAAAGTACTTTAAAGACGAATTTGAATTTGAATTCAGAGATTGTGCCATAGTCAGAATGATAATGCATGTATTAGGCATGGAGAAAGGCCAGCATATTAAAAGATCCAGAAGAAAAGGAGAAAAACCGTTCAAGCAGCTGGAGTGCTGGATAGAAAGCTGAGGTTTTGAGAATGTGCAGAAATCAGATTTGGAAGGCAAAAGGCACTACCTGAAGGCAAAAGGCACATCAGCCTTCTCAAAGAAAGTAATTAAAATAATCTGTACTGCCCTTCAGTGTACTGTAAGTGAGCTACTGACATGCTTAATGCCCGCTGCAATGCCTCTAAAACTTTGCTTGGACATTCTTGTCCTTCATTTTACTGATGTGATGATGTAATAGCCCATGAAGCATCACCAATGGGTTGTCTCTCCAGAAGGCATCACCAAAAGGGTCCTGTCTCTAGGCTGACTGTGCTCGTGTCTTGCTCTATGAAGGCCATATCCTACTAATGCTAGACCAGCACCCCATCCTCATTGTAATATTCAGACACCCTCTGAACTACCTCATTTAAATCTGTACAAAGCAAAGCTCTTTGCATCCTGGTTTCAGAAGATCAACTCATCATCCTCTCTCATCCTTCCAACAGACACAGTCCTGATGTCCTCCCTGGAATGGAAGACTATAGGAAGTCTCCACTATGGGCAAGACTAGGGACTATTTGCTCTCATTACCATCATGTCCAGGAAGGGTAGGAGACATCTGTTGAATCTGTGTAATAGCCCTGACTTCCATTTGCCCTCTGTCTTTCCAGCTGTAGAGACCCACCCTGGTCTTTCATTAACAATGTAAAAATAATATCACTGGTTTTTTTCCTCCAGGCAGCTACAGAACCTTCAGAAGCAGCTGTAAGCTAAATCTCTTGTCCCTGGAGTCCTCAGGCTTGGGAAATCCACCACATGGGCTTGGTTTGCAGTCTGTGAAAAGCAGCGTTTTCCCTCGTACTCCATGCCTTTCAGCTAGCTTAATCTGGGATCAGCCAAGGGGAGGAGATGATACAGGCTGAACTCATGGCAAATGAATGCAGTGGAGAGAAAGTCAGTGGCAGAGGAACAAATTAGACACTAGGTTATTTCATTCTTCAGCTGTACAATTCAATATTTTAAATGAATACTGGCATTAGTTGCCCTGCTTGATCTGAATCCCAGGATTTCTCTTCACTGCGCTGGCCCACCTGGGCTCCTCAGAAGGCTTTTCTTGGCTATCTCAGCTCTACAAGCTGTTGGCGCTGATTCGGCCCTAGGCTTCTTAGCCAAATAAGATAGTTGGCAAAGGCTGGCCCTCCTTGGCTAACTTGGCCAGAGACATTTCACACTCAGAAAAGATGTAGGATTTACTTAGGGATGCAGCTCTACCAGGAGAATCAGGCACACAGGTTGCTGACAGAGACTTTAAGACACTCTAAATCTTAAGTGAGGATGAAAATTCTGTGGAGCTAGCTTCAAAGAAAGATCTAGTTTGGCCATATCTTTAATCTAGGAACTGATTAAAAGAAGAGAAGTTTCAGTGACTAATTTCTAGACTGTCTGAAATACAACAGGTTATTAAACACATGACACAACAAGCTGCTGATTCTGACAGAGACATTGTTCTCCCTGAGCATTTGGTAATAGAGTATTTGAGATGATTAAATAACTAATAAAGTCAGAGTCTTTGCTAAATAGATGGACACCAGCAATATTGCAAAGGTAATTACAGATTTCTATCAAAAAATTCTTGACTCAAAATATTTACTGTCAGACTGAAGATAATATGCAGGTCTCAGCTCAAGTGAAAATATTTTATACACTATTAAAAGGTTTCCAATTTGCTCTACTATAGTGGCGCTCAATTACAACCAGTTTCAAGGTGTATGTTTTCAGACTGAATATTCCTTTCTTCAAGGTAAATTCCCACCAGCTGTCACATAAAACTAATTCTTCCATTAATCATGGTCTTATGATATTTTGGCAGCACAGGGATCTGCGTTTTTAGGTTATTTCTTTTGCTCCTTCACAGCCATTAGACAGTTGTGATATCTGTACCTCTCTAAAGTCACAGAGTGGTAAAAAAGGGTCAGAGGAACAGAAAAGAGTGTTTGGGATGCTGGCAAAAAAACCCACCAAAAAAACCTACAGAACAGTCCTGCATGTACAACATTACTCATTTCTCTCTGTTATTATCTCAGCCTGTCTTTATTTCTGCTAATCTTTTAGATCCTTTACTCCTTCCCTCTCAGGGCCATTAGAAAACCAGGTAATTTTTTTATATCAGGCATACACAGCTATGCTAGCTAATTCACAGACTGTGGCAAAAATGTTCTTTACAACTGTAAATTATCCCATTATCATAGAGGAGCATGCAGGAGAGCTTGTACTTACACTGAAGCTAGTTTATCTCTACCTATGATTATTTTTGCCTGGTTTATAAAAATGGAATAGCTGCTCATTTCCATTTAGTCTAGCCAATACACATCATACAGCAATGGCCATGTCTGCTTTGCCTTTGCATTTCTGGATGTCACCTCCTACGTCTGCTTCACTAGCCCCACCCCCACCTCAGCACACTCTTTTTCCTCTTTGAAACTCTCTCTTGAGGACTCCTTCCTTTTGTAAAAACAGTGAGAAATTAGAGGGCAATGACTCAACTGTAAAGCAACAAAAGATATTTTAAATATATGCAAGGAAAAACATGTCACTGCATTCTTCTCCTACCATTTAGGTAGCACTATATTTCTCAGACAAAGCAGCAGAAAGTTTCTGGTATATGAGTGTGGCACCGGGACTGGAGGAAGAGTGCTGAAGACCAGCGCACTCCTGCTGAAGCTGTGGCTGCCTCTACCACCTGCAGCTCTGGCAGAGCTCACCCCACCTATAACACACAGCGTGGAGATGGCTATGACCACAGTTGCATGGGCAGCTTAACCTGCTCTGACGTTGTTAAGAAATGCTTTCACAGATTTCATAGCCATGCTTAGTGAAATATAAGAATGGGTGCCAGACCTTGAGCTCCAAGCCTTCAGGAGGATCCACCACAGTCAAAAGAGCATAGCTGGTGTATTCTTATAATGCTGATGACTTGCAAAAATAGCTATACCAAAACCATGAGCAGGTCTGTCCCTTCGTTATCACTTATGGATCTCACAAATAACTGTAAATAAAGGATTTCAGGAGTGTGCACGTGGTGATGCCTGCACAGTCAGGTCGCCAGGGATGCAAGCACAGAGTGCATTACAAATACCTGAAAGCTGTAGAGCTCACAGAACTCAGTGAGAGGTACTTCAGGATCCAGCAGGTTTTGGAGGCTACTACAATACATATTAAACTACTTATTCTTCTGCATCTAAAGATATTTGCCAGATATATTGAAAGTTAGGTGCAAGCTAGAAATTTGTATCATAATCTCAATTTATTTGACAGAGTTCAAGAAGCCTCGTATCCATTTCTATTGTTGTATTGCTATCCTAGATGCTAAATATTTGCTTAAATTTTCAAGGCACTTCCTGCTGTGGTTGGACCTAGAGTTTCAGTTTGTTCCCATTTCTAGTGAAGGTTGAATGTAATGGAGTATTTTAACTTCTATTTACTTCACTGACTATCAGCCAGCTAGATCTTTTATTTCTACTGTCAGTGACAATAAGAAATTGGTGACAAAAATGACTATTTCGGTTGTAACTGAAATGTTATTTATAAACAGCTAAATGCAGGAAAAGTGCAATTTAAATTTCATTGCAAGCAATATTCAGACCTAGAACTCCCTAATGCACAATTCAAGGCTGCTTAAATTGCAGTCATTACTCTCGTACTGCAATACTCTTTGTCATGATAAAGGGAAATTATTTTTCTGTCAATTACTTCTGCAAGATTAGTTAATTTACATTTGGAAAGGGCATGGAGTAGCATCTCAATTCCACGGAGATGTTTCTCAGAAGCATTTGGCAATTTAAGTTTTTGGGGAAAAGTAAATGGAAGTCAACTTCAAAATGTAAAAAAGGGACAGTGCATAGATTCCAAGGTCTTTGTGCCCCAATGAAAAGCAGCAATGAAGAGTAGATATATCACTTGCAGAGTGTCAACTTCAATCTTGCAGAAAATTGTACTGAGGACCTGGAAGAGGCATGCTCCTCTCTGCTTCAATCTGGGCAGCCAAGCAGGCATTTGAAATCCCTGCTCCGGTCTACATGTGAGCTGTGTATGCAAATAACCTCCATAAAACATCCTAGCCTTTTGGCATCCCCTTCTGCTAACATCTGTGTATTTGTTTAATCCATGCTGGGATGGAGATAACAAGAGCCAAAAACTTGAGAAGAAATGTTATTTTTACTTACTTTCTTGGAAATTCTGGGTGAGTTTTAGCATACCTGGCTTGGATATCCACCTGAGGCATCACAGCTCCCCATCCTAGCAGCCTAATTTAAAGTACTGAAGTTCAGTGCCCAAGTTCCTTGGAAGGGCAATGGAGTAATTGAGTGCAGCATTGCCCAAGGGACAAGGCAATGCTTTTCCCCTGTGCCTGAGAAGCTGCTTCAGGAAGTTGTGCCAGAGCATCCCCTGGGATCTCTCTTACTAAAATTGGGGGTGGCATGGGAGGGAGCAGCAGTTGTGTCTCCTGCAGCCTGTACAATGCTTTCAGAAGTAAGGGCACTTGCTGCTGTCAGTCCTCAGCCTGCAGGGATTCACACCTACCTATTCCTGACAGAGAGACAAATTTTCTCTTCTCTTCAGGGAAAGGCCCTTGGAAAGCACAGCATTCAAGTAAGGACTCAGATTTAGCAACAAGAGTGGGCAGGGTTTTAACCTACCTCTGCCCTGCAGCCAGGCAGAGCTGCTTGAACCAGTTTGCAGCTGAGGTCATAGGTGTTTTTTTTTGTGAGTGGAGCAGAACCTGTGGAGTGCAGACAGAGCGTGTAGGTGTACTGCCATGACCATGAAGAACTTGCAGAGTGGAGCTTAACCTCTAGGTATTACTGCAATTAAAGTGATAAAATACCAACAGCACAGGCACCCTCCATGCTGACACTTGTGTTCAGGCATGTTGAACTCTGCTGATTCTGATACCCTGATCCTACACTGGCATCACAGCTCTCATGGGGTTTTGCAATGTTTTAAATTTTACCCCCTGCCAAATTCCAGAAAATATAGTCACAGTCCTCCTTCCCAACACTGGTTTCTTGATACAACAAAGGTCAGAGTATCCTTATCTTTCTTCCCCAGCCTGAGCTGTATACTGTTGCTGTGCTTTGGTGCAGAATGCTTCAAAGGCTGGCACAGGAGACAGTTCTCTGAAGATTTTGCAGTGTTTGAGGGCACCTTAGTTTTATGTTATTTTTGTTCCTCTTAGGTTTAGTGGATTTGCAACACTGCTCAACCCAAAACTGGACTCTGATCCAGCCACCTATTAAAAACTTTATAAAGTCCTTAAAAATCATGTTTATGTTGCTTTAATAATTTTTCATTTCAGCTGCAATTTTCTTGATTAACTAAAAGGTTAGACTCCTACCTTGCACGAAAACTAAATCCACATTTGTTTCCAAGAATTAGGTGAGCCTAATGCAACAATGCAAAGATATGTATCAAGGTATAAAGACATGGGTTGGATTTTTTAAAGTTTCAAGATGAGACAATGACAGACAATATCAAAATTATTTTCAGACTTCTTTTTTCTTTGGCTAAACTCCAAAACATTAGTCTCACTGGTTTGGTCACAACTTAGGTCTTCAAATGCCCCCTGATTGAAATATACTTAATTCCTCCATTTGTGCCAGGGAAAGAACTCAGCCTTCTATTAATAGAGGGACAGACATAACTTAAACCATACTGGTTGCTGGTTCTGTATGATATGTAAGTTGTTGAAAAAGGTAGCTTTTTGTGGTGACCACGTATGCCATTCACACAGCTGTAATTACAGAACATAATGAGGTGGCACTGAAACAGCTGGGGTTTAAAAGTTGAAAAATCCACTTATGGTTGTGAAGGTTTTGGAATCAACTGTTTTTTGGAATCCCTCTGATTTTTCTGGATAGAGCTGAACAGCTCATGGACTGTGTGCTCAGTGGTGCACCTCCCTCCTGCTCTGCACATCCCCCTTACAAGTACAGGAACCCAAACAATGAGCCTACCTCTGACACGTGGCTACACCTTTTTTCTGAGAACCGACAACCAGTAATTTGATTCAGGTAATTTAATTTGTCTCCACAACAATGTATTATGCATTAATTAAGGTAACTTAATTTGTCTTCAAAACAGAGTATTATTCATCCACCCTAAGGCACGAAACACGTAGCACAAAAGGTAAAAAACAATACCAGAGGTACATGACTCTTGCTCACACCCTCATTTTTCCCTTTGCCAGCTCTTGTGCTTTCTCATTTTCAGCTTCGAGAGGCATTTATGTATTATTAGCAGGACTCTGTTTTTTCAGTGCTTTCCTTTGCCCTGTAACTCCCTTCCTTTCACATGTTGCTTCTGGATAGCTTCTTTCAGGTGACACAAAGGCCCCAATTTCACAAAGATTTTATGAGATTAGTGTTATACTTCTCAGGACTGAAAAAACAGTGATACTACCAGTGATGCAGCCAAGGTGTTATCTCTTAGGTTCACAAACCTCCTTGAACTAATGGAGTCTTATGTATGTGCCAAGCCACTGCTTCTCTTCTTCAGCTTCATCCCTTTTATAACTCTAATTGATTAACTGCACAACAAATATCCTTATCTCACTAATGCATTTGTAGAAGCAGAATACTAACTAAAAAGAAAACTATCAGGCACATTTTCCTAGTTGAGCTACCTATTGCAAAATAACTGCCTGTGATACATTCCTGTCGTCAGCACCAGATGCAACCAAATGCTATATACTCACAGAAAGTAAGATTTTTATAAAACTTGTGATAAAATATTATAAATCTTTTATAACAGTTTTGTAATTAGGCTGCATACATTACATGATTATTTTGTGTTATGGGTAAACCTTGTGCCCAAACAGACAAAATTTAGTAAATTATTTTGGACTAATAGTGCTGTTGTTGAGAACATGCCCACAAAGCACAAAGATACCTATGCAATGATAAAAAGAAGGTATTGTAGCTGCAGTTCAGCTGAGCCTTAGCTTCATCTAATCCCCACTTCAGTGGCAGATATGAACACACTTCATTCTAGGAACTCATGATGCATCAAAGAGCTGCCTGCTGCCTTTGTTAGTGTTTTTTTCGTGGTGACACTGAGTGTTTACAGACTTGAGTGTCCCTGGAAATCCATACAGCAGGTAGTACCTGTAATGGACTCCTTGAAATCTGAACATACTATGTTTTTGTTTCCCATTCAGAGTAACTAGGAAACCAGCCTCACCCTAGACCCTATGCAGAGTCCTCCCCTTGAGATCCTTTTGTAGCTTTGGCATTTCCATCTAACAGAGATGAATCGTTATTAGTAAAAATATTATAGCATTTAATTCTTTAGCTGCAGCAAGAGAGGTATAAACCAGCCCTTTCTGGCCAGCAATAGCAGTATGAGCTAGCTCTCCCATCTGCAGCAGGAACAACTTACACCTTTGGGATGAGACAGTCTGCAGAGAGCCACACAGACCCTCTCCTCTCTTTAGTGAATCAGCTCTGGACTATGCTAGCATGCAGAACAGGGAAATCAAAGTAGTTCTAAGGAAGCCCCACCTATGTAGTACAAAATAATTCTATTAGTCTCCATGACAAAGATCTGGAAATTATTTTGCTGGGTAGGTGGCCATGGGAACAGTGTGGTTATCACCACAAAACAAAGTCAGAAAAAAAATCTTTCACTAGGAATGGGAAAGTAGATTTCCAGAGTACCACAAAGAGCAGCACTTTCACAGTAAGAAGTCAAGCTTCCTAAACCACCAATAAAGAACAACATAAGCCTAAATGTTATAGAGGAAAATCTAAAGTCTTTCTGAGCAGGAGGAAAGAAAATAAGACTAACACATGCACTTTATTGCTTGAGGTATATGTTCAAGTGTTAGAGAAGTTGTATTTAGCATCTTTCCATAAAATCATGCATAGTTTGAAGAGACATAACTGAAGTTGGTGGAACAGATGTGAGCTTGCACTGTTGAATCTTTTATTTTTGGAAGAAGCTGTACATGAAAGCACAGCTGTTGCCCAGAGAGGTGGTGGATGCCCCAACCCTGGAAACATTCAATGGGGCTCTAAGCAATCTGTTCTACTTACAGATGTCCCTGTTTGCAGCAGGGGAGATGGACTAGATGACCTCTAAATGTCCTTTCCAACATTAACCATTCTATGATTCTCTGATTTTAACTGGAAGCTGGCAGGGCCACAGCCACCCTTCTGCTAGCAACATGCACAACTGCAGTAGCTCTTCATGGAGTTCAAGAAGCGCTTGGACTATGCTCTTAGACACATGGTGTGACTTCAGGGTTGTCCTATGCTTAAACAGGAGTTGGACCTGGTGATCCTTGTGGGTCCCTTCCAACTCAGGATAGCCTGTGATTCTCTTTACCTCTTTGTCCAGCCTGGCAGAGATGCTAGCTGCATGTATGGAGTCACTTTCCAACTCTGGTCATGCTGGAATGAATCCTGGGTCATGTCACTGACTTCAGTGAAGTTGTATTTTTGTTGTGCTTGCCTAGTTGAGAATCTGCCCTATTCTATCTAGGTAGCAATACCTAATAGAGAAAAGACCACTAAATTAAGGGAATAAGAAGAACCTGACTGTGTCACACGAAAAGGAAATATTTCACGTTGGAAGGATTATAGAGGCTCTTTAGTTTAAGGACTGTATCAGCATTTAAAGGACAGGCCACTGAAAAGCATATCTGGATGTGTCTAGATTTTTTTTTTAAACCCTCATTTGCTATTATGGAAAACTGAAAGAAAATTGGTTGTTTTTAACATTCTCAAAATAGATAGACTGCAGTTTGTTCAACACAGAACACTAATTCATTATACATTTATTAGCAGTTTGGGATAAGATGTCATCCATTTCAGATTTCCTCCACATCAATTAAGGTGGCCTTTCTGGTTGCAATATGCTGAGTTTCATGATTTTCTCTACGGAAGCATTTTTATGCCAATGTGAAAGCCAGCTTTGAGAAAAACACTGCTTAGCTCTGCTGGACAAACCTGGGGTGTTCCTGCTGTAGTGACTAGCAAAAGATAGAAGAAAAGGACGAGAGTGAGGGAAATTTATCATTACTGTATTTTTTCCCAATAAGTTCATATTCATTCCGGCCATGGCTTGAAGATACTGTAAATCTGAATTTAGAGACCTCAGTGCTGTAACAAAACCTCTGCAACCAATGCTATAAGAGCAGCAGAACGGTATAGATTTATTCCAGCAGTTCATTTGTTAAAGAAATACTGGCATTTACTTTATAGCAGGCAATGGACTGAATTGCCTCATCACCAGTTGTGCATGTGCTCTGACTAATTCAGCAGAAATGCACTTGTATGCCCACACCTCATCCGGATGCTGGTTTTGGTGCTGCATAACCTGGAGGTGCCCAGATGGAGAATGAGTGGTGATGGATCCAGTGGGCTGGGACTTCTGCCATACACAGTTAGCAATAACATACCACTGATTTTCCTTCTCATAACATTTTAAATTTTACCCAGGCCCACCAGAATGTAGAGGCAAGGCATAGAAACATGAAGCTCCCTGCTTTCTAAGTAAATTATATGTTAAACAAGGAATGGTGTTGGATTTGTTTTGGGTAGCTAGAGAGAGCTGTGGAACAATGCAGACAAGAGTTGAAACAACTTTTTTTTCTTTTAAAAAAACCCCCATGTATCTCAGCTTTTACTTATATTTAGATGAATCAAGAAAAGTTCCAACATACAGCCATTTTTACTGAAGATTGCATCTAAAATAATGTCTTAGGATGACAGACTTCATCCTAGACCATCCTGGACAGTTCCCAAAGAAAACAGAAAATATCAGAAGCCTGGAGCTGCAAACTCAGGTCTGGGCTCCAGACCTGTGTATCAGCTGCTAGAGCTCTTCCACAGAAAATCATTTCATTAGTCCAATTCAAATACATGCAAGATAGAGCAGCTGTCTTTCAGCTATGAGAATGATCTTCCTGTGCACTAGTAAGTGTTATGTAGCTGTTAGAATTATTTCTATAAATCTGCATGGCAGTGGACAACTCCTTTCATTAACTGGCCAGCTTGCTAACACCTGCTACCAGCAGATTTCTCATCTAGCAAGTGCAGTGTCCCATAATGGTAACAGCAGATTTTAACCTAATCCTTCTCCATACACAAGCAAACATCAAATGATGCCCGTGACAAAGACACACAGCCCAGCCTGACATTTGCTGATAACTCCAAGGAGATTCTGCCTCTGCCCAACTAGTCCTGCTCAAATGCATTTTCCAGTGGAAAAGATAATTGGAAAACATTTTCAGTTAGACTAATTGCACTCTCTGAAAAAAAACCATCCTCCTCCTCCTCAGCACACATTGATTAGTCCAGCCACTAATGAAGATAATGCTTTGTAAAGTTTCCAAAGCAATAATTATTTCATCTTATGAGAATTCGCAACAGCTTCCTTGATAATGAAAAGTTATTATGCATATATATACTTCTTGCGAAGTTGCACACACAGAGAAAAGCTAAAAAAAAGGTAAAAAAAAGAAAAAAAAAAGCTTTTAAAACTGCTGTTTAAATTCCACTCACAGTTCTGAAGTCTAAGCATAAAACTTCATACTTTGCAGCTGTAGCTCCAAGCTGTCTGGAAAGATAAAGCAGCCCATCAGATATCCTGGGTTTGTTTTCTTGCATAAAAATATCATCTGTCACAGACACAGGAGCTGACTTCAAGGACCAGCCCCTTCTGCAGAGCACACCAATCGGGAGACCCTGGCAGCACATGTGGAAAGCCACTCGCCTGCACCCTGGTCATGGTCACGGGCAGCATACGCTCTGTAGGAGCAGGGTGCCAGATAGACATGGGTGTCAGGAAAACATGGTGCTGGGGGTGCCCACTCAAGGGTGCCTGGCCCCGAGCCCAGCTGCAGGAGGTGACACAGAGTTCTGGCAGGGAAGCACGACCTTGTCCACAGAACAGACCACCTCAGAGCCACTTGTCCTGAAAAACTGGCCATAAGGACACCAGAGCCTGAGGCCAAGAATTGTGCCTTACTCCTTTTGTCCTCATTCGTTACTGTTTTATGAAAAAAAGACCTCATTTACCATTGTATTAAATGCTTCTTCACCTTTTCTTCTAGTTCCTAGTTCTAACCCCATTTACGGCTTTTTATGCCAGACTTCATCCTTGCAAATCCATGTATGCATAGAAAAGCCCTGGGCATTGCCAGCCCCTCGTAACTGGCACCAGTGGGTCAACGCTGCCTGGGTTTTCTTTTCCCCAAAAGCTCACACTCTTCCCTCATCACACAGCCAGCTGCCTGTGAGCTCCCTGCTCCTCTTCTGCCCCCACCACAGCTGCCCAGCTCTGCCCTGCAAGCTCCCCACACACAGCTTTGCTCCGTGCCTGTTGTTCAGAGAGGTCATTTTCCTCCTGCATCTGTTTAATCTGATGACATTTAAATTCAAACTGCTTAGAAACCATATTTAGGGACATACACCCACAGCTTCCCAGCTCGCTGCAGGCTCAGCCCTCACAAAGAACCAGGGGTGAGGAAAATGCACATACATCAGTGTGAGTTGAAAGTGCAGCAGTAATGCAATGGACAAAGTCAAAAACAAGACAGTACCTAGGTGAGTGTGATGAACTAACATCTCTAGATCTATTTTCACTCCTGGAAGTGTACTTGCAAGTTACAACATGCTGGGAAAGGAAACCTGTAAGCACACCAGTACAAAAACTATGCCTTTTCCATCTGAAGTATGAGACCAAAAGGTCTTCCCATCTCACCCCTCTCATAATCTCAGTACTGGCTTTATTATTTCAGAGTAGTAGCTTTGTTTTATGAAATAGCCTTACTTTCACAAACAGGGTGCAAGTTAGCGTGAGCTGGCTGTAAGAAAAACTGCTAGATAGTCTATTAATAACTTGCTAGTTTAATTAAATTAATTTTGTTTCTAAATTCTACTACCTTAATAGATTAGTAATTCACTAAAGGCTTATTTTACAATGCTTTTTATGTAGCAAATAAAAACAGTTAAAAGCTTTGTCAAAGTTCCTTTTTCCACCCCTAGAACTCCCTGATTTCTCAGAGGAAAAATTCGCACAAAAAGGCACTGAGATGGGATGGACTTCAGTCAGTGAAATAAGTTCCCACTGATTTCAGGGTGGAATTTCCCATTTCCACAGGCTGAGGCCAGCACGCCTTGGGCAGGAAATAACTCTCCCTTAGTAAGAGCCAAAAGCTGTAGTGGAAGTAATTACTTTCATCGGCCGCCGGTGGGGAGGGGAGGAGAGAGAGTGGCTGTCTTTGGAGTGTGTAAGGTCTTTTTCAGATGCAACAAGGAGCAAACTTGTTTCCAGTTCCCAGCTGGGAACATTTTGTTCCGAGATTTCCGAGCTGGGAGGGGCCAGGGCAAGGCTGGCCAGAGGTTTTCCTGCGTGATTCTGATCCCAATCCTGCATCCAGGGCCAGGCAGGGCATTGGAGCTGGGTCAGCCTGCCTGGCTCTCCCAGGAGCTGTGCCCTGCAGCACGGTGGGACAAATCTTGACCCTCTTTTGCTGCTGATTAGGATGCACCATGCAGCAGCACTTTGGAGGGAGAGGCAGAGTTAAAAATGTTGAGCCTTGTAAAATGGGTATTTGTGAGTCTGAGACCTTGCTGAGGTGACGCAGAGGAACCTGAGCAAAACCCACCCCACTATGACCAGAATAGAAACCTGCTCACAGATCACTGGCTCTGTTACACCAACATCCTCATTGGCTTTCCACAAGCTTTAAAAGAGTCTAGCTTCATTTTTCCTTTTTTATCCTACAGAAGGTGAAACATCCAAAAGAGACAGTTCTGTTCCACCCAGCCTCATACCCATCCAGCAGTGACAAGCAGGACTGTGAAGCTGCACTGGCACAGCTAAGATGTGCCTCTGCCTTCCGTATGTGGGTACTGGCCACAGCTGTGGAGAAGGTGGCACAGGCTGCCCAAATCTGCATTGGGCCTGGCAAACTCAGCCAGCCCGTGTTAAACCCACAGCCAAGACAAGCCAGCTCCTGAAAGGTAAGCACATAATGCACTAATGGCTGAGATTTAACAAGTCACCTTACCACAGCAGTTCGAGATGAACAGTCCTGCCACCCCTCCCAGCCTATTTACTTACCAACACAGCGCAGCTCCCTGCAGGAGATGTGTGCCATCTATTAATTCCGAGGTCTCCTGCATCTCACTTGCAAGTCTTTTCCCTCAACTCCCAGCATATATTTTTTTTCTCTCCATTTAGTCCTGATTAGGCCTGACTGTGCCATACTAAATTCCTGTCCTCGGTATTTACAGCCTGCAAATATTTGTAGACTTATCACATCACCTGCGAGCCACCACTTCACCAAGCTCTATGTATTTTTCTCCTCATTAATCAGTTCCTCCAACCCCTCTAGTTTTGTTGCTCTTTCCTGTAGAGTTTGCAGATTTTGTTTGTTTTTACATACAGCAAAGGGGAGTTTAATTATCTTTTCTTTAAAGAAGGGCCATAGCTGAGTGAAAATAAAGGCATATTAGGGCAAGATGAGGGCAAATTTGTATTTGAGCTAGCCAGCTCTAAACTTCATGCTTGTTTCCTTCCATTTGTCATATTTGTTTGGATGCCTAGAGTGTTGCTGAAACCCTGACATTGCAGACTTTTGCCTTTCCTTTTGTCAAACACATTAATATATAATTCACTGTCCTGGGTGCATTCATTGACTTGTGGTACAGTTGCAGCCTCAGGAAGAGACTTTCAGCAGTAACTTGGAATCCCATCTGCAGGACTACCAGAGAGGTGGGGTCTCTGCAGCCAAAATGCAGAGCCCCTATGGTGCTTTAGCCCTGCCTTCAATACCAGTTGCAGGTAGCGACTTAGGAGCAGGATGTTGGATCAGAGGTCACACCTGAGAAGGACAGTACCTGCAGCAGCCTCTCTGTTTCTATATCTCCCCTACTTTAGCCCATGGCCAAAGTGCAAGCAGGTATCTGAGTAAACAGAACCGTGTTGCAACATCCTGTGAATACTATGTGCTTCTCTCCAACCTTCGCTACCAGATGCTGCTTGGTTGCCTATGGCACAAATTGTACTTTACTCTGCTAAGGAGCCCATTGAACCTTCACTGTACTTACTAAGGCTTAGTGGGAAGCGAAGGAGGGAAAAACCAGCACCAGCAGTTTCAATAAGATTTGATTATTCATGGAAGTAGCAGGGGAATGTTAAAATTCTCCTGAGTTTGTTGGGAGCCTCTGGTGTTGCTCCACACTGCTGTTTTCAGACTACTCCCTTTGCTTGGATGCCCTTAAATTCAGACTACAACTTTAGATAAGTGAAATTCCTGTGTAGATGATGAAGAATCAGAGCACAGCTTGAGTCTGCCCTCCGTCTGGTGTATTTTGAGTACTTGGTGGAGTTTGGCTCATTCCAGATCCTGGGAAAAAGGTTAAACTCTGCACCTTCTGTACAACTCTCCCCACTAGGGGCTATTCCCTCCGGGGCTCAGTCTGTCTGGCAATCTAAGGGTTGGAGAGAACAAGGTCTGTAGTTGTATTATAGTTATTTTAGGCCTTATTTTTATTCACATGAACTACAGTAAGCTGCAGCAGTGCTGCTGATGTCACTTCAGCTCCAGTGTTTCTATTAAGGTTGGTTTACCATTCAAAGGCAAACAAAAGCAACCTAAACAAACACAAGACAAAGGCAACAAAATAAGTCCTTACCAATGATAGCTGCTTGCCTTTGCAATAATTTTCATGGTCTTGTGGTTCAGATCTGGTTTATGGTCCTTTTAATTTCATGAAATGTGTGGCAGGTTTCAAAGTTTTTTCCAGCTCATGAAATAAATAGTGTTTCATCAAAAAAACCTTACAGCAAGGATTTTTAAAGAATACCAGAATTAAGTTCAATCTAGTCATGTTGCTCTAGAATGATTTCTTTAAGAATGAAAATAGGCAAAACAAACTTCTACCTAAATTCTTCAAAACTCACACCAAGAAAAGGCAATACTACATTCTGGCTGGTCTGATAAACAGCTAATATATCATATACTGATATCAACATCATAAATACATTTAATTTCTCCCTAGAGAATTTCAATCAATAACTGGAAGTTATCACCCAACTCAGAAATTAACTCTAAAAAATAAACATAATTAACTGCTGAACTCCATTCCCCCCAAAAAAACTGACGTCTAAGCTCTGGTTTAAAAGGTTTAAATGTTTTTAGTAAGGTTAGCAGCTTTCAGCCCCATAAAAACAATACTCTGAGAAAGAACCAAAATATTCCAGACTGAACTTCTAAGGGCAACTGTTTATATAAACCAGCTCAACAATAGAGCACTTGTAAATGTGATAGCACTGTCCACTTCCCATTAATATGCAGCTATCAGTTGGTGAGTCACACTGTAAAGCATTTAACAACTGTTCTCATAAATACCATGCACCATCTGTTAACTGAATCAAAGGACTACGTGCCAATGTTACTGCTGGATAGAAAGGTCTGCTTTAAAATTACTCCAGTAGTCTCAGGGCATACAGATTTTATAAAAAATGAGTATAGAAACATGTCATTCCACCCCATTCCCAAAAAGAACAGCTGAGAAAGAAAACATTCAGTGGGATCCTTTGACATTTCACCATTTGTTCTCATTGCAAGACAGAACTACAGGACTTGAAATTTTCATTCTTCATGGCAGGAAATACCAACATAACTTAAAATATTCCTAGGGAAGATGCCTACATTAGGTTTCTTACTAATTTATGTTGAAATTAAGTATTCTGAAATGCCCAAAATATGAAAAAAAGTTTTCATCTGAGTTTGCTGGAGTGACCCAAAATACTTTGCTTCACAGCAGTTCAGTTCTACTTGGTGACAACAGCATGTCACCTTGCAGGAATGCTAGCTCATGCCATCATCTCGTCCCTCAGGCTGGACACTGATTAGGCCACAACTTCTCTAACACAAGGAGGTGCAGAATTCCCCAGAAACAGCTCATTCGAGGTCAGTTATGGGAGATAACAAAAGGAAGCCTTGGGAATTGTCACTGCACTGGCAACCACTGGACAGCTGGAATTCAATTCAATTTCTACAAAACTTGGATAACTCAAACTGCTATGAGGTTTATTGTCCTGATTACAGAAGTTAAAAATACCCAAACATTTTAATGGGAAAGGGTTTAAATACCTAAAGATGTATTAATTAGTCTAATAAAATGTACTTGTCATGACACTTTTCCTCTGCTACTCATACATTTTTCAGTCTTAACTTTTCAGATATAAACCAATTATTATCTACTCCCTTTCACCAAAGCTGCCTCCAGTCAATCAGAGTTCAAACTTAAACTGGCTGCACTCCAGAGGTCATAGTAGGAGGTGATGGGGGGACTGAAAGTGACTGAATTATCACAGGGAGAGCTGGCGGTGAAGATGTGTTATAGTGTGTGGGCCCAAGGGAGTGGATCTGCAAGAGACAAGCAGGAACCAATCAATATTTAGAGGGTAAAAATGAAACCCTACCAAATGAGGTACATCATCTTTTTCTCAAGCCAATGCTAGAAAAAACATTCAGAGAGGTTTCCCTGGCCACAGTTTTAGAACAAGAGCTACAAACTCCAGAGAGAAGAGGATGTAAGTCTGTCCTGCTCAGACATAACTCTGCCTTTCAAAGAGCAAATGTTACCTTCTCACTTGAATGAATTTATGAAGTTATATTTCCATTCATCTTCTCTGTCCTAGAGCAAATGAGTCACTGTTCCCTGTCATGCCTCCACATATCAATTTCTGCACAATAGAACAGCTCTGACCCTTCAAACTCTCAGACAACCTAGACCGACCCAGGGACAGACTTTTAGCATGGTTCCCAGCATCCTTCATGTGAGTTGAGTTGCAGTCTGAAGTTTGACCATGAAGTCTTAGGTTGCTGTTCTTGTGCACCCCAAAGAGCAAAGGACCCAGGCACATATCTTTATTCTCAGAGCTGGACTTCTAATCCTATCACAGATTCAAACAAAATCTGAAATTCTCAAACCTGGCTATAAAATTAAAATCTCCCTGTTCTATGAGCATTTTAAAAACACTGAATGTGTCAGATCAGTCTCAGTCTCATCAGCAGCGTCTATAATACACACCAGTGAGTAATGCATGTCCTCACTATGCTCTGGGCAGAGCTGAACTTCCTCTGCCTTCTGATCCAAGCAAAAGAAAGGAAAGGGGATGCCTTAGGAGTGTGCCAGCCCTGGGTTCATGTACTATGCTTGCCAAGATCGTATGGCTTTCTGTTTCTGGCACAAGAGTGTGGCATGCACTTCTCTTTGGCAAATGGACACATCTTGGCAACAGCACATTTCAGGCTTGTGTGCACTTGCAGTATACAGGGAAAATATAATACTCTAATGCCTTCCATGACTACTGAAGGAATAATCTTTATTTTCTTGCCAGAGGAGAATTTGTAGGGACATACCATAGGCTCACAGAAATGTTGGTTGGAAGGGGTCTCTAGAGGTTCAACCTGCAGCTCAAAGCAGAACTATTGCCAGTGCTTTATCAGGTCAGGCATGCTTTTTGGGGTGGACTTCAGGATTCACTGCAATTATAGAGTTTCCACCACTGCTCTCATTAGTCTCTCAAACAGTTTCCCAAACTCCAGCCTGAATCTCTCAAGACACAATCTGTGGCCATTAACTCTTCTGCTTATGTCAAACTGCTAACAAACCCAACAAAACTGAGATGAAAATTAAAGTCCTCAAAATATAAACAGGAGATATCTATTCCCCAGAAGGATGAACACCATGATTCAGCTTTCAGTCCCTACAATGTTGCAGAACAGGGACTCTAAAAGCATCTACAGAGACTTTTATACCTTTGTGACTGTGCAATGTCATTATCTTTGGATCACATCCTGAGTGACATCTGTGCAGAAACCCGAATGTTCATGATGAGAATATAATATGGAGATTCAGCTGTTTCATGAGGGTGGCTGAAAGTCTGATCTGTGATGTGGAAAGGGGACAGAAAGGCTTGACTGTAGGGGTTCCTGGTGAATTTTGAAGTACTGGCATTCAAGAGAAGAACAGAAATTACAGAGAGAGGCTAACGAAGGACCCTGAGATGGATCTCCTTGATACTCCATATCCAGGGACAGTCAAAGTCATTTGAGTGTACTACATGTACATGTGTAAATTCTTTAATGCTATAGCCTTTTTCCTTTTCTTATGAATTATAACCTTAACCTGCAATGCAAAAAATGTGTGGCAGGATGCATTAAAATTCATGATACATTATCTGAACTTTACAGTCATATTGAAGAACTTCATTACCAATACACACGCAAATTTTGTTTCAACTGTATTTTCAATATTATTACTGTAGGCTGCTTTTGTCAATACAGTGGCATTTGTGGAATCCAATAGATGGTAAAACAGAAATGGCACAATCATTAGCATTGTCTTTCCTAGCAAGTAGAGAACATATTGTGCACAGCTCTTTCCAGTGTCCTGGATAGGATCACAGAAAATACAAGCAATTTTTTCCTTCCTCTAGAGAAAGCATTTCCACAAAAGACAGCAAATGCTGTCACACTGATGTTAAAACTAGACTGTGGCAGTCATAAGAATAAACAATTCTATTGAGTGATAGAGAAAAGCTGCTTTGTTCTTAATGATTTCCTTTCATTTGCCAGAATGCCACAGTAAGCTCAAACTTTCTCTGTATTTCTTTGAAGCAATGTTTTCAACAATGGCTTCTACAGTCATTTTTTACTATAAAAGACCTTATACCAAACTTGTATCAGTTAGTACTATTTTTATTTGCATGCATATGAATTACTTCTGTATGTAGTGGTGACAATAGCATCATTTCAATGTGCTTCACTTCAGTGAAGTGCTACTGAAATATTTGAGAAATAGCTAAGAGTTGGCCACGCAGAATCTGCTAGAAAGTAGAGAGCACTAAGACAATCACTAAACATGAAGAGAGAAAATTTTCAAAAGTGTTATCTCATGTAGACTAACATTTACCAGACACAGCCTATTACTTGCAGTAAAAAGGATGTGCAAAGGTGGGGTGCTCAGAGAAATGTGCAGCAAGACATGTTTAGTTCTCACTCAGGTACAAAATGAGCAGAGACCACCGTAACCTACTTGGTAATCCAACTGCCCTTATTAAGTACAAGAGTGCTGCATCCAGTGTACTTCATTTGAACTGGGAAGCACCACACCATTATGAGATAATGCCAAAATACTTAATATTTGGAGAGGAATGGTGAGCTCAGCTTTAAAAGAGGATGGAAAGAGATAACTAGATCCTTAATCTACAGACAAGATCTTCTGGGTCTACCTCTCTTGCCACTGGAGAATTACTAACATGAAGGAAGCATTCAGCCCAGATTTTATGACGTCTGCTTAAGAGAATGTCTTTCAAGAAGGCAGCAAGAAGTGATCACACAGAGTCACAACACATACCAACCATGTGAGAGTGTAGCATTTATTCTTTTCTTACATAGGAGAGGCACAACACAGCCATCCCTGGAGATGCTGTTCTCCATGGCATGCAACCACCAACAGTGTTGTTTAGCTCAATTTGTCATATGCAGCACAAGTTTCAGTGAGAGCCTCTGGCACCTCAAGTATTGGCTATTGAACAATATGCCATAAGTACAAGAGCACCACCTTGTGATAACCGAATCATGGCATGCCAGCTGGAGGAGAGGCAGGAGTGAAGGGTCCCTGCCCATCTCCAAGAGTACCCTGTCACTGGGACAGTCAGCAGCATGCAAACCTGGACATCTTCCCCCTGCATCGCTTACTGCCTTAGCAATATGAAAGACCCCAGAGACAAAGGTGGAGCAATGTACCACAGATATTTGAGCTGGGGAAGTTATAGTACAGCTGTTATTTTCTGGTGAGCACGTCTGGAAGCAGAACAACTTCCAGTGCAAGTAGTGTCATACATTCCTCCAAAAGGATGTGGCAGTAGTAGTAATAAATCCCCTGGGTATAGTTACAGCCCCTAACCAAATTCCCATACAGCACAAGAGCATACAGGATTTATTAAACTGGACTTCTGTAAACTTGGTAAAAATCTTAGACTAGGGCAACAGATTTCTTTTCCTGGGTTTTCTAACATAGGACTGGTGAGAGAGCACAGCCTTGCTCTGCACAGCTGATCAGCCTCTCTTTTGCTGTCTTTTGTAGGACCATTAAAACTGCCAGCCTCAAGTTACAGTCCAAGCCCTAGTGAAAAAACTCTACTGGGGACAAAAAGGAAAGCTACTTTCCATTTTTTATAAAGCAGCACATTCACTCAGAGCTGCCTTTCATGTTACAGGTGATTTCCCATTGGCATGGGGAATTTTATAAAAGTCTTTAGAGGCTGAAGGTGCTTGTCTGACAAAGAAGGTGTAAAGGTCATATACAGAATGCAAATCATGCTGAGATGCTATCTGAAACAATATTCTGGAATAACAAGAATCTAGTCTCAGAATCATGTTTGCAAAAGAAAGACCCTGGTAAAGAAACCTAAGAAGTCCTGAGATACTGGCTTAAAATTTTATTGTTTGACAAATAGCTGTGGTCAAATCAATGCAAGTTTTAGAGGTGCTGGATGAATGTAAAACCCATTCTGGTAACTATAATAGGAATATGAAGCAATATAGAAAATTTTAAAGCACTACCTTCTACTCATTTACATAGTAAAGTGAGAAACTGTTTGAATCTTTGACATATTTTTGAAAGAAGATAGTTTTATAAATTCAAATAATTTAGGAAAAGATTCCAAAAGCCTTTAGGTGCCTATGGCATAGCTCAAGCAGAATTTAGATGCCTGCATTCAAGTGAGTGAGTCACAAAAATTCTGCCTGTGGCATGCATACCTGAAAGGCACCTAAGCTGTCATCAGTGAAGTTATTTAGGCACCTAAAGTACTTTTAATGCATACTCCCAGAGGCCTTTTTACCTTGGATGAGATGAGTGTCTCAGCAGATATTTTGTTTCTCAGTGACTTTTGGCATTCTCAAACTAGTTGTTCAGATGCCCAAAATCTTTTGTAGCTGAGGGATGGTTACACAATGCCTAGTCAGTTACTGTTGCTCCAAAATTAATCCCAGGGACAGAAAGGGAACTTCAGACACAAATATGTTCTCAGCATTTTCTCTGCATTCCTCTGCTTAGCACCCTGGCTGCTGTAGACCCCACAGCCTGCTGCCCGATTCTTTCTCTCAGCTGTATGGGACAGTTAGGTGAGGAACTTTGGACTGGCAGGTTCTGCCTCTGAGCTGGGCAATGGAAAGTCAGGCTAGATGTCACCAGACCCGAGTCCCTGTGCATTTAGGCTTTTATGACATTTCTTTTTCACCCTAACATATGCAATTGTAAACCCAGATGCTGCTAGCCACTTTTCCAGAAACGCTAAATAAAGATTGTCCTTTTTGAGACCTTATAAAGCATTAATATACATGAAATTTTGCAATCAAAGGATTGATCTGAAAGTTTTGTGTTCTTATTTTTTTAAGTAAGATCAGCTATTGAAGGACACCCCTTTTAAGAACAAAAGGCCTTAAACAAAGCACCCTAGATCATAGCAATCTTACAGAGTATCCATGCTGCTGTACTGAAAGTGTCCTTATGAGTGTGAAATCATTGCTAGGATGTATTTAGACACTAGACAGCACAGCAATATTCTCTGTAATTGAGATATAGTCTAATTATAGATCAACAATGCAACCAGCAATACAGAAACTGGGCCTATAGTAACAGTCCAACCTTGTGGCACACATCTGTATGTCAGTATCTCAGCACCATGGCTGGAAAGGACCAAGCAGACTTGCCATCCTGCAGACTCATGGTATGTGTTATAAACAGCTAAAGGGGAAAAAAAATAGGGCAGTCTGCACCTCTCATCTGATCACCCTAGGGCTGGGGAAAGGTTTTTTCCTTTTCAGAATTAAAATAACAGCTACTAGAAGAACATACCAAGAAATGCGTTTCAAAATAGCATATCCATAACAGACAATTTAAACAAATTTTTAATGCTGTGAATATATCTGTTCACTACAGTTAGGCAAAATGTTTTGTTAACATGAAAACACATGAAAAGGATTGTGTCCCAAAACATAACTTATAGAAAATGTTCATCTGTTGAGAGGAAAATGACAGACACAGTAGAATGAAGGTCATTATTTCTTTAGGTATCTACTATAATGGTGGCGTTCCCTCACATTTTTTCCACTGTTTGTTTTGGGATATTCCTTGCTATGGGCCAGAATACAGAAACTCAGAATCAACCCAGTGGCAGATGTCCAGCAGCAGCCTCCTCCACACTCTCTCAAAGCTCACAGTCCAGACCTATCCCCTCAGTGGTACTACTGCTGCCCAAGCAACTGTACACTGCTCCACCCTCCTGAGACACGACTTTAACAAGTCCAGAGACACAGGTCAAAATTAAAATTGCAAAATTAAAACTAAAATAGCTTCTACCAATACTTTAAATACTATGCTGATTGTAACTCTGTGTATATATACTTCCTGGTGGCAGTTTCCAGAGCTCTTAAGGCAACTAACACTCACAAATATTTAGAGTAATAACCTGCCAGAAATGTCAAAGCCAGGAAGAAAAGAGATACACCCACAGTTTTTTGTGCATTATATTTCATTTTCAAGAAAGCATAATAAACCATACAAAACAGCCTCAGAAAAGTGCATTTAGCCACTTTCAGAAAGATGTCATTTTTTAGTACTTATGCATTTATCCATTTTCTCTGTGTGACCTTTTCCAGATCAGCCTCTGTTGTTTAGCAAATCGTCTTTGATTCATGCTGGATTTCCAGTCAACATCAAAGAGGTTTGCGTACACAGATCAAGAGATCAAAGGTGCTGATAATCTCCTGAAATCTGCTAGGTTGTGCCATTCAAACTAATACACTGGAAAGAATTAACTTCAACAGTTACTATGTTAGAGAAAACACTGAGTTGGGGAAGTTTTTCTTTTAGTGTTTGTTTCCATTCATGATTTAGAGACAAACTAGATTGCTAAATATCCCCAATTATCCTCTCATATTGATCTCTCCTTTAGCAACTGAATTCTTTTTTGAAGAGTGAAATGGTGAGTTAAGAAATGTTTGCTGTATCTGAACAGGCACTCTCAGTCTGTCAAGGCTGGAACAGATGCACAATTCATGAACTGAAACTACATGATATAACAACTCAACTATTTATTGACTTGATGAAGCAAAGCTTGTTACTAACAATAGCCTATTCAGACCATCTTTCTTTTCTGATAAACACACTAAAACAAGAAACTATTCGGCTTCTGGTTTTTGAAATACAGATGAGCCCATTTTAGTTCTTATGACAGATGGGGAACATTTTCTGGTTTATTCTTCAGATGATTTTGAGCTTAAAATTTTGCTTTTAAAATACTTCAGCTTTTCTTAGACAATGATATTCCAGAGCTACAGAAAAACTTTACATCGATTCGTATTCTTCATCAGCTTGATCATTTCAAGGTTATAACAAAGTTCATCCCAAAATGATGTCAATAATTTATGGCAGTAAACATCTGTGTTCCTAATACACTGAATAGTTCATAATGTACATGACTCATATTTAAATAATTCATTCCAAGTCTTTGAATTATCAAATGGAAAACAAGAAGAATAGAACAAAACTACTGCAGTCTTTTAAGAGAAAATCAAATTTGAAAAGCTGTGACATGCTGAATAATTTCATATTCATTTAAAATTATATGCAGCAACAGCAAAAAGCAGTAAATGGCATCATGTAAATTGTGCTGTAATCAATGTTAGATTCTCTGTGATGCTGGGAAAACATATCTTTAAATATGAGCGATGTGTATATTGAAAATTTCGTAGCTGGATGAAAACAAGTGAGTCAATACCGAGATGAATTTTGACCTCCTGTTTTCACTAGCAGAACTGGAAAAACTCCTGCAATGGCTGCATTAGAGAGGAACAATGCATTGGATCTACAGCAGTTTAATATCTGCTGTGGATGTAGGTTTTTAATGCAAAGCAAACACTGAACCTTTTTGCACAATTAAGAGAAATTTTATGATGGACACAAGTTAAATAAGTTGTCCAAGAGAATTCTATCGAAGTTTTAAATTTGTCAGCAATCAAACTGAACTGCAAGCCTTCAGATTACCCCAGGTGTGAACTGCTTTAATTTTTCTTGTGAGACTTGGTTGATTTTGTGTGACATGTCTAAATAGACATGGAAACATGAGGGTGGGTGTCAGGATGCATCTCTAGCCCAGTGGGTTGGATGTAATGTTTCCCTGTGAAATTGTGTCATCAGCAAAGGGAGACTGTTTTATCCTTCCCTCTTGCCACATTTAATTGTCTGGGATAGTAGTCCAGGGTATGGGAAGCTTTAACTTGGCCTCTATAGCCAATGTGAGCTACATGTCAAGCTCCTGGAAAACAAGCCCTGAAACCTTTGGGTAAATTCAGAGCAAATGAAGTGATATTAGCAGCTCGCATCCTGTGAGAATGGTTTCTTGCATGGCCTTGTGAAGGCTGGGTGGTAGGATTACCCAAGAGATCAATTCTGATTATTTTCTCTAGTGCTCTGGCTTTTTCATGTGGGACTGCATATATTTTTGTGAGGAAGATATTTGTAGTTCACATAGCAATTGTGATATACACATTGCTTTAAACACAGCATATAGTTTTTCTTGTAGTAAAACATATTTCATAAATTTGAAAAATGTAGGAATGCCATTGTTTATAAATGGGTATTACAAAGATATTGCAAATACAATGGGAATTTGGAAAAGGGTATATGGGTACCATGGAGAATGCACCAAATTTTATGTAGTCATAAAACTGCCTGGAAATATCTTTTAAAATTATTGTTGTTTTCTGCCTTCATCGGTTCCTGAAAGCTCAAAAGAGCTAACTAAACTTCTTTTGAAAGGAATCACAAATTCTAAAGAATCAATAAATACAGTGATACTCCCAGTAGAACATTTTTATATTGTGCCAGACAAGGATGAAGATGCATTTCCTGTAAACTTAGTTATGACAAAGATAGCTCAGAGACTGCAATTTAATTACTAAGATATAACAAGATGTCTGGGGAAATTGCTAGATTGGCAGCTTTTGAAAGAGTTTGCAAAGTGATTTTACAGAAAGAAAGGAAAGGCTTATTTTTTGTCTAGGGTATTGGGTTTTTTTGCTATGGAAATTCAGAAGTTTATGTGGAAAGTGTCAATCTTTTAAAATAGGAAACAAAGAAGATTAAGACCTAAAATCCAGCTATGAGACAGTGGAAGTATGCCACCACACAAAAACACAGTCTTTTCACAGCCAAGTGTTTGTGCATCCCTTATTGTACAGATAACATTTATAACAGATTCTATACCACTGTGCTTTTTAGCATGAAGAACCAATAGGAGAAATTAGCTCTCAGCTTTCAAAGAATTTACTCAGGAGCAAGTGTACCATCAATGATATTTCTCTGTAAATAGCCTTGCTGATTTTTCTAACCTAGTCATTTAATGGCATTGCATGTTCCTACAGCATTTATTATCAAAACAAGCAAACTAATTCTTGATCTTATTTTCTCTTTGAATTTAGAATAACTTTTTTTTCCACTGTGTGTTTCTGGCTTAATGCTGGTGAAATTCCATTGAATTTATGGGCGGTGACTGTGCTATAAAACTGAAATAGCAGAGTATTAAGCTTTTCTACTCAGCTTTTCTTTTATCGCCTCAAATAAATAAGACTTTTTTATAGAAATACACTTTTTTAATAAAAGCTCCCACTTGTCTAGTTTGTTGTTCAGAAGCTATTGTAGATGTTTATCCAAAGTTGGGCATAACAGTTGTTCACTCCATAGGGACAGATAAATAAAATGCCAACAATTTCCTTTATCCCTCTTAAATTTACTTCCATTCCTCAAAACCTGCAGATGCTTTTTGGCTTTACGTCATGCCCTAAAGGTAACTTTGGATGATTCATGTCTGGCCAGAGTTACCAGCTCACCTTGCAAGAGCTGGCCAGGTCTTTGCAGCACCAAAATCAGGGTTTTAGTTTTAAGAGGTCTTGTAAGAAGCACCAGTAAAAAAACAACAGATTTTCTTCACTGCATCCCTCCAGATACCAAGAACACTTCAGCCCTCGAACAAACTGGCAATCAGCTACGATTCAGAGAAATCCCAGGTTTACTGATTTGTTTGTAACAGTGCCAGAAGCAGACAGGGGAAAGGCACAGACCTAAGGCCCATCAGTCTATTAGACATTAAACTCCTGTGCTCTATCTTTTGTACTGTGGCTTCAGATGTTCTGGTGACCCAGTCACACCGAGGGAAAACCACAGCCATCACCTGGGCCACATCCGCAAGAGAAGCAGAGTATATCACTTAGAAATAATTTTGTTTCTTTATTATCATGAGAGGAGCATGTAGTCTGGCCAAATCCTTTTATAGGTGTCATCAATAAGTCTAGAGAAACCAGAAATGATGACCTTTTGAACACAGGCACAGCCAAGCATCCTCAAGAAACAATGGCAACAATAGCTTTTCAAAACCCCTGCAGATTCTTGACTTGGAGACAATCAAACTTGTGCTGGAAACTCTGTAGAACCTTAAAGCAACACCAAATCATTCTGAGCTGTTTGTTAATCAGTGGCTTTGCCCTTACAGAAGCAGCATCCCTATGCAGGCAGCCATGAAAACCTCCCTGAAGCTCTGTGCCACCAAAGTATTACAAAGCAGCTAGAGTGCCCTGCTGAGTGAGGCAGCTGACCCCCTTGCCTGTCCAGATACAGTTTTGGAAAGAGCTGATACATTCATTACTCATATGGTACTTATTACGCATTCCAAGTACAGTATATCAAGTATTACTCCACTAGGATGACTAAATGTGCTGTACTGATGCTATGACAAACAGAGTATTATAGGAACTCTTTGGCAAAAGCTTGTGTCTCTTAGTGACAGTATCACCATTAAAGCTACGTCTGCAGGTTTAACCTCTCTGGCTGCAATTTTCAGGCCAGTAGTGTTTTCTGAAATCCATGACCTTCACTGCTATGTTATCTCTTATCACTGACAAAGGACAATTGGCTCAAACATTTGCAAATAAATGTTGCCCCACAGCCTGATCAGTTGGGCAAGAGGGGAGATCATTGCAGTCCCAGCCTTACCCCTCAGGTTGATTTTCTCATCTGAAGTGCAGTAAAAAGGAAATGTATAAGCAGTGAAGGGAGCAAGACCCTAGGATTTCCCCCTTCCACCTGTGCTCTGTTGTGTTTGGCCTCCGGGCTTTACATTTCTGATGCACAGTATCCTTGGAAGTGTCTTCTCCCCTGTCCCCCCTTTTGCTTACCTGTTAAGGTGATCCACTCAGTGATAGGAGCTGCAGTACCAAACCTCAGACACAGTAAGCCTAGAACCAGAACTCCTATCTCTGATCCCACGCTCAGGTGCATGCTATCAAAGACAAAAAGGGGTGGCTCCACCTCTGTAAGGGTTTGAGTAGGACCACATGGTTCCTTGATCAGATGTAAGCTGAAACAGCTGTTGCAGTGCCCTAAGGGCTGGAGGCTAGAAGATAGTCAGACTTATCAGTGACACCCTGATCTCTTCCATATTCAAGAGGTCAGGATCTGTCCTTGATTGTATTTCACACTGACAGTGTTTCTGTTTTAATATTCTCACCATAAGCCACAATGAACTTTTCTATATACAAAATACTTTTTTTCTGAAAATCTTGCAATGCTGACTTACTGATCTGACCTTCCCCAAAACAAAAGGCATTTCCAACTAACTCACACTTTGTGAGGAGTTGAGAGTGAAATACAGGTGAAACCTATTTTTCTTAAACCTCCATATTAGCAAAGAAGGACATTGGCAGAGAAAAATAAAATAAACCTCCCTATAACTTTGTAGTTAAAACACTTTTTTAGACAGCTGGATTCACTTTCAAACAAGTTTCATAACAAGAGCAAATAAACCCAAAATATTTGATGGTAACCATCCAAAATGCTTGGAGTTTTTGACATGCTTTCACATGTACCTTTTGGCTGCTATAAACAACAGGTTAGTGTCAATGTGAGTTTCTCCTGTCTGTTGCCCTTCTGAGTCCCCAGGAGGCAAAGTTACCTCATATCAGCCTTCCTGAATGTCACGTTTGCTCCTGCTCACACGTTCTGCAAATCCAGAGCTCAGTTTAATATCAGTCAAGGCAGGGCCACTGGTAAATGTACCTGTTCTGCAGCACCAGGGGAGCTGTTATTATTCTGCTACTATATTGAGATTTTCTCTCCCTGTGTTCTGACTAATCAATCCACTTACAAATTCTTTTCTGCATTCAGTTACGGTGATACTAAAACTATGTAGCCCACTTGGATTTCTTGTATACTTACAAGAGAATAAAATCAAATGTTACTACAGGAAGGCTTGAACCCTTACCCTGGACTTCCTGTGTTCATGTAGAGGGTTTTTTTCAGGTTTTTCTCCTTCATGCTTTTAATAACTTTCTGCTTCCAACTGCACAAATATTATGCTTTCACTGGGGCCACACTGATTGTCCACACTCAGAAGTTCAACCATTCCAATGGTACATACAAGAGCAAGAGGAGGTGCAAAAGCTTACAACTGCAACCTGCAGGTGCAGGTAAGAGCAGTTGAAATTTTAGGCATGCCTAATCTGAGGGCAGTGTTTGAGAGAACAGGTCCCACTCCTCACAGTAGCTGCATATTTACATATTCTGACAGGCTTTTGGCAGGAGGCAGCTGAAAATGATGAGCTGTCTCAACAGATTAAAATTAAATTCTATTGAAGAAAACAACATACAAAAATTATGTTTCTGTATAATCTGTGTGATTAAATGTTACTTGTTTCAAAGCTAATGTTTCTGTCACTTTCAATTACAGCTTTTGGAAGCTTTATTCTGCATCATTTAATCTCTTTAAATAACTCTCCTGTTCAGCTTTCTTATAGGGATTGGCACACTCAGTATGAGTATTGCACTCATACTAACTCCTACAGTAACATCACTGACTCTAATTCAGAATTATGTTAATTATATCTGTTCTCCCTTAATGCTTGGAAGTTGACAAAAGAAAAGGAACAAAATCAAATGGAGTCACCCTTGGGAACTTTTTAGTGGCCAAGTTATATCAAGCAGGTTCACACCACTCTTTTGTGATGAGCAGATGAAAAGTTAATCATTTCTAAAGAAAACCAGACTATTTTTTTGGAGAATGGGTTTTGAAGAATTCCTTTCCTTTTTATTTGCTATTCTAAAATCCAAAGAGTTGAACAAAGTTTTCAAGTTTTCAGAAAAACACTGAAGTTGAGTTAAATTATAATGGGGTTAAAGTAAATTAAAACTTGTTCAACTAGTTTGAAACTCTATTGACATACACAAAGTTAGACAAAACTTTCTGTTTTGTTGGAAGAAGATCCTTTTGATCAAGAGCAACAGCAAAACTGATCTCCACGTCTACATTTGACTGAATGTTTTTCCTCTATTAGTCTAAGGAAATTATGATTTATGTTCAGAAGGGAAACTACACTTGCAATTAATGAGTAAGTGGAAGAAAGGGGAGGGAGGGAGCTTTGCTAGCAAAAAAAGGGGTTTGTCACCAAACGCTGCTCTCCAAGGCGAGCTCTGCCACCTCGTGGGCTGCTGCCCTCTTACAGGGCAGAGCCCGGAGCTAGGGGCAGCACAAAACAGCCTGGAGGAGAGCACAGAGGAGTGTAGGAAGAATTAGGTCTGAAATTAAAAAAAAAAGAATATTCAAAATAAATTGCATAAGGAATTTCATTAACATGAGGGCTTTGAATCATAATTGTTAAAATTAACTCTCGTGTCATCAGGGTAGCAAGATATACTTTTCTAGCTGATTCTTCCTACCAGGATAGAATCACAGAATCAAAGAATTGCTTGAGTTGGAAGAGGCCTTCAAGATCATCAAGTCCAACCATTAACCCAACATTGCTAGGTCACCACTAAACCATGTCATGTTCCCTGCAGGAACAAAACCTGCTGTGTTCCAGCCACAGACCAGGCCCAGCATCCTGACTCACAGACCCTATATACTGGTTCTTCAGTGTTTGTTACCATTCAGATTCTGCCACAGTAGGAAGCTCCTCATGCTGCATATTATTTGTCTGTCAGCCATCATTATAAAACATCCCCCTCCCGAGTTTTTTACAAGCAATAATTTTGGTTTTAAAACTAAGAAAAAAGAATTTTGGATTATTTTTAAGCAACAGCAAACCCGTGAGTATGTGACTATTAGCAACTATAGCAGAAGGAGCTGATCTGTTTTTCTCATCCAGAGCCTCATGCAGTGTCATTTTTCTTTTTCACCTCCCTGTGCTGTTCAGATGTCACAGGATGACTGACACCAGTTTACAGCACAGCTCCTAGGGCTTACAAATGCATTTTCCTTTAGAGTCCAGTGTGCACTCTCCTGAGGCTTTCACACAATTACAGTAAAAAATAGAAGCATCAATTGCAATTTTTCCAGGCAGCATGGTATTCCTCCTGCTGAGGTTTTAATTTGTCCTGAGACTCCATGTATTAGCAGTTTTTCAAAATTACATTATAAACTGATATTTCATTTGGCCTAAAATTCAGCTTATTTTCTTGTTGTACCAAGGTTTCCCAGACACTGAAACCAGTGTGGTTCCCAAGCTTGCAGTCAAAGGGGCTTGTGATTTAAGGAATCAGGAGTTACCCAGAATGGTAACTATGGAGCCTTGCCAGGCTAGGGAAGCAGCAAGCTGCTAAAGACCTTCCTGTGCACATAACAGTACCACCTTGCAGAGGAAGCAGCAGAAGAGTTGGATACAAGACTATATTATATCTTGGGATATGGGCAAAGACAATTGGGATGGAAAGGTTCCACAGGTTAATATTCCACTGAGAAGTGATATGATGAACTTTTTTGACATTATTTGGTTTTCTTTGGTTTTCTTTATACATTGTTAATGGAGAGATTTTATCTCAGGATTTTCTTGTGTGACATACAAAAGTCAAAGATAAAGTTCAGCTAAATCAAGAATAAAGCATCATTTAAATGGAGCATACTTTGAAACAGAACAAAAAATTCCAAAAGCTGCTTTAAATTACTTTTAAATAGTACCCCCCTTTATTACTTCCTTAACTCTTCTCTTCTGCTCAATTCTTTCAAGATATTTCTTCTCAGTAATTTTTACAATGCTGACAATGTGTAAATTTTGCCTATTTCATCTGGCCTCTTTCATGGCAATCCTAACACAGAGATGATAGGATTGCATCCTGCAGTGCATCATCTCACTCAGTTGTGAGTTTACACTTGTATTAATACTCAAATAAATTTTCATATGTGATAATGCTATAACTCATTTACCCTTATCACACTTTCTTCTTGCTGTTTATTAGCTCCATTTGTTATGTCACATTTAAAATTAGATTGGGAGATATCTGAGGAAAGAATCATTAGCAGCTTGCAATCAGAACTCTAATTATATTGATACTGGAGGGTGCTGAGGAAACCATAGCTGAGTGAACAGATGTACTCATTTTTAATAGGAGAAGTCATGTCATAGTAAATTACTGTTCTATTTTCTAGAGTATGGGCCAACTGAAGGACTTGCAAGTAAAAAGTGGTAACAGAACTGAAATTGAAAAGGCATGACATATCTGACATACTAAGTGCAGACAGTTTATGCTGCTGCTCAGACACTGTACACTGCTGCAGAATGCAAAAACAGCCCAGACTTTTTCCACCGGTTACCAACAAAGCAACAGAAAGGCAGAGTTTCTGGAAAACATAAACAAGGTGCTGACAGGAAAAGGTTCAAGAGAAAGGAAGGTTTCATTGCCTGGCAACATTAAAGAATCACAGTAGCTTTTTCTGGGGGCAAGATAATTTACCAGCAGAGGCATTAATGACCTAAAAAGCCAAATTTCTGCTTCCTAGAAGAAACAGTCTGCTCTGGCTGAGTGGAAGAATGACAGAAAAGATATAGAAGCTAATTAAGAGCTTACTAAGCTAAGCAGGAAGCTCTTGATGACAAAAGGCCCTAGGTCTACAGGCTCTGAATAAATACATACAACTTGATCCTGTCTGGACTAAATCCCCACATAAAGCAATGGAAAAAAAATGAACAGTCCAAGCTGCAGACAGACATTATATATCTGAGTTCACTAGACACATGCACAGTGATGGAGATGAGACTGAAGATATATATATGGGAGAGCACAGCAGCTGGACCAAACAACTCCAGCTCAGTATCCTCTCTCTCACAGCACCCAAAGAAGATGCACAGGACACAGTAGAAAATCAGGTCAAATATAGAGTGATAATTTCCTGGACATTCTCCCAGCCTCCAACAATTATTTATGTATGCTCTGAGCTCTGTATGCTCTGAGCCAGATGTATCTTGCACAAAGTTAGTAAACATTACAGATTTTTCTTGTGTGAGTTTATATAGCCTCCTCTCTGAACTCATGAACTTTTAGCCTTCACAGGATCTGTGGCAAGGAGTTCTACAGCATAAATATGCCCTGAGTGAAGAATCACATTCTTCTTGTTTCAAACCTGGCAAGTGCTACTTTGAGTTCATGTCCCTTAGTTCCCACAAGCAGCATAAGCAATCAGTCCTCTGTGTTCAAGGTTTTCCAGGAAGCATTCAGCATGACCAGTCAGTGAGTACTGAACCTACAACCAGGGAGTGATACTTCTTTATTTTGGTAAGCAAGAAAGGCCAAAGAATGCATGTCTGTACTGTACTACTGGGCACCCACACTACTCAAGACATGGTCCTTGGCACAATTTTGGCCCATTCTAACTGATACTTTCTAAACTAAACCAAATGCAATACCAAAGAGAACAGCAAGTCTTAAGGATTGTTCCTAACAGGCAGCATGGAGAAGACTGGACTACATCTGTCTTCCTCCACCTTCCTCAGTCCTCCATCATTACCCTAGCAGGTCATGCACTGGACATTTTTTAATGTATATAACCAGGAAGTGTAACACTATGTAGGGTGTTTTGTTCTTACAGACATAAAAGAAACACATATACCTCGAGGGTATGAGAATACACTGCTTTTAACTGAAAAGTGGGAGTATGAATTGTTGTTGGTCATACACCCTGTCTTACTTCTCATATAGATTACAGAGCTCTGTTCCCATCTCAGGAAGCACATTCTACCTACTTACATACGAACAAGGCTGGCCTCAGACTAGCTAGTAAATCTGAGTAAACCTCTGATGAGTTTACTCACTGACTAAACAAGCAAGACCAGCAAACTTTACTAAAACTGACACTGAAGTCAAGATGGAAGCTCTTCTGAAAATGCAGGACCTTAGGAGAAAACTAGTACATTCTAAAGCTTTGGTATGTCCATTGATTCAACAAAAATGCAATTACTCTATAAGGAAAAAGACAAATTAAGAGACATAAGCAAGACTGCTGCTGCTGGAATAAGAGATCCTACAAAAATAATTTGATGATTTTATAGGAGATGAAATTATGGTAGTCAAGCTCTAAAATATTAGTGGGTTCATAAAACATAGTATGTGCTATAGAACCTTTGAGCTTCAGAAAATGCACATAAACCTCAATTAGGGATAAATAAAGTGTTCTGCTAATGGTGCAGCATTGGCAGAACAGATACAGGATATTAGCAGAATAGATACAGGTTTCAGTAACATCAGATTCTAGCATATTTCTTCACAGGAATGCAATGGAAATCTTATTTTTATGTCCCACATTTATTGCCATCTTTGGAAACATACCAAGATGTGTTCAGAGGTGTCTGAATTTAATTTATTAGTATTCTATGAATTCAGATATGCTGGGCTTCTTATCACTTGGGGAAGAAGAAAGTTATACTATGATAGAAATCTAGAAAACACCTATTATGTTAGCCACATTAGTTTGGATATTACAGGCAGAGATAGCTAGGAATTTTTTGATGTTAACTTCTTTCCTGCACATTCATCTGACTTTTTGCAAAGATAAATTTTTTCATGATTTTTTCACTGTAAAAGTAGATCAAATATAAAAAAGCCAACCTAGTTCAAGTCCTGGTGAGAATGGAAGCAAAGAGCCCCATATTTCAAAATAATCCATTGTCCTTTGTCAGTGATATTTATCCTTGCCCAGAAAGAGACAAAAAATGTCATGTCAACACCCACACCTAAGTAATTCCTAATTACAGGTCAAGCAATAATATTTGTTCATATATTTAAATATCTGACAGCATGTCATTGTCTAAAAAGCTTCAAAATTGGTTTCTATATGGAACTTGTCTTGTTTAGAATATATCCAGAAAAGAATGTTGAATATTTCCTAACTTACTGAGTCGGTTACAGAATATCTTTAAATTCAAATCTGCCATCCTAAGTGGACAAGAGCTTCCTTTGATCCAGTTCCTCCATTATTGCAAAGTGCAGGCTCATGGGAGCTGAAGAACATGACTGTATCTTTTAGTCAGTAACCTTGTAGATCTCAGGGGAAAAAACCTAAATTATCCATGAAAATAGCCTATGGTTTTTATCAAAACCTTCAGTAGAAAATGGGCATGTATTCAGCACAGCTGTAGTTCATCTGAAGAATGGGTCTCTAACTCTATGTGTCCCCAGGTGGATTGCTTGAACTTATGTTCTGAATATTTTAAAACTTTCAACTGTCTCCTTATGTTTTTCTATTATGATTAACTGTGCTGCTGTAAATCTTGCTTGAATGTGTAGTTGGACAGTTCCTAGTGGTAGAAATAGAAAGTCTTAGGTTTGCACAGCTATGCACAATTGAGGCCAGAGAGGCCTAAGAACGGCAAAATGTGTCTCATCTCCTTTTCTTCTAATTCTCCAGGAACACTAGAGACTAGGGAAGCTGAGCAGAGTCTGGTCCTCAGCAGCAGGAGTTAGAGCAAAAAGTGATTAAATTAGATCATTTTATAATATTGCCAAGTGCATGAAAATGTGATACTTTTTCCTTTTTTCCTTTTTTTTCTTTTTAAAATATAACTCTTTTTTTCATCTTTCCATTTCTTTAGTAAAGGTCTTTGCTTAGTCTTTTCCAGGTGGATAAATGTGTAAAAGCTTTTTCAGTAATGACTAATGGACAGGATGTATCCTTCAATTAAATGTTATCTCTGTAGCCTTTTCCAGAACAGACCTTCAGTGGTTGTGAAAGCATATCTTCTTATAACTACTTAGTTTGCCTCACCTTTGCTTGGAAAGCATCTATGATTTTTTTTGCAGACTAAATAAAGGACTGTAAGACAGGATTTCTTGGTTTATATCTCTTACAAAGAAGCAGCTTCTTCAGTGCAGTGTTTATGGGATATATTCATTTCAGATTTTTATTTGGCTACCACTGTTAACGTTCTTTCCACTGTCACATTCAATGTGCATGACATCAGCATGACACCAAGAGGACAGAGGTCCTTTTTTTTTCTTTTTTGGGCATTGTAATTAGTGATCTGGTCTTTTGTGATGTGCTATAATTTTCTTGCAGCAATACAGGCTCTCTGATTGCAACAGGATGACATAACCTAGAGTGACAGGCAACAGAGTGGCAATAATCTACTAAAATATTTGAAACTGAAAAATCTATCTCGCTTAGCTAAGCAGCCTGGAGGATCAAAGGATGCCAAACAGTCTTCTGAAAAACACAAGTTGTATAGCAAAATGGTACTTTGACTTATTAATGGCTACTTGGATTGCTAGCAGCAATTGTGTCATGAAGATATTTAGAAGGTCAGTGTAAATCTTTAGTTTGTTCCAACACTGTTTCTATAATCGGCTCAAACCAGGTTAATATATAGATATATATTTAAACACTGAACTCAGGTCTTACAGTTTTACTTCACTTTGAGTATATGATGGAGCTTCTTTTATAGTGCCTGACATTGTGTCACTTTCTAATAACACAGCTGCTGGTAGAAGGAGGCTCAAAATGCCATTTGTAGTTAAAATCTCTATTTTCAGATACATTGTGAAGACATTTTACCTTTTGACCTTTCTGCTGGACTGAACAAAATGAGTGAAAAAGTATTTTAACAGGCCTTATAGTTGAGTGAATTGTGACTGCAGCTCAAATTGCAGCACTCTCCTGTATTAGCCACGTTAATTATTTGTTATAAATGGCCAAACCATTCCATTTTAAATACTTCTTTTTGTTTAGATGTTTAGTGAAGTTAAAAGATTAAGAAAGTAGAAAATCAAAGTATTCTAGAGCATTTTATTCAGATATAAAGTACCACAACCACAATGCTTCATGGAGGCCTAGGTTTTAAAATGGTAAGATTTTTTTTAACACACTAATTTTGTTCACCTGCTTAATTACTTTTTATGGCAAGGAATAACTTAACTGAAAGCTTAGGAGTAAGCCCATGCTTAAACACATAGCTGAAGCAGGACTCAATTCCCAGCATTTTCTCCTTGGGGTAATAGGAAATCCTATGGAAGTTTAATGACCTAATAATAAAAAGAGCTTAGGGCCCTTTCACAGATTCTGCATGTCTTCATTCTACCTTGATCTCTTGGGAGCTCAAAGTACCTACAGGCCTAATGGACTGAGTTCTACCTGCTTAAATCTGACCTCATCTGAAACAGATTTGTTTTCACTGGTACTTTTGAGAGGCTGGAGAATCTGTCAGAGCACTTGTGGGAATCTGCATGTGTTAGTAAAAACAGTACCTCTGAGGGCTGGAAAAAATGAATACGTTTGTAAGGAATTATCAGAGAAGTTGCAATTAAGTTAAGCATGACACTGATAGATGCAAGAAGAACTTACTAAAAAATCCAGGAAACAAGCAAAAGATCTGAAAAAGCTTTAAAACACTATTCATAAATACAGCTGACCAAACAGAATACCAAAGGAATTAATGGTCAAATTCATAGATTACTCTGAAAAACAGCAGGTGCTGAGCAGCGAGAATAGCCACATAGGCAAAACACTGAGGACCCACAAAATGTAAATTCAGAAAACGGCAGCGAAACAGGTCCCTCTGTGGTGCTGAGCAGAACAATGGAGCTTGAAGGGTAAGCACTGGGCAGGAGATTGCTGCTGCAACTTTCACAGAATCAATCACGTACAAGGGCGGTGTTGAGAAAGCAGTACAAGGTGAATTTGCTAATTCGTGAAAATCTGCATAAAAACCTGGTTCACGAGTGTCTATGAATAACTATTTCTGACAAAAAGGTAATATGGTACTAATTAACAAACTCCCTTTGCCTCCACTAGGTTTATATGATCTTTATGAGTAAAGTTATATTCTTTATGAGCATGTCTAGGTTAATAAAGCTGTTACCTGCATTATGACTTTCTATGTGAAAAAAAAAAACGTTTCTAGCCAAAGCTGGCTAGAACCGAGTAAGCCACCACCCTCCGCCGGCGCTGAGTGACGCCGGAGCAGGGTGGGGTGGAGGCAGAAGAAAGCTTCCGTTCCTTCCGCGGACGCAACTGCGGTTCGTCCCTCGGCAGCCGCCGTACTGGTCCCTCCTCCTGCCACTCCGGACAGCAACCGCGGCACTCGGCGCGCGCTTTTCAACCGCCATGAGCCTGTGGGTGGACAAGTATCGGCCCAGCTCCCTCGGCAAGCTAGATTACCACCGCGATCAGGCGGCGCAGCTCCGCAACCTGGTGAGAGGGTGCCCGGGCCTGCAGTGCGGCGCTCGGCGGCCTTCTTGGCGGGCTCTGCTCCGTGCCGCTGCTGCGGCCTCCAGGCACCGTGTTGCGTGCCTGCCACCGTGCACTTCTCCCAGCAGCAAGGATGCTCCAGGGGTTGGGCTTCCGTGGCATGTAAAGCCGCACTTGTGGGTCTACGAGGCCGGGTTTGGGAGCTTTCCTTCGGTGTACGCCCTGCCAGGTGCCGCTAGTGGGAATATGGTCCGCTAGTATTGCGCCCCACTCGGGAACATTGCTTTCACAGGAAGGAAAAGGCTGCGAGGAAATTAGTGGCTTGACTTTTACCAGAGTGATGTGCAGCTGTGCTTCCTGCTGGTGTTAATTGGGATTGATCAGTATCCCTGAAAAATGGGCTTGTTTACTTAAAGTTGGTGAAGTTTAGCAGCTGGGAACAAAAGGCAGAAGTATTTAATTGCTTGGATGTTAAAGGACTGCACCTTGTGCCAGATGCACTGACTTCTCTTCACCAGACCATTGGATACATTCACTCTCTTAGTGTTTCTCTGTGACTATATCTAACATAAATTCTAACTGTGGGGTTTAGTTGGATGTTCTCCAGGTTATGCCTTTTAGCTTTTCAAGAAACAAACTCCTAACTTGATTTAAATACAGGCTAACTATTACTCGTTTGCCCATATTCAAGGCATGCAAATGAAACATCGAAGTACTTATATGTATACATACACATACATAGAATTATGGCAGATATCTGCTTTAAACTTTGGTTTAATCCTTTTTTACTGTTCACTGTGGCTATCATGTTAGAAACCCTGCAAAGCATGTAAATGATGGGGTGTTTTTTTGTTGTTTTGGGGGGGAGGGGTTTCTTTGTTGGTGGTTTTGTTGGGTTTTTTTGAGGGTCGAGGTACATATGATCTTCAGAAAAATGTGATGTTCTATAGAAAATATCTTTCTATAGGAAAGGAATTCAGCAGTTCCAATTCTAGATACTATGTTATGACTGAGCTGCAAGAGTCATTTCATATAAACTTTGGTGAGAATGGAAGGATGAATATTCTCTTATAAGGAAAATATTGTCTATAATAACTAGTATTTTAACTAATAATAACTAATCTTATAACTAATTTTGCTTCTTTGTGTTCAGGTTCAGTGTGGTGACTTCCCTCATCTATTAGTGTATGGACCTTCAGGAGCTGGAAAAAAGACAAGAATAATGTGTTTGTTACGGGAATTGTATGGTGCTGGAGTGGAAAAACTGAGGATTGAGCATCAGAGTATAACGGTAACAAAAATAAATCTCCCATCCAGTGTGAAGTAATGTGGATATTTATATACTGATGTGTTTCTGTTTTGAAACATTTATATTTGAGTCTTAAAAAGAATATTTTTTTTGCACTCAGTAATTTTTGGTGGTTTTTTTGTTCTTTTTGTAGATTGGTTTGGACAATAGCATGTGTTGTGATAGAATAGATCTTAATTAGATGTCTAGAATTTCATTTGTCTGTAAAAATAACCCTTATTTTAAAAATTACTAGCACTGCTTTTTACATATATGCAAGTTTTAATGTGTTTTTCTCAGTGACAATTTCAGCATTAGCAAGAAAAAATCAATTTAAATTCTGTCTGCCTTGGTCTTAGGCATTTAATTGTTTCTTCTTAAAAGCTTATGCTACTCATTGAAAGTCCTAGTTATGGAAGGCTTAACTAGCACGGGATTATCAAGCTTTATTGATAAGCAAGTTATTTAATGTTGTTTTTTTAATTCTCAGTAGTGGAACAAATATTATAATTGGACTGAATGATAGGATATATTTAACTTTTCAGACCCAAATTCAGTAGTGATATAGTGGTGATATAAATACTAGTGTTTTCTTTAATCAAAGTATAGACTTCAATTCCTTTGCTGGGAGAAGTATTAGGTCAATTATGTATGCCCATAATAATCCTATGTCATAATCTGAGAGAGAAGTAAAAAACCTGTTCAGGCTTGTCCATAGTTTTGCCTCCAACACAACTATGTGGAGGGATGAAGTGTAGCTTATTTTGAATGGCTGATTCCAATAATAAGATTTATTGTTACAAAACNCTGGAGGGATAAAGTGTAGCTTATGGCTACACCTGATGATCAGCCTTATGGCTGATTCCAATAATAAGATTTATTGTTACAAAACTTGGTAGCTGTAGTATGCAGCAATACATCCTATGTGTTGCTATCATGATCATTACTGTTACTATTTTACAGGCTGGATGATGTGTTGGTACTCCTCCTTTGGAGGTGGGGCTGGGAGGTAGGAGATGTGCAAGTCTAGCATTTCAGCAGTTCTTAGATCTCTGTGAGACTTTTGCTTTGCCTGTGACCTAGCCAGTTGTAATCTCCAAGATAATTTTTTTGCATCAGATTTTTAGAATGCTCTTTCTGAAATTTAGTATGCTTACTTTCTACTTAGGCACCTTCTAAAAAGAAAATTGAAATTAGCACCATTGCAAGCAATTATCACCTTGAAGTTAACCCAAGGTAGGTGTGCAGTAAAAACATTCAATTTCAGATATAAGCTGCTGGTCATATTGCAAGTGGCTTCAGTCTGGATATATATAAGGATCTGATTGCTCAGCTTATTGCCTGAGCAAATTAGATAATGGTTTATAGGTTTGGACTGCAAATGGGAGCAGGGAGAGGATTTTTAATTCAACAGCTGTAAATGAAAAAAGTTTGGATTGCTGTATGCTAAAGACCATAATGTTCTGCTTAACTGGCTACATAGAACGCTGATCTTGAGGACTGGCTAACAGAAATAATATTGGATTCATAGTTTTAACCATTTAAGTTGAAATTCAGCATATTGTGAACTGTTCAGCTAATATGATTCTGTCTGTTCTGCTGCCTTCTTGGCAAGAATGGGGAAGGTCTGTCTGACTGGTGACTGTAAGACAGACAGATTCCTTTTTCATTTGCTTGCCAGTGAAATACTACAAAGCTGCTGGTACATTTGTGAAGGTAATAGTCTGGGAATGCCAAACAGTGTGCTCTAGGGGATAGTGAGAAGAGGAAGGAGGGAAATCTAGTATTTCTCCATGTTTTCATGCCTTCTAGAAGGAAAAATGCTAACCATCTGTGCTGTAATAGTATCTAAACATAAATCTCTTACTACTAACTCTTTAAGTTCACTGTGTCTGCCATTCAGCTTTACATTAAACATATAGGTTGTTCATAGGATGACATTTAATTTTCAGGGGAAAACCCTATGCATTTACATCAGCACTTTGAGTCAGGCATCCTATTATGCACTTTGACTTCATTTTTCTTCCCACAGGGGGTAAAAATGTTCACCTTATGTCTTTACTTCCATTGCAAGCAAAAAAATTCAGATTTTGTATACCAGGAAAAAAAAGTTCTATTTTAAGAGTTAATACAACATTTGACAATGTTTTCACTACTTCCCACTAGGGTGTTACTAGTTCACCAGTGCCTGCAGAAACTTTGTGTTGTTGTTATTATTGGGAAGGTAGCTTTCCAAAAGATATGTGTTGAACTTAATTCTAACCTCAACAGCTTATGGATTCTTTTGGCATTCTTGTTTAGTCAGTTGACCAAGAGGTTGCTTAGGAGGATATATTTTATGTGCAATATAAAGTTGTTTTATTCAAACTCTTGGTACAGTGATGCAGGAAACAATGACCGTGTAGTAATTCAGGAACTCTTGAAGACAGTAGCACAATCCCAGCAGCTTGAGACAAGTACTCAACGAGATTTTAAAGGTAAAACCACTTAAAGTACTTTTAAAACTTGTTTCAGAGATTTCAGCTGACTGCTTTGTTTCTACCTGTGTATTGTATGAGGGCATACATGAACCTTTCCCAAATTAAACAACCTCCCATTTTAATTCCAATGTGGAAATATCTTGACTGATTAAATACTTGATGTGAGTTTGTCTCTTATTGGTTTCTCTTGTGCAGAAGCACAGGATGTAGTTGAGTGACTGTGGCTGGGCAGAGGGAGCTTGGGTTCCTGCTATCTTTTTTCCACTGAAATGCACTACAACTTAGTATAATGATCTACAGTAGTAGCTGAGTTATGAGCTACTGAGGCTTACTATGGAGTTGAGGAGCAGGATAACCTTACAACAAATGGTGCTGTGCTATTTAGATGTTAGCTGCTCATTTGTAGCACTGTGAGCGATTAGCTATCTTAGGCAAAAAGTTTAGAAGCATTTTATCTGTGGTATATGGAAGGACACATTACTATTAGTGGCTTATTTTTCTTCCCCATGATTAAATTGAAAGCAAAATCAGAACTGAGTCTTCAATACATTTTTGTTTTTTAGTATGTTCTTATGCCATAATTTTTTTCACATATTTTACATTAAAAAATCCTTTAATTTAGAGTTCTGTACTGATTATCAAAGTGAAAGCTTCTACACCCACATGAATAATTTTCTTGGCACTGAAGTGTCGCTGGTCCTGCTCTGAAGAAATTGACATTCCAGCATGTGAATTTAGGATGTGAAAGAGCAGAAGGTTATACAGTCAGAAGAGCATGCAGGTTGTCTTAATCTTCTTTTCCTGCCTGTGGAACTATGCTGCCTTTTCCTGCTTATATCGTTTCTTTTGGTATTATTGTTTCTATGTCAAAATACTCATTTCCTTAGAAAGATTTGATACCAATAAAACACCCCACTGTTTTTCCTTCTTTTCAGTGGTGTTGTTAACAGAAGTTGACAAACTGACTAAAGATGCTCAGCATGCTTTACGAAGAACAATGGAGAAGTACATGGCGACCTGCAGGTTGATCTTGTGCTGCAACTCCATGTCAAAAATTATAGGACCTATCCAAAGCAGATGCCTGGCTGTACGAGTGCCTGCTCCCAGCATTGAAGATGTATGTTGAAACAGAAGCAAAAAGAAGTTCTTTTCTCCTGGTCTGATTGCAACAGGACACGGGGGAATGGCTACAAGCTGAAGGAGGGGAAATTTAGGCTGGAGATTAGAAGGGCGTTTTTTACCCCAAGGGTGGAGAGTCACTGGAACAGGTTGCCCAGAGAGGTTGTGGAGGCCCCATCCCTGGCAGTGTTTAAGGCCAGGCTGGATGTGGCCCTGGATGACCTGGTCTAGTGCATGTGGCGTCCCTGCCCATGGCAGAGGGGTTGGAACTAGATGATCTTTTAAGGTGCCTTTCAACCTGAGCCATTCTATGATTATTTAAAACTTCTGAATAGATAAGTTCTTGCTGTGGACTTAAGAAATAGCTTACTCTTCCACAAAGTGACCCAGTTTTCCTTTCTGGTGGGTGACTTGTCAAGCATGTCTTATAAAAGACTGGTCCATCTCTATTCCAGAAATGTTTCAAACAGGAGACTCTGTAGGTGCTAAACTGTTTGCTAAGTGTTGCCCTCCCTGCCATTTTCTGTCTAGATCTGCCATGTTTTGTCCAGTGTGTGCAAGAAAGAAGGCCTGACTCTTCCTCAGGAACTGGCTCAAAGGCTTGCAGAGAAATCTGGCAGGAATCTTCGGAAAGCACTGCTTATGTGTGAGTCCTGCAGAGTACAACAGTAAGTCATTGCTAAAAATGAATGTAAATTATGCTCTCAGACACATAAGTGAACTTCTGAGGCCTTGTTAGAATAGATGGCAGTTTGCTTTTATTTTTTTTTAAATACGATTATTCTGTAGGTACCCTTTTACTGCTGATCAAGACATTCCTGAGATGGACTGGGAAGTTTATTTGAAAGAAACTGCAAATGCAATTGTTGGTCAACAGACACCACAAAGGTAAGTGAATATGATTGCTTGCTGCTATAAATTATGTTCTTGGTGTACTCTTAAACCTAAAATAAAGTTCTATTAAAAAACGTGGCACCTTCAGTTATGTAATTTTCTGGCATTACTGCTGGAGCTGGTACTTTGCAGCAAGAGGAATTGAGCTTCAGAATTACCAGAGCAGGCTGAATGAGCTTCAGAAACTGAAACAATTGTTGGTTTCTCTGTTGAAGCTTTGCAATCGAAGTGAGCCTAAGCTTAGTTGTGTGTTACGCTCACTCTTGGGTTTGGAGGAGGAGAGTGGAGTGGAGGAGAGGTGTTGGCTTTTTGGTTTGGTTTTGATTAAGGCTTCTGTTTCTCCATCTTTGCCACAATGCAGCTTTGTAAAAGAACTGGAAATGAGAAAACATTACTTTTTTAAAGTATGTTAGGAGATGCCCCTTTTATCCATCTTGGTGTCGTACACAGTCTGATCTTTTCAGGCTGTTCCATATTATATAAAATGTCACTTAAATTCTTGTATTTTAATTTAGGTGATTATAGCCTCTGACCTCCTGTTATAAAAAGTTGAGAATTGGTAACTCTCACTTTCTGAGACCTAATCATCTTACCCCCTCTTGTAAACAATAAAGACAGAAAAGGAGCATAAATGAATCTTGTGGTTCTAACCGATTTTGTGATGTCTTCTCACTAATCTTAAGTGTGAATAATGATTTAGATATTGAGGAATAAAAGAGAGACAAGACTGAGAGAAATTCTTATAGCCTTGTAGCTTCTAGATTAACAGACCATTGTAACTAGAGTATAAGTTAATTATCTTACTCTTTGGACTAAAAAATTATGTCGCATTTGTATTGAAACTGACTGACTTCTGCAGAGCTTTGGGCTTTAAAACAGCAAACAAAATCAAAACCAGTAAAAAAGTTAAAAAAAGAAAAAAAAGCTTTGCTTGGGTTGCCTTATTTTCCCCTGCAACATATTTCACAAATATTGAAATTACATTAGTATGCTCTGGGGACATCCTTCTGATCTCATGTGGTGTCTTTCCAACAGGCTTTTAGAGGTCCGTGGGCGGCTTTATGAACTCCTGACACACTGCATCCCACCTGAGATTATCATGAAGGTATTTCAGCTGTCTAGATCTTAATGTGCTATAAATATTAACTGACAGTAGCAACATACCAAGCAATCACAAATTAGCTAAATATTGATGATAAGCTGCAACCTTTCCAAATAGATATGGGTGATGACAAGATACTTTTCTGTTGTGTTTCATTCCACTGGAATAACCAAAATAGTCCACGTTATTACTCTGAACTGATAAAGCTCTTGCTCCTGCAAACACTGATAGATAGCATTCACTTCTCAGGATTCTCAGTTGATCTAGTAGTTAGGTTAATGCCTAAATATATTTATATATATTTTAGCTGTGTAGATTTTCAGGGCAGAAAGAATGATCCCGTTCTTGGAAAATGTAAATGTCTAGTTTACTTTTGTTACAGGCTTCCTTGCTCACACCTCTGTTGAATGGTTTACTAAAACTCATTCTGTGATCACAGAACAGCAGCTTCATAGCTGAGTGAAAACAGAGGAGGACATGCTTTGTCCCCCTGAATGCTTCTCTGGCCAGTTTCTGTATTGAAGCATATAAATATTTTATGGGCTAATTCTGATATGGATTGTTTTCTTTTGTAAAAGTTTTGCTGTCATAAGTTCAGTATTTGCTATGTCCCAGTGGAGAAATTGGCTGAAGGGTGCCAGACCAGCAGGCCTTTTCAAAGACAGAAGTCATCCTGGGAGGGAAAAAAAAAAGCCATATGGGACATGCTGGCTTTTATTTTAGGCAGGATGAAAGGGTGCTGATGACAACTACAGCAGAACAAAGATTAAAGCTATTGTTTGCAACTTACCCTGAATGGACTTTGTCATCAGATATAATTACAAAATAAATGTATTTTCACATTAACTGATTTCTGCTTTCTGATAGTTTATTGGTAGTTGGACTGAAAGTCAGTTAGTTTAACCCTCTTTTCTTACGCCAGGATTCTGCATTGCCTTGTTTTAGGACTGTTGTCATCAGGCCAGATCTAGATATTCTTTATCCATTCCCTCTTCTTAAACTTGAAATTGTCTAGAGATACTTCTCACTTAATTCTGACTGTTTCAATAAAGGTGGTTTTGCAATTATTTTATGGCTGTCTCAGATAGAAATACTTTTTTGTTTTTTGTAATATCTGAAATGATGTAAAGTATCTTGTGTGTCTGTGCATACATATGTACATAAACAGATATATTTAAATTTTAAATAAGCCCTTTATTTATTAATGTTGTTTCTCTTTGTGCTCAATGCTGTCTAGATAGGAAGTGAGTGGTTTTAATTAACACTAATTATCTTGGCAAAAATTCTCCTCAGGGCTGTGTACGTGCAGGCAGTAGAGGTTATAGTATTTGGAGATGAGGTTAATTTATTTTCTTAATTAAGGCCTAAGTAGTTCCAGTATGTGATTTTTTCCTATCTAAGAACACAATAGGAAACCTCTGTTTTGATGTGAGGAATTTATCTTGAAAGTAAGATCTGAAGATACACGGTTCCCTGAGTCTAGTTCTGTCAAAAAGGTGGTGTAATGTGCTTGAATATTTTTTCTGTTGGATTCATGAGAGAACTATTGGTTGTAGCTTGGATGTTTTCAGAGAAATGAGGTTATCCTCATAACAAAATAAAACTATAATTTTTCAAATACTGTCTTATTTTTTCCCCTTTTAGGGCCTTCTGACAGAACTTCTGAATAACTGTGATGGACAACTGAAAGGAGAAGTGGCACAGATGGCAGCCTTCTATGAGCACCGCTTGCAATTGGGCAGCAAAGCCATTTATCATCTGGAAGCATTCGTTGCAAAATTTATGGCAATTTACAAGAAGTTTATGGAGGATGGACTAGATGACATGATGTTCTAATTCTGATGCACAAAGTCATACACAGAATGTTGTGACATAATGCCAGTAATGTTGCAAATGTCTGCTTGTCCATGTTTGATTGCATGAGTCTGGTTCAGAGTCAAATACTTCTATTTTGCTATTGCTATAAAGCACAGTGAACTAAAGAACAGTTAGAGATGGATTGTTTGACAGTCTCAAATCCATCTGCAAATCTATACAAAATGCATTCGCCTTTCAGAAAGGCAACAAGTTGCCTTAAAAGACATTATAGTCACTTTGCAGTATTAGTAAGCTGACATTGAGAGAACCTGGATGCTGCGTGCTTGCTTTTTGATTGTTTGTGGGCAAGGCTGTAAGCAAAAGATGTTGTTTTCCAGATTGTGGTAAGTTCCAGTTTGAGAATGTATACTCTGCTTACTGATTTGGATATCTCACTCTTTGTCTGGCTTCCTTTGTTTAGCCACAGTTTTCTGTGGTGTCCTGACACAGAATGTTTTCTGATTCATTTGTAAGTAGTTGCATTGAAATCATGGATGAGCAGTACTTTTGTGTTGCTTGCAAGTCAGTTGTATAACATGGAACGTTTTGCTTAGAAGGAATGTACCTATATAAAGCAGGGTCCCTTGCTGTCTGACACTTTTGGGATCACCATAACATACGTAATGCTTTGACTGTGGTAGGTTTGAATTTTTAACAAATATTCTTTCATCTCTTAAAATGATATGACATTTTTTTAAATGGCAAAATAAATTGTAAAAATATGAACAACAAATGAAATGCTGAATTAATGTTTTACGCTGTTTGACTATTGTCAGCTGTCTTTCAGAAAAGTGGGGTATGTCCCCCATTGTAAGAGTAAAGGGAAATTTTAACAAAACCAAACAAACACACATAAAAAAAAGACAACAAGCAATAATAAAATCCCCAACCAGGATCACCTATGCCACTTTATGCTGCCAGTCTTTCATGTCTTATGTCTATGTACTTATGGTAACCTAAAAATGACTGAATTAATGCCCTTTGTTACTTTGCTAATTTTTCTTGAAGCTTCATTTTTATCATGTTCTACCACAAATAGTCAAGGATGGAAAATAGGATAATGATCAGGCATCCTAATATTCTGTGATTCTGTGATTGCTGACAGTGGCAATGTCTATCGCTGTTGCCAATAGCCAGCATTTCCCCCTACTGATGTTGCTCCTGCCTCTTTGTCTTCCACAGCCTAGAACACAGAAATGAAAACAGAGGCACAGTGTCTCACAGGCCTCTGCACATAGTCTTCCTGCAGTAGTTTTTAAGGCAACTCTTGACTTAAATGGTCAGTAAGTTGTGCTTTTGAGGAACACCTTAAAGGCCTCTACAGCTACCCAAAAGGGAGGGGAAGCAGTACCTGAGATGGCTATATGGTGCAAGAACTGAGTTCCTGACTTGCTGGAGGACTTGGGGACCGGTAACCCCCTTCCCTCTGGCCGTGCACTAACAAATGGGGCTGGTGGGAATGTATGAGCAGGTGGCTGTCAGAAACAAAAAGGAACTTTCTGCCATTTTTATCACCCATGAGGTAACCATGTAACCCTTTTAAAAGGCATAACCTTAACCTGCAAAGGAAGGTGGATGGCTATGCTGAGCTCTGCACATCTACTTCGCAAACCAACTGGGAGAGGTTGTAGATAGACTTTTAAACACTGAATAGCACAGTGTTTAAAATATCAACCTCTAGATGATCTGTTTCATCTTTTGAGAGCTGCTTAGAATTGCTTCTGACCTGCATGCTGAGAGGTTTATCCTTGCTTTTATCAAGTGTCACCACCTGCTAGTTCCAAATGAAAACTCCAAGCTCCCACTCAGGTGGGACTAAAGCACTGAAAAGTCTTAAGTCTTACTGTATCAGGAATGTGTTCCTGGTAGTCCTTTAACTGACTTTCAGCTCTTCATCAAAATTACATCTTCTAAGGCCCATGGAAGTCCTGCAGTTACTTTTAACTTTTTCTCAGGGACCATCTCACAGATGGTGGGATATTGATTGGTCAATCAATATTACTATTTTTCTACATAGACTTCTCAGTGTTATTCCCAAAGTGATTTAATGCCACGATAACTGCTGGAGTGCATGTTCCTAGCTCCAGCTTGTTCACATCATCTTCTGCCTTTGAACCATGTCTGTGCTACCTTTGAGATATCTGCTCCTCTTCAAGTTCCCTTATCTGGTTTGCAAAGGAAGCTGAAAGGTGGGTGGAAACAGCAGGAGCTGGTCTGAGAGTGGCTGGGGACAGGTAGAGGAGGTCAACTATGAGAAAGCATGAAGACAAGGAGGGAGGGGGTGTGTGTGTGTGTGTGTGTCGGGGTGTGGGTGCAGATTTAGACACTTGAAGGACAGCTGTGAAAAAGATGTGTCTCTGCTTGAGAATCATTTGCCTAGCAGGGATCTACAAATATTCCTTGTAGGAGGTGAACAGGGCTCATGCTTTTCCAAAGGCTGGAACACTCACTCAGAAGTGAGAGAGCTGCATTCCGCTTGCTCTATCTAAAGAGATCTAAACAAGGGTGATTCATCTTGTTTCCAATTAACAGGTGTATTTTATGCATTTTACTGCTACCTTGCAGTGCATTTAGGAGGGAATTTAAAGGTTAAAAATAGCTGTTAAAATTCTGCCTCCTCCACTATGGAAATAATTTCTCTTCTGTATCAGTGTCTGATCTGTCTCTGCCTTTTGCACCTGACCATTTATTTGAAGCCCCTGTGAGATTTGCTGCATTAGTTGTCTGCACAGCTGCATTTGAGGGAAACATGAACACTGGAATCTCTTGAAATAGTAAAAGGGCAAATAGACTAAAATTGCTGAAAATTATGGTCAATGCACTAATTACTGCCCAATACTTGTAATACAAATACAGCTAGCTCACCTGCCTTCACTATCAGCCTATGGGGTTGGCAAGGCTTCGAAGGGGGCAACTCCACCCCTTTCATTGATGTGGTCCAGTGCAGCCAAGGTTCATGGGCTAGTAGAAGAGCAAACACAAGGGCCTGATTTGGTGCATGGCAAGGCATTTGGGAGAGGAGTAATCCTGGGATATGTCTATGGCTACTGTATTCCCAAGAACAGAAAAAGACAGTTTCTGCATGTTTCTCTGACCTAAAACATGGGATCTTCCAGAACTCTCCTCCTCCCCAGAGCTGCAGGCTGCTGTGTCCATCAAACCTCACTGCTTTGGAGCCACTAATGCCCAGGTCCTTCTGCCTGGCACAGTCAATGCTTCCCAGCTCAGAGCTGCTATCTTCTATTCACTTGTGTCCCAGAGCTCCTTTTTCACCAGGACACCCCAAGTCCATTAGCTGTAACCCTCCAACCAGTCTTCTTACTCTTAAACTTCCTTACCCCTTTTTTTTTCTGCCACTCTGGCACTAGAGTTGCCCCTTTATGCCCCCAGGTCCCAGCGTGTAGCTATTTTCATTCCAGTCTCTTTGGCTGGGACTGGCAATTCTTGCCCAGGATAACAGTTCTTCAGTAACCTTTGCCGTGAAAGACAAGATCTGCCTCCTGTCTCTGGTGCTGTAGGTCGGAAGACAGCCTCTAGGCGTCCTCTTGTCCAACCCTCTACTCCAAGCAGATCCAGCCACAGCAGGTTGCTCAGTCCCCACCAGCTGAGGTTTCAGTATCTCCAGGGACACAGAATCCCCCACCAGTCTGGGCAGCTTGCTTCACTGCCCTCAAAGGGAAATTCTTCTAATTTTCTAATTTCTACAAATTTCTAATTGGAACTTTCCTTTACACATTTGAGTTTGGTCACGAGATGCCCACATCTGCTCAACTTTCTGCATGTGAAATGAAGCCTTCCTGTGCTTGGAAGAGGTTGCTCTCCAGCACATGGTAGATCAGCAGGCTGCAGAATTTACAAAGCTGTGTAGAGATACCTGAATATTGAGGTGAAGGGAAAGTGCTCTTGGAAAAAAGAAAGTGCTGCTAGGCTTTATCAGTAGGAAGCTTGCATTTTACCAGCCAGACTGGTTTTGTAGAAGGTGCTTTTTTAGTTCAGGTTCCCATAAAGGCTCTATGGCAACTCTGGCATTGCTTACTGTTAAAATACCTTTCTTGGCTATTTTTAACCTCTTTTCAAACCCCTGTATACAGCCATAAAAAAGCAGAGTTTGGATGTGGGGCATCTGAAGACTGAAGATGAAGATCTCCTGTCCTGTTCCCTCTCTTGGCTGAGCCATTGTTTCCAAAACATTTTTTCTTGTTTTTGCCTGGGACATTACACATGACACTTTAATTTGGAAGTCTATGACAGCCAGTGAATGGCAGTTTTGCTATAGCTAAATGTTGCCAATGTGGGCTTTCACAGCAAGCAAGCTGGTGTTCTTTCTTAAGCTTGCAATAGTCTCTTTATATCAAATGATTTGTTTTGACAAATTATGAAGGTGACACCTGGTGCAGTCCTGGTCACAATGAGATCTGAAAGGCATGCTAGTAAAGCACACGTTTTAAGAAATTCATGGAATATATTCTATGTTTTTTACCACCTGGAATCCTTCTGCAAAATGCTGGTTTCAGCCTTGAGTGAGAAGGAAAGAAAGGAAATCAGGAGTCCCATCAAAGAGAAGAAATAAAGGAAGAACTTAGCATGACAAAGCAGGCAAGGTCAGATCGTGGGGGAAGATAGGTATACTCATCAATTGTATTTGCATTTAAAGCTGAGTTGACTGTGGTGTTCTCAATCACACCCTGCACTTGGGTTCCCTGCCACACACCATGAATAATAAATGCACTTAGGAGGATAGCAAAAGTGACCCAATAGGCTTCTTCCTCTTCTAATTTCATGGGCAATCTTAATTTGAGAGGTCACTACTATGCCTATGGTAACTGACATTTTATACCAGTAATTACTAATTAAAACAGAAAGCAATATGCTGGCTAAGGCACTTTCAAACAGATCACAGATAACCTTGCAGGAACTGATTAATTCAAACAGAACACCTCCTTGGGTGATAGCTACCAAATGATACTTGGAACAGTTTTTAAAATTAAAAAGGATGAGGGAAAAGGATTTATGAAACCCTTGGCTGAGTTTTCTCTGGAGAAAAAAAAATTGATAATAAGTGGGATTAGCTGTTAGCCAATTAGCAAACAATTAGAAGAAAGACATTTACCCAGTAGGCAAAAATCTTTTATGATAGATTCACACTCATCAAACCTGTTTATGCCAAAAGAGGATAAACAGTGCTGCACTCACTGTGTCCTAGGTGTAGTGATGGGAGCAGCACTGGCTGCTGCTGCTGTGCCAAGTTCACATGGGCTGCATGGGACTCGATGTGACAGTGCTCAATGTGGCAAACACAGAACCGAGGGCCCCAAGCACTGCTCAGGAGCGCAGAGCATTTCCCTGCTCTGTCCCTTGGCACAAGGTTAGCACCTACCCTGAGGACTACAAGTGCTGGCTGTGATGTAGAAATGAAGGAATGCATTCAGTTCTAGTTTTGCTACTGGCATCCTGATCACAATGAGAATTTCAAATTGAGCTTATGGCTTTATAACATTTGTGACATGCATAAATACATGATTCTTCCAACCAAATCCATGTTTTACTTTCCTCCCCTACATAGTCAGGGCCCTGTCCTGGGGCAGCTTCCTTTGCAAGAGACTGAATTTACTCTGACCCCAGGAAACACTTGGCACTCTCCAGAGGCAGTCATCATGAGTGGAAGCCATCCTGTGTGGAAACTGGTCTAACCCATGCCTTAGGCAGCACTTTGCTACAGGAAAAGTGGGCCTTTGCAGTTTGTTTCATTCAAAAAAAGGACATTAACCCCTTGTTGAAGGGGAGGGTTGCTTTTAGAGTGTTAACAGTTGTCCAGAGATTAAGAGTTCCTTCCATTTAGGCTAGTACTGTCCCTGTGACATGGATCTTGTTTGGGAACACCTGACCTGGATCAAGCAGACCAAGGGTGTCAGCATTAGGAGAAATCTACTGGTGACTCATTGCACCCTAGGGAAAAACAAGAGGCCAGGGAAGGTTCAGATTGGATTTTAGGAAGAATTTCTTCACTGGGAGTGAAGGCATTGGAACAGGCTGCCCAGGGAGGTGGTGGAATCATCATCCCTGGAAGAGCAGATGTGGTGCCCGGGGACATGGTTTAGTGGAGAGTATGCTGGTGGGTGGATGGTTGGACTCGGTGATCTCAGAGGTCTTTTCTAATCATAATGATTCTGTGATTCTATGATGAGTGCCTTTCCTTAGTGAACGCTGGAGCAGGCTAAAACCTTCCAAGAGGATCAGTCAGGCTCTGAAAATACCCGTGTTAATTTCCAGGAAAACTAAACATCAGGTGTGCTTGAGGGCAAGGACTGGCTGCTTTGATCAAAGGCATTTTTCTGGTGGGAGGTGGGGGCTAACAGTTTGCTGAGCTGTAGGGACAGACATGATGGAGAGGCTCAAACCTGCAAAGTGCTGCTGCTACTTAGGGCAACCTGAAGCTGCACTGAAAAATAAGGAGATGCTGTCAAGTCTTCCTGGCAATGGAAAAAAGTGTACAAAATAAGGGGAATGGTGTCATCAGAAATGAATGGCAGCAACATTTTGTGACTGAAAATTATTTTCTCCACTTGCACAATGATATTAACATTCAGGGGGAAAAAAGCCAGAGCAGTGCAGAGGCAATCACTGCAGATAGAGGAGGCTGACCAGCCTCTTCAGCTTTTCCACCTGAAAATACAAGATGTATTATGATATCACTGATGTGAACTCCATGGGAGGTAGTAAAGGAAATGTGATCACAGATATTACATATAAACTCTATTAAAGCTGCATTAAAACCCTCAGATTACTGCACAGTTCCATGCTAACTTTGAAAACATGATATGCATCCACTACTGACAGACACGTAAAGAACATGCAGGGACTTATTTCTCAAAAACCAAGTTTGATCTCTGACTTGCTGATTCACAAATCCATAGAAAAAAGTCAGGAAATAAAATTAAAGACAGACCTCCCCAGCACATAAATACTCATCAGCCAAGCAGTGTTACTTGGGATTTTATGTGTGGGTTTTTTTCTTTTCAGATACTTACTCTACATGTCAATCTTAAGCAAAGTTACTTACCTCAGTTTCTTTATCTATAAAAACCAGATAATTAATCTGATCTTCTTTGTAAAAGATGACTTATAGATAAAATCATTAGCATTGCATGTTGATGTTAATAAGTATTTTCTCACTTGATTAGTGGTCACTGGAACACTTTTCTGTGCTATGCTTATTTGCTGTACATATTTAAACAAGCTATTAAATCCTTCTGACTTGTCCTCGTTTTGCTGACAGGGAGAAAGAGCAATCTAGGCTTAAACATACATGTCAAGCTCACTTTTAATACTATTTTTTTGTGTGTGGGGTCACGTACTGGCATATAGAGAGGCAAATATCTCCCTGCTCTTTTGGCTGTTGCTGCTACAAGGTGATGAAAACTATCTCCAGACTATGACAGCATCATGAGTTACTGTCTCTGCCATGAGGGCCCTGTACACCTAGTAATTCTCATAAAAGACTGTCTAGTATGACTACAATTATGACATAGGCTGACAAAGTGAACTGTAATAAAATAGTGCATCTTTCAATTACTTCCTGTGTTATGTTACCTAAGTGGCAGAGCACAACAAATTTTAAAATAAAAAGTTGACATGAATGATTATTTATGGTTGGACTTGATAATCTAAGAGGTCTCTTCCAACCTTTGTGATTCTGTGAATACATAATTATAAATTAATAACAAAGACTTTTATTGCATATGTAAAAATAATGCAGCAATCACCTTCCAGTTGTGTTTTATCTATTTCCAAGTAACTAAACATTGCTGGCATCTGTTTATGAAAAGGGGTCAGTATGCTAAAATGTGCTCTGCCTGTAATAAGAACCCTGGAAAAAAGAATTCAAGAGATGTATTTTAAGAAGAAAATCAAAGAAATCAAAATCACAGGACCTGAGAGTTTCAAAGCAGTCTCCTCCTTCTAAGTTCCCACTCTGCCCCAAAACAAACCCAAGGCTATAAAAAGCTTCAGGAAAGATTTTCAAAGGTGCTGAGCTTTCCAAAGGAAGAAAGCCTCTAAGTATTCTTTGTGCATTTCAGTATGGAAATTTCCCCTACATCTTCCACACTTCAGTCTGCTCTGTGATCGCACACCAATTAGCACGGTCAAAGTATGAATGTGTAATACATAGCTCAGGAAATGATGCTTTATCGGCTCAGCCCACTCCCCCTGTTTGCCCCACCAGGACCTGTTTGCCGCTGGCTTGGTGTGGTCAGGGAGTACTAAGTGACTGCTTTCTGCATGCAAGAACCTGTTCTCCTTTTGTTCTGAGGTTGGCAGAAAGCTCCTCTTTTTAGATGATGGTCTATTTTAAGTTCTTGTCTGACAGCTAATTCTTTCTGATGTGATATCAGGTCAGGTAAATACACTCTGCTGCAATTGTGAAGAATATCTGCAGCCATAGGACTCTGTATAGTTCCTTGCCCTAATTATGAATGGCAAGTTCTGAAAGCCTTCGAGCACCATGACACGTGCAGCACAGGTTTAACAGCCACTTCAAAAGCTGTTGTATTTTTATAACTTGGTTTGCAATGTAGAAAAACGTTTAGAAGCATGTTTCAAAAAACCATGCTCTTTTTTTTTCCTCAACTTATTTTTTCTCTGTTTAATTCATTCATCTGAACACTGTAATTGCAGTATCTAATGAGGTCTTCTTGTTGCCACAAGATCACCCAGATGTAATACCAAGTCAAGTGATCTTGAGAACAGAGACCAACTCAGCGATTTCTCTAACACCGTGCACGGTGCTTTTGTCTCCCCTTCACAGGATGAGCTCTTTGCTGCACTGTGCACCTCTGAAGTCTCATCCAACTTATGACAGGGCTGGTTCAAAGCCAGCTCTTTGTCCTTGTGAAGAATTGATTTTTGTTATCCACGTGGCTGAGGCTCACTGGAGGGGCAGGAAGGAGGTGAAGAATTCCAGGGAACAAAGACACCTTGCTTTTCAACTCTGTTTTTGCTCCATTGCCCACACATATATCATTATCTGGCCTCCTACTCTCAAGATGCAAGCCATCTCTTTTATTGCTTGAATGTGTCTCTTTTCTGTTGAGAAATGGTGAATCACTAGAACAGAACAGATAAGGTGAATAAGTATCCCTTGAGGCACTAATGAATACAGAGTACAGGGACAGGGACCGGCTCTAACACACTAGCAGCTGGTGGTTTGCACCACAGGAGCACATCATTTATCTTCCACTGTGCTACATGTTATTGTACTATCTCTAACATCTCTAACATTGTACTGTCTCTAACTCTAAATAGTTCACAACACATTGACTTTTTTAAAAACACAGCAGAATTTAGAAATGTTGAAACAAGTGCTATCTTCCAGATTGGCAATGAACACCACAACAGTCTTGTTTTCTCAATGAAAGGCCACAACTTGGTCAGTGGAAAAGAAACATGACCCTTTTTAATCCTCACCTATTGCTCATCTGCAATCTAGAAGAAGTATTTCTGAAAGACTGAGGCCATACTCCTTGCAACAGATGTACTCGTGATCCTGCTGCTGATACCCACTAAGAAAGGAGTAGGTTAAAACTGCCTGCCCATTTCTCCTCCTTTACTGACAGGTGTCAGTAATAGAGCAGAAAAAATGAAGAGCTTCTATCAGCCTGACTAACTGGAATACAGTTAAATACTCAAAACATGGGTGAGACACTTAGTCAACCAGCATTTGCCTACTTCTGCCATTAAGGATCATAAATGATGAAAGCAAAAAACTGGATAACCCCCCTCTTCCTTGACAATCCCCAGCCTCATGCAAATGTGTGACATGGAAAATGCCTCATCATTACAAGGTGAAGCTCAAGCAGCACAGCTTCCCTCGAGTCAGAATTGAGTTTAAATGTGACTCCCATTTCAATAAAAACTTTTGCCCCAAAAAGGGCAATCGGTTTCAGGCTTTAGCAGGAATTAGCCCAAAGGCAGCTCTGAAGGTTAGCTCCTGCTCTCAGAATGAACAGCTCTGGAGCAATTCACAACAGACATTGAGGTTGATTAGGTCTTGGTGCACAGCAGAGACTTCAGCAACATTTCAGCTACATCAGAGGAATGTTACATGAGAAATAAGTCTAGGAAATAATCCTGGAATAGTTTTGGAAATGAAATGGCACATATTAAAGATGCTGAAAATGAAAAGCAATACAATTAGTGATATTTATCCAACCATATTTTATCCAACCATATTTTATCCTTAGTGAAAATGCCTGTGCCAGTTTGGGCAATTATTTCTGCATATATCACTTCAGGTTACAATGATAAACCAATTCTCGGTTAAGCTATTGAGGTGTTGGTTTCCACAGAAAAATGATAGAACTTTCAATGAAAAAAACATCTGCAAGTTTTCCATTCTTTCTAGAAACAGAAGTATAAAAAATGCCAGCAGAAGCTCTGCAGCCTGTCTGTGTCTGCCAGGGCAGCCATTCACCATCATGTCCATTTTGCCTCAGAAAAACAGACACTTTACAGTGAAAAGAAGAACAGCATGCAATGCAGCTGAGATAGGAAAACACTCTCCCTGCAATGAAAGATGCACTCAGAGCCTCGGCAGCAATGTGAAGATCAAAAGGTAAGCTTTGAAAAAGTAGAGTCTTTTAACATTTAGTTATTCAGCTGCTTTGCCTGTACGTTTCACTCGTTTGAGATGAACAGAAATCAATCCAAAAGGCTGAGGTCTTCCAGCACTAGTTGAAATGAACATTGAAACATTACCTTTTTATTTTAATTGGAAAGGCATCAAGAGTAATTTAAGACATTACAGAATATTAATAAAATCTCACACTGAGCAAAACTTAAGTGTTGTCAAGATAAATTTGTCAGATAATTCTAAAAGCTTTGGGTAATATATTCCATTTAAAACTGCATAACTGAAGGAAACAGAGCATCTGCATGGGGCACATCCCCCTATCCTGAAATCACAGATTATCAAGCAAATTATTGCACGATTGTTTTTAATCAAAGCCAAACCTGTTAGGCTCCAAGACCACCACACTGCCACATTCATCCAAAACAGGTGTTTTGTAAAAAAATAATTTCCTTCTTTTCTTTGACATTAAATTCCTTGTATGTTGAAACTGTGTTTAACCTGAACAATCTGTCATGCGCAGTAAAGGTCCATGTAAAGTAAAGATGGAGTGGCTCACCTTAGCTGATAGTGGGGCACAGACACTCACCAAGGGCCTCACTGCAACCTAGCAGAGACATTTGCCTGCTTTCCTATACTCCAGTGGAAACGCTTCAGATCGACTCCTCCCACAGCTCCTCTCATACTGATGAATAGATGGCACTGGGGGTGATATTTCATAGAATCATAGAAAGTTTGGGTTGGAAGGGACCTTCAAACATCACATTCAGCATTGAGTCTTTCAACACTTTCCACACTTGTCTGCTGACATTTTACCCTTCTGGCTTTCCCTTTTGATTTTCCTTAGGAGTTTCTTCCTCTTTGGTAGTAAACTCCTCTGTGGTGGATTTTTTAAAGCATTTTTGTTTCTGGTAGGAGGTTTGATTACAGTCACATTAAATTCAGTGAGAGGATCTGGCTCTTGGACAATTATTGATGTGGGCCTGATGCACCGTTACAAACTAATAAGAGTTGTTTCCCTTTTGTGGGTTCTCAGATGAATCTTTCCAAGAGTCTTTGTCCCCCTGTGTATCATTTACACAACCTACATATGGATAATTGCAGTTTCTCAATATTGTGTTTTCTGCCCTCACAGCCCTTTCAATGTCTTTTCATAATCTGTGGTCATTTTCCTGAAGTTTATCAGACAGCTAGTGATACACCCTTATTTTTACACTGCTCTTCTCTATAGGTATTTACCTAGTATAATTTCTTCTGGAAGTTTATCCTCATCCTTTTTTCCACAGAAGAACATTCAGAGCTTTTTGTCTGTTAGACAAATCTTGCAACAAAAGCTAGAAAATTCCCCTAAATTCACTACAAAAAAGGCTTTAGTGAACATTGTGTCATTATCACACTAACTAATACCATGCCACTGTGATGAGGACAAGTAGGACTAGATTGGATTTTTTCAACATCCAATCAAACTGCTGCAAAAAAGACATATAAGCACAAGTATAGGTGTTTGGGCTGAGCACACTTGCTTGTCCAAAAGCCCTGACAGATCTTTGCAGCAGCAAGGCCTTGCTTCATGCATTAACAGTTCTTATAAATCAAGCACTCCTTTTCATTTTTGCCATACATTCCCCTAGTGTACCTAAAAGTCAATCCAAATTAATTTTGGGCCATGTACTACTCATTCCCACCACTTTTTTTAACATTGAAGACTGAAAGACTTCATTCCATAAGTGAAAAATACATAATGCAATTTTAGATTTCAAAGGGAGGGGGTGAGAAGGAAAGGAGAATATTTCAAAGATTCTTCTTTTCTTCATTTCATAAGAATATAATTAATTGCTCCTTCTGTTAATACTGTGACTAATCCTACCCAAAAGGATTATTTAGAACAAGCAGACAATGCAAGATACATTTTTGTGTCATTCAGCTGTCTTCAGAGAACAAAACTGAAAGCATCAACAACTTTGAATTTTTTTTAGAAGTCATTTTCAAAATTAATATTTTAGGTCAGTGATTTAATTTAAACCCTGTTTAATGGCAAAAAGAAATCTGATTAATCAGAAATTGCTTTTCTCTGTCAAATTTCTTTACTGAAGTTAAATCCCTTCAGAGACATTTGGAAAGTATTTAAGGATCACAGAATCTTTATCTCGGAGACTCTTTCATATATACTGAATATACACTTCAGATGTGCCTTTATCTCTGCCAGCTCTAACAATAGGAACAATTGGAATGTATCTAGAAGGCATGATTCTAAGTTAAATATGATTTTATTCTCTTCATTATGGTGGTATCAAAAAAAAAAAAAAAAGGGAGGAAAAATACTAATATACCAAAGAATTATTTAAAAGAATTAGTGAGGAAACTTCACAGCTTTTCCACTAAAAACTTCTTCCCATTAAAAGCATAACTCATTAATTGCTTAGGTTGGAAAATGTCTTCCTTCCTTTATTTTCACACATTTATGGTTAGCATTAGCAAGTGAGGATGCTGCTTTTATAAAAAATCATTATGATTATGAAATTTAATTAACTTACTAAAGCCTTGATTCAGGAATATAATTATATGCTTAATTGTAAGCATCTGTGTAGCTACACTGGTTTCCCAGCTACACTGGGATTATTTCTGTGTTTATATTACAGATAATTCTGAAATGCTTGTCTCAGCAGCATAGAAAACACTGGGGACACCTATAGCTACAACTAGCAAGAGAGGGTAATAAAAGAAGGTCAGATGGAACAGTTCTCATGAAGCCATTCCCCTCCCTTGCCTTGTGCCATCACTGAGGTCCCTGCTCTCAGCCTGAATTACTCCTCTCCTCTTTCCACCCAGAGCAGTATGGCTTTGCCTGGAGCTGCTTCCCTGGTCTCACTGGCTGCTGTACCTCTGGGGTTCACCCAGTAGACTCTTGGAGCTGGTTTGGAGCTGGTTACTTCCCTCTTGGGAAGTTAAAATTGCCTTTCTGGACTCTACAGGGTTGCTCTCAATCCATTAGTTGCCCAGCCTGTATCTGTGCTTGGGATTGCCTCAACTCATGTGCAGGCCCAATGGATCTCTGGATGGTATCCATAGTCATAATTTCTCATAAACACAAAAGTGATTGTGTTGGCTGACAAAACATGGAGCATGGGAGTCAAAGACAGTGGTCAAAGAAAGGTCCAGAAGAATTTAATACTGAGTTTCAATAACCTTAGTGTTCCTAAGCAAGCTTTGTTAAATCTTATTCCTGACAGAGCCAACAATTCAAATTTCTGCCATGTGATTAGGCACATACAAGCCTCTTCTCTCCTGTTTTGCACCTTGTAGTTTAGTTGTGCTTGGACTAGAATAAAACTCAGCTCACTTCCATGTGACTTACCCATTGTACAGTTTTTTACTGAGTTCACAGTAATTATAAATAATAGATTTCTTCTGCTAATATAGATTTAACTGATCTACACAACAGAAAATATTCTGTTGGTCACAGAAAAAAATAAACAAACCTAGAAGAGACTGCTATGCCAGGCTAAGTGGTTTAGACTCTTTAATCTGGCCTATGGACATTGCTAAGCACGCAGAACTTAGGAGTGATGGACAGGAGAGCCTTGAAGCACTCACTTCAGTAATGCAGACACAAGCTATGACATATCATTACTTCATGGCTTTCATCTCATGCTGATTCAACCAATGGGAAACAACAGTCACAACACAGTTTATAGATTTGAGAATTGCTGCAAAGATATTTGCCATTTCCACAGCCTGAAGAAATAATGAGGAGGAGAAAAAAAGGCAGACATTTGGTGTCCATACTAAAGAAAATGTATACTTGACATAGGACATGATGTATGCCCTTGACTGGCCTAACAGTTTGAAATTCTCCACCTATTTTAGAGAAGATACAATTGCAGTGGAATTCAGGTTATTTTTTACCATCATTCTACAATGAGCATAGACTGCTCCTTTCTGTCTCACAGGCTCTCTGCTGTGTGACAAGAGGTGTTCAAGTGGTTGCTAGAGAGCATTTACCTTGTTCCACTACATACAGAATAAAAACTATTTATGGTAATGTTACTGCAATTATGCTTGTAATAGACTCAGAATAGTAAGTGAAAGCATCACATAGTGGGAACACAGAACTGAATTACCCCTCTGTATTGAAATACTGATAGATAAACCGGACTGGTAAGTAATTAAGTCACTATTAGACCAAACCATTAAATCCTTTGTTTGCTGTTTTAACTGCTACTAATTGCTGTCACCATGACAACAGTGAAGTTTCTTTTTCTGGTACCTCCAAGCAGTTTCTTTTGCATAATGGAGCCTGTGACATGGAAATTTACATCTTCCCAAACTGAAATACTTCTTGTGTTGAAATAAAGGCAGATACCTTTGGATAAGAACAATTTTAATGTCAGCAGCAAAATAGATCTTATCTAAATTTTTGATAATTTGTTTGCAGGGTTATCTGGATCTTAACACAAAGTGCATTTCAAAGTAGATTATTGTCTTAAATCTTGCCTTCCCACTTGCATGATACAAATCATAGTTCAGACTAAGATCAGGGAGGTAAACGCATAACACCCTGCACCTTGTGCAGACCTTAGTTCACATCCTATTTATGGCTGTACTTACATCAAACACTAAGCTCATATCTGAGCCCAGATTTTCTCTCTAATTAAATTAAAAGAAACCCCACAGGTATTTTGAAGCCTTCCATATATTTAGATCCCTATATTTAGGTTACAGCCATCCCATAGCACCTATTCTGAAACCCTGTGTGGGTCTCTGTGTTCAGTAAGGAGCCTCCCGGCCCCATCAATCTGTTATGGCATTTGAATGGGAGATAAATCACTGCTGAGCTGCAGATAGAAGTCTGCTCCTAACTGCCTGTCTAATATTAACTGCTAATCCTGTCTCCCAGGAACGAAGATAGAGGAAAGCTGGAGTCCTCTCAGTCCTTTCCATACCTGATTTCAGCACCACCTGAGAAGAGGTGCTGCCACAAATATTGTTTGATACAAAGAGAAGGCATACTTAGACTGTCATTAGCAATGTGATAAACAACTCTACTCACCAATATCAGCAATCAAACTGCCTAGTTCCTCCTCTGAAATGAACTGTTGCACCTTTGGCCATGCCTTGTAGCCTGCGTCATTGAAGGAAGGAGATGCTATGAACATAGTCCTTCTCGAGTTGGCTTGCCTCTTTCTTTATTACAGCTGAGGTTACACAAACTCACTGAAGGCAGTGCAACTCTCCTAAAGAAAGAGAAGGGAGAAAGGGGGAAAAACACGTGTTGAAACTCTCATTACCAAAGCACATTTCCTTAAATTAAGGAATATGACATTGTTTATTTAGGAAATAGCACGTCCAAATACTATGTTGCTATGAGAGAGAAATTGCTGAGGCTTTTAAAGGAAGGAAAGTCATCTTTCCTATGATTATACAGTGTGTTGCTTTCTTATATACATCTGAAAGGAATTTTATGACCTATGACTCAATGTTTATGGACTTGCTCATATCCTTATACTTTGGAAGCTGTTAACTTTTGCTTCATAAAGTATTCCATCCTTTTTCAGTCTAACCTTGAAAAAGGTATTTTCTAAGAAGTCTTTTGTTTACACATACATCATAAAAAACCAGCAACTGAAAATGATGATGAATACCAAAAGACAGAGTCTGAAACGAAGGCTCAAAGAGGCTCCTCCGCTTCATTCGGCACCCAGAAAAACCCACACTTACTGACTTCCCATTGCACAGTTCAGTGGCACCATGTGTTGCTGGGAACAAAAAACTTTCCAGCTTTTCAAACATCCTTCTTTTCACCCTTCTCTGTTGGCATAGTGCACTGGTGTTAGCAATGCACCCGGGAAAACCCTGTGATATTGTGAATAACCTATTGCATCCCGAGTCATTGTTCAGTTCACCATGAAGCTCTGTGCAGAAGGGCTGTAAAAATTGTGACCTTCACTGAACTTAAGCTGGCCATGACTTATTGAAAATTTGGGCCACTGAGACAGGCTGCTCTAGCTCCACTCGGACACTGAAAACAACTCCTTGCAGAATAACTTCTCTGAAGCAAAGGTATCTATGCCAGCACCTCATCCAAGATCTGCACTGCGGGCTTTTCATTAACCTGACTCCTGACAGAGCCCTTGTATGGCCCTTATTTTCAAACCCATAAGCGGTTAAAATCCTATCGACTCAGAAGACTGTTCTGTGATTTCCTAGGCAATTACACAAATACTGGAGCAGACTGAGCCCAAATTTGATCCTGCAGCAACAGCAAGAAACTAACTCTGGAGGGTATTGGTTATGTCATTTATTACTCTGAAAAACTGTGCTAGGATTGAATCCTGTAGCCTTTGGTGTCATCTGTCACAGCAGATACTCACTCAGCATCACCGGGTAATTGCCCAAACTGCAAGTTTCCTGAATATCCTGCTTAGATCAAAATGATGACAAATACTGCAGTGAAGAAATTCTTTGGAAGATCATCACTGTTCTCTTCATTATTATGTGTTACTAAATAACAGCCACTTTAGAAACATAGATAATAATAACAATAAAACCCCCAATGAACGTGAGTTGCCTTGTTTAGTCTTCCCTACACTGCAATGCACATCTTTTTAGCTTCTGGTGAGATTTAAAGCCATCACCTTGCAAGCACTTACAGAAGTGCTTAACTCGGTGTGTGCAAATAATAACGCTGCCTGAATCCAATGGGATTATTCCAGGCACAGAGTTCACCACATTCATTAGTCTGTACAAGACTGACTCTCCAAGGCAGAAGGATTTCTTTTTTATTGTTCTTCATTATAACCAAACTCTGCTGTAGAAACTAGTTTTTTAAAGAAATACCTTCAGAAAAACCCTGTTTGAAATAGCTGAAGTGCTCTACTGGGGATCATTTCAAGAGGAAAGCTGATGGACTATCAAATATAGAGGGAAAGGCAGAAGTAGGTGAGAGAAGGAGAGTAAAATTGTTCTTTGGAAAAGCCACAACATAATTTCAAAGCTTTGCTATTGCTTCATTTGACAAGAGGAAATAACTGTTGAATTGATGTAAGATCATGAGAATGAACAGAACAGAGCTGTTTCTGTTTAACTCTAGGCTTATGCTCAGGATAGCTCATTTGGGCAGAGGGACAGCTTGCAAGTTGCTACCAGCTTGAGACACTTAATTAAAAGAGAAAGAAAGAAGGTGCACATGAAAGCACTTGGGAAGAGGAACCACATAGTAAGACACCCTTTCAAACTAAGGCAAAAAAATGTTTAAATTCAGTAAGTTCATCACAAGTTGTGTGTAAAATAGCATCTCCTCTGGAACAGGAGCAAAAAGATGTAACAGTGGCTGTGATTAAATCCCACCTAGAAATAAGAAAGACATAGCAGCTTTTGTTTTAAAGTGGTAGCTTCTACACGGTCTGGGCACTCTGAAACTTAAAAGTCCGATTCTACAAGGCACTGTTAAAATAGTTTTTCTAAGTTCTTTTTAGAAAGCAACTCTTTGTGGGGGAGGCTGGAGGAAGATGCCAGTCAGGTCAGTCCCCAGCAGCCATTAGCAGCCATGCTATGGGCATTTCTGCCTAGAGGGGTCCAACAAACACCCATCTCCTATGCTTACCAAGCCATGAACCACAAAACGCTTGTCAACAGTCCATTTAATGCTTTTTGTACAACAGACTGAAAACTGTATAAAATACAATGCACCAGAGGAAGAGAGCAGAGAGATGTTTGAGGGCACAGTCACTAAGCTTACTAAGTAAAAATGTTCAGAAAATCCTAGGAAGATGGTTATGACCCACATTGCAGAAACAAGAAAAAAAAAGACAAAATCAAAAAGCAGGCAGGGGTGCCTACAGGGAAAATAATCTCTAGAGGTTTGGCTCAGGTTCAAACATATGATTTATACATGCCAGTCTCAGCCTCAAAGGCTTCCCAGTTTCTCTATCATCCCCTGAACATCCTTCCTCTTGTAATAAGGAAAGCCATAAAATAACTTGGAAATCAAGCTATGCATCAAGAATAAAAAAACCATTTTCTGCCCACACAAAACTGGATATGTAGTGCTGCAAATGTCACACAATGGCATTTTACATTGGAGTTGCTTGCTCACTTGCATAACAAAGGCTTTGGGGAATGTAGATGTCTTCTCTTGAGCACATTCACCCCTATCTTTATGCAAAACAGAAAAAAAAAGAAAAATAGCTATTCATCTGGGGCTGGCAGGAAGTGAAAAGAAGAGGTACAGTGCAGCAGCTCAGCCCTCAGCCTGGCTACCTGTCACCTAATCTTAAGCTAAATTTTACACAACTTGATTGAAAGTGAAATTAAATTTGAGTTTAAAAGCCTTTAAAAACTTCTGACTTCATTTGTGATTATTAAGTTCCTGAACACTCTGAAGCCTCTGACTTTTTATGCAGGATGGGAGCCATATCCAGTCTGTGCTTCATACTTTGGGGAGCCCTGCCATCCCACAGTATTGTTTCCCAGGGGTACCACAGGCACCTGCTGGAGGAGGCTCTGGCTCCCACATCCAGAGCAGGAGCTCGTCTTCTGGATGTGGTGTGGCAGCTTCTGCTGCATGGAGTGCCTCAAATTTATCTTTGAATTTCCAAACAAATTGTTTGGGAGGAGAATAAGCTTTCTAATTCTAAATAATTTAATTCTTTAGAAATACCTAACAACGTCTATGTAACTCAGCTGCTCTTTGCTTCATCCTAGTAGGAGAGAATAAACAGAATTGGTAATAAGCTTATTTTTGATAGGGAAAGTCTTTTGAAAGATGTGTCATCAGAGAGCTCCCAGATGTAATGAGTATTTCCTGATTTAAAAGAAATGCCTATGCCTTCCCTCTGCCCCTGAGCACTTGCAGCTGTGGAGGCAGCTGCAGGATGGGACTGTGCAGTGGCTCTCCACGAGCTCAGCCTGGTGAGCTGAAAGCAGCAATGCCAAGGCCCCTCTGGCCTCTTGGCAGCCCTCTGCACATGGGCCTTGGCGTGGAAGAGCTAGTAGGAACACAGGAGAAACAAGGTAACTAGTGCCAGCAAAAGACGTAACAGCTGGTTGAGCCTAGCTGAAAACCCAAACCAACAAATCCAGGAACACCTTATTTCTAATACCTATGAAATAGACAGTGGGTCTTTCCTCCCCTCTGTTAAGTGAGTATTTATGTGGCAATACATTTGGAAAGCTTGCTTAATTCTTCTCCTTTCTCTCTTTCTCCCTCCTTTTCCCCCTTCTGCCCCTCCACCATCATGACTCCCACCTTATACACAACAGCACTCTGCCAGTCAGACTAACAGACCCTACCCTTGCAAAGCAGATAAGAAAAGAACAAGAGAGAAAGAAACTGTAAAATTAGACTTAAAGCCTTTGAATGATGGTTCCCATGAGGCATCAGAAGCTGGGGAAGGACCGATTAACAGAAGAAATGCAATATGGGGCACAGAGGGGCTAGGAGAAAAGGAGAACTGAAAGAATCTAGATGGGAAAAATGATAAAAGAGAATTTTATAAATAACAAAGAGGAAAATGAAGGGCAAGGAAAGAAATGGAGGGGAAAAAAACTGAGAAAAAAGAAAGGGGGATAAAAAAGTAAAGACATGTAAAGGAACTCCAGGTTAGTATTTTAATTAGTTGGGCTCGCTGCATTTTTCCCAGATGCCATCATGCATGGGCACAGCATCACAATTTGACAGTTAATCAGCCATTTGGGGATTCCTCATAATGCTGTATTAATATTACCATAGCATGGTGAAACCTTCCCATAGCCTCACAGTTCTTGCAGCATATCCTACTGGCCTTATCCTTAACCTTTCACAGGTCTGAGAGGCAGTGGAGCTGCATCTCTTCCACCTTCCTAAAGCCACTGGCAGCTCCAGGGTAAGGTCAGTACCTGCACCTACATTGCACGTGCTGCTGGGGAGGTGGTTACCTGCAGAAGAGAAGCAGGAAGGAAAAACTAGAAGGATGGGATTTGTGAGACTGAGCCAGTGCTTGCTCAGAAAAAGCCACAACTTTTGGAAAACTTGACATCTTCACTTGTTCACTTAATCCAGGAAATTAATCCTGATGGGCAGCCTCACTAATTGTCAATAATCAATACTGGTCCTGGAGCTGCAGGAATGGGCAGGGAAAGAAGCCCAGCTGAAAAGGCCCAGCACATTTTGAAGGGAAAATGAGGGTAAAGCTAACTCTACAGGGGAGATGGTGGTGCTTTCTGGGTATCCTCACAGAAAGCTGGAATATGGCATCTGATCTATAGCTACAGAGTCTGGAGTGCAATCCCCCAGCAGAATTGGATGCTATGGGAGAACTTTGTAGCCCTGCAGGCTAGAGAAAGTTCTGAACCTTGGAGACCTGATCTACACACTGACACCTTTCATGACCTTCAAGATTTGAACTTTGGTCCCAATATAAAAAATTGTTTTACCAGTACTTTTGTAATGGAGACAAAACTTGTTTAGGGAATTTGGGACACGTGAATCCATAAAATAACCAGACTTCCTCCTATCCAAGAATAAGACGTGTCTGATAGTGAAATAGTAATTGGATTGTGTTGGACTGAATGTTTTAGTGCTACTTTATGCCATTAAAACAAAGGCATGCTTATACAAATGGAGATCATGCAAAACAAATATTAAACTGAAGTTCTTCTATATTTAGTCCTTCCTTGAAAAAATGTATGTTCTATAAGTTGCATTGTGGCCAAATCCTCCTTGCCCAAGCCTGGAGTACTGAGAAGACACTGTACCCGGGAACAAGGAGGAGAAAAGATTTCCAGCAGTGTGCTTAAGGTTTCACACATACAATTTCCATTAATCCAGCTAATATTTACACTCAGAATTTCAAACTTGAAGAAGTGAATTATATTCAGAAAGATAAGAGTTTAATAATAATAATAGAAAAGGCAATAACCAGTGAGCTGCATTTTCATTTTCAATGTTGTTTTTGAAGACTTATTTAAGGAGAAGAAAATAATAAGTTGAGCCTCTGGCCACTGAAGTCTGAATCATTTTAGAGATGTAAATGCAGTTAGTCAGCTGAACAAAACAGCACATGACGCTATTTTACAGTTCAAGGACTGATGGGAACTGGAACATCATGTGAAATAATTTTCAGTATATAAATTTTTGTTTAATAGCAAAGAAACAAATAAAAAAAAGAAAAAAGGCAAATAACAGATAGTCAAGAAAACACATAGTGACCACAGCTCAGTGAGCTGACTGTTGCAATGAGAATTTGTAAAACAACAAAAAAAAATCAATTATCTATGGCATTTTCAGAGAAAAATGTGGTTTCAACAATCCTTTTTGCAAAAACTCAGATAATTTCCTGAGTGTAAAGTAGTATCAGGCTTTGTGATTTGTAGCAAGCAAACAAAAGAGATGAAACCATCTCAACATGCAGTTGTAATGCTTGCACTAGAGTTAACTAGTCACCAGGTATTTTTATGCAACAAAGCATTGCCATGTTATCTTGATATAAGCAAGCCAGAATAAATTGCTTACACATTCTAGGTCTGAAAAGTCTGATAGTCTGTTCAAAGTGGCCAATTTTGTGCTTGGAAATACATGTGCTTGTATTACTTTAAACCCCACGCTGTCAAGTTTGGGTTAATAGACATGGAAAATTCTTACTCTGTTCTTTTTCATCCTCACAGGCCCTATAGTTAGAGTAGAGTGAAAATAGATATTATAAAAGGGTCTGAAGAGGATATGAATAGGCTTACTTAGGGAATCCAACACGGGTAGATCTCCCAGGCTCCACTGAAATATCAGATCTCAGTATTTTTGCCTTTTGCTTTGGAGTAAAGGAGGTGATACTGTGGAATAGCAGGACTGGTAGCCTGTATAACTCTTAGAAATCTCTGTGAAACATATTGACCTTCATGTAGATCCTGGCACACAAGATGACAGTAGAGTGTGAGCAATGCAGATGGACTTGTGAGATTCGCTACTGACATGATGTTATGCTCTTCTATTACTCTTTCTCCTCTTCTGTTTGGGCTCAAGGCAGCAACAAAAGATGGGTTAAAATGCTAGTTCACATGGGAATAACCCAAGAAGCTTCACTAGTGTAGCTGACAGTGAACTAGGCAGGAAAATATTGTCAGTTGCTCATACCAGTGACTTTCTCTCCTGTATCTCCGTGTTACAGGTTTCATTTTCCTCACACCCAAAATTATCCCTTTCACTTGTTAATACTATTACACCTTTGTTCTACCACTATAAATGAGCAATGCCATCTGTGCCTGGTAATCCTTTCTTGCATGCATTCAGCATCCCCTTACAAATCTGTGTTTTTCAGCTAGAAGCAATCTATAGTAGCTCTGGTCATCTGCACTTTAACGCATGTCATCTGATTCCTGTTTATTTAATAAAGAGTTTGTATTTGGAAAGCACTGGCAGGAATTCAACAGTGAAGGACTATGGATTTAAGCATTATGGATTTATGTAAGTGGAGAGAAAATCAGTCTGGTTCCTGCTTAAATGATTATGTTGAGTCCTGACAATTCAGCTGGGGAGGAAGCTCCCCCTTTTTACTCCCCTCTTTAGCCCATGAGACATATGCCACAGAGGGGTAATGGGACCTTCTTGCCTTATATTCCCTCCTGAGGATAAGAGAGCAGAAGAGATGGAACTAAAGTAAATTTACTTTCATTAAAACTTCAGCTTTGTAAACAAGGCATCTGAATAATACACTGGATTAAGTTGCACAATTTTAGACAAATTGAATGATGTACTTGACTCTCTTACTGACTACTGCAGTTTTGGCATTGTAATAGTTAATTTGTTAGCTTTTGATTTGAGATCATTTTAACTAGCTTCTCTTTTCTCCACCTGTATTCCTACTTTCTTTTAAATGGAGAGCCTAAAAAAACCACAAAGAAAATGAAACATCAAAGCAAGTATAGAAGCATCATCAAGCCCTGAAACAGAAGTCAATAATCTGATTTCACATTAGTTCAGACCATCATTAAAACATCACATCCATTTAGAAATAACACAGCTGCCCAGCTTGGAGGAGCCATTCTAAATTGCCAGAAGCATCTTTCCCTACCCCTGTTTCTTCTGTGCACATGCTTACATAATGCATGCTCAAAATCCATCTCAGAAAAGGCAGCCAAAAAAATGAAATGGCAGGATGGCTACCTGGCAGCAGGTGAGAGAGTGAGAGAAAGCAAAATTGCATGCATAAATACAATACCAACATTCATAAAGTTTGGAGAGAGATGATTTATCTAAATTGTGTGAGGACAGGAAAAAAAAAGCAGTTGTCCAACAAATTAGGGCTCCCCTTAAGAAAACCTGGTGCAAATGCTTTGATGCTATAGAAATCCTGAAGAAGATACAGGTGTGAGGGTGGAGGCAGTGTGGGGAGAGCTGTGCAGCAGCTCAGCCATGGGAACCTGCCACAGCACGCAGGGCTAGCGAGCAGGACACAGCCCCGCTGGCTCTAGCTCTGCCATCTTTGCTCAAGTTCATTAGGACTCTAAAATTAGCCCAAATACAGCTAAGCAGGAAGTGTAGCAGTATAATCTGTCCAAACCTAAGGAGACGACTCATCCAAAACAAGATATAGGCAGATAAAAACCCATGTAAGCCCCAGTAAAGAGAACCCTGCCTCTTCTCTTGGCCTGCTTAATGTTTTGAACATAAACATTAGGCACGTCACTGTTTGGTTGGAAACAACCTCAAATTCTGAACCTCCATCACCCATGGATGCCCACAAATCTCTCTCCTGAGGTGATGATGGGCACTCTCTTAACTGTTGAGGCTGGAAGGCAGTGAGACAGACACACCTCACATCTCCTTCTGGCTCCCCATCATTTCGACTCCGACAGCCAAATACTGGATTTAAGCAGAATGAAGGTGGCCATTTCAGAAGCATCTCAATCAATGCAGTATTAACATGGAGAGTTCAGGGACTCTGTACAGTCAGTGGAATCACAGAAGGGTGAAGGCACTGAAGTTAAAGCACATATCTGCACATGAAGGTCTCTGGGGGAAATCTGCTTTTCCCCACTGACACTAAATTTGCAGGTCTGTTGACCCACCTGACCCACTCCTCCTTCCTTGCTTACCCTACCTCAGAGCGAGCAACACGAAAGTCTGATTGGTGTAGCAGTGCCCCAGCTAAGCAGGAAGGATTTCATTGTAAACCTCTGTGGCCTGCTGAATACATACAGCCAACTCCACTGAAGTTGGCATGGATTTCCACAATGAATTCCAGCTATAGCCTCCCCTTGCTGGTTTTACAATGCTCAGTTCATCAAATTTACAGGGGTGCTGTATTCAACCTGCTATATTCTCACAGATAGATGTGAGACCACAGTGGGGACTCCAATATGTCTAAATTTAGTTTCAGAGGTTTAATACTTGAGGGAAGAATGGGACAAAAAAGGTAAAAGAGAGTACAAAAATAGCTTCCAGGCTCACAGAAAAGATCATAAGAATTTGAACTGCAGTACTAAAATGTCCCAAGCAGGATTTACTAACTAATCCCTGGCTGCAGGACTTCCTCTCCTGCAGCTGCTTTCAATAATAATGTCTCAATGCCTATTGTTTTGTTCCTTACATACAAATAACTCCAAGTGGTTGCTTTAATTATGCTGAATACAAAGCTGTGATGTCTCTGGCCAGAATTATTTCTGACAGCTACAGGAATTGCAAGACCCCAGTCTTGCAAGCCTTTAGTATTTAACCTGTCTGCCAATAGTAGCTTGCACAGCCCTCAGGTTCTTCTTGCTGGGATGAAAATAGATAAAATGATGTTTGCTTTGCAATACCTTTCAGCTTAAAAAAGATAAAATTTTAAAACCCCTTCAGAAATCCAAAGAATGGGAGCTTTTGGCTGATAGCTCACACAACACAAAGAAATGAGAGGCAGCTTGTTTGCTGTTTCTCTTTGTCAGAACAAAACAAAACCCTCTACAACTGACTGCTGACCAAAAAAAAAAAAAAAAGGGAAAAAAAAGGAAAGGCTGTGGATAAATCCTGAACTATTTTCTTAAACCAAACCAAACCAATATGATATGATGAGAACAGGCAAGACAAAAGGAAATCCATAAAAATTTCAAAGCAATATGGAGCCACTTGTGAGCTAAGGTTTGATCTGGGTCACGATACTGTAATGACAAAGTAATTCCAGTGACATCAACAGAATTACTCTAGCTTTATGCCAGCGTGACTGGATTCATAATCTGGCACTGAACATATTGTGATTGAAGCCATCACTACATTTGCTACATCCCTCATGTTTATAGATGTTTTACAACTGTTCAGAGAACTGTAGTTATTCTCAGGATATGGATATAGAAAAAGATATTAGCCAAAATGCTGTGCGCCAAGTCTTAAACTGATGTAACTTTGCACCAATTACAGACTGACATGAGCTGTGCATCTGACCTTCTCTGTGTTGTGTATATCATTTGGGACAAGATGGATCTAAACAGTGTTCTCATCTCCCTGCCAAAGTGCTAAAAAAATAATGAGAGGAGTCAAAGTTAAATGTGAGGTCGCTGAAGACTCAGACTTGGGACTGCAAATATCCCAGAGGAATCCTGTCTTCTGGCACATGACCAATGCTACCCTACGGCAAAGACCACGTTTTGCTCAGTGAGCTTATGGGATTTTTCAGTGGAATCCTGAGTTTGACTGAAGGGGTCCCTTCCCTTATGATGAGGGTAAGGGCCCTGTGTCCCTCAGCCAGGTAGCTGATTGAATTCCAGACTATGGAGCCCTTGATGTGCGAGAGATTTGGAAGCCATGAAAAATTTATAAATTTGCTCCCTGCAGTAAAGGAGCCCTAGACCTGGCTACTGTTGTGGAGAAGTGATGGGGAGTGGAAGTGAAATGAGATATCAAGGAGGATGAAGTGCAGGATAATGGAGGAGAGGGAACTGGTGGAAATTTGAGCTCTGTTTTCTGCATCACAGTTGGAAGGAATAAATCCACTGCATTTTTCTAAAGCTGCATAGAGGACCTGGCCTCCCAATAGTAACTCAGCTTTCAAAATCTCTAATCATCTCAGAAAGAGTCAGACTCTCCAAGTATTGCCTAAAGAGTGCTCAATGTCTTCATCTCATCTAATCTCATCATGTTTTACCCCAAAAGCATTAAAATAAATAGGTTCCATGTCATCATCTGTTAACTCTTTGCCCTCTGTATCTGGTCCAGTTTGGCCAAGCTCAGCTGGCTGTGGTCATTCATTCCATAAGGTGGACTCCTCACTCTCATGGTCCCATGTCACCTATTTGCCTCCTCACTTGTTGCTGTAGTTAATCCCATAATCTGATTTCATATTCTACTTTTCTTCTAACAATTTTTTTCTAATATAATTTCACCTGAAACCTGTTGACTCTGGAAGACTTTTTGCCTCTACTGTCCTGGGCATCTTCAGCTGAAAGCAAGATGGTTGATACCAACTGCCAACACAACATTCCTTTGCCAGAAGACACTGTCTCTGCATGTGTGTGTGTTCACTAATGCACAGATACCTTCATACCTATGTGCTGACTCTTCTGGTTAAAGCAGGAGGATATATTTCTGCCACAAAGAGTGGCCTAAATCTCTCAGTCATGTTGGCAGAGATATGAAGTAATTTTACATTGGCATAAAACCTAGAAAGAGGTCTCCCTTCTTTCTACCAAATGCAGTGATGTTGGCAAAATTCAGTCCAAAAGACAAACAAAGGTCTTTTATTTATTAGAAAATTCACAAAATAATCCTCATAAATAGGCAAAAGTGATGGGATTTGTAAAAAATATATTTGTTAATGTATGAAGATAAAAAGTCACAAGTCTTACTGTACTTCAATGTACTATGTACTACAGCATCCTAAGCATTAAGTTTTAAAGTCAAATGAATGTTCTAAAAGAGTTTTGATATATAAATCACTAACCAAAATAAGTTTCACAACAAGAAAGAAAAAAATTAATAGGATTTATGAGTGATTTATTTCTTATGAGTGAACTTGCTACCAATTGCCCAGTCACTTTATATAAAACAATATAAAAAGATTAAATAATAATACAGTCTGCTATAGGAAATGCATTTTGGAATAAATGTGGTTTTAAAAATCAAAATAAAGAAGGTTCTTCTGAAGCCAAAAGAAAATGTCAATGTCCCCAACAGATCTATAACTGATGACAAAGAACAGTAATTCTCCTGCCTGTGCAGGCTGTCCTCCTCAGTGTCCTTGGCCTAAGGAATGCAATAGGAAGTAGGATGCCAAAAATTCAGTAACATTATATGCTGGAATTAGAGGAAAAATTGGCAAAAGAAAAGCTTTAATCATTTTTCTTCACATTTTTCTCCTTTGGAATAAGAAAAGACGATAAAATAATGACCGACTGATGAACAAAGTGGCCTCTAGCTTCTCATACGGCAAAATAATCAGAGAATTTCTACATCAAAGAATCTGCCCCATGCAGGATGACACCAATCCAAGCTTCTAAAGGAAGGGAAAATCCTTGCTGCTTAGAGAGATATTAAACCTTTGTGGAATCTGAAATATATATCCCCTATCAGAATGGTTATTTGTGCTCTTCAAAACAATTGTCTCCTGCAGTAGCTCTTAGATGAAACCAGTACAGTTGAAAATGTTTTATAAAAGATGGATATGTTTGACATCATGACCTATAAGAGCTCTGTAAGTCAATAAAACTTTCAGAGTCCGCTCAGGAGATGAAACTCCTGGTGAACTAAAGCAAGACATGAAAAGAAAAAAAATTGTAATAATAGAATAGAGAGGTTTCAGGTTTGTGAGTCTTCTGAAGGGTTCTCATTTCTGTTGAAAGGACTCTAGGGAGAATAGAGCTTGGCCCCATTGCGTAAAGGGCTCCATTAAGCTGGTCCCACCTTCATGGCTTGGGCAAATGCAACATACCTATGTCGTTGTCTCTCACTGCACAAGTGATCTTCCATGGCAAGAATAACCTTGGGATGTCAAGGTTGTGTATGGGGCCACAGACAACATCGAATGAAGCAGCTGCAATACCAACTCAAGACAGAGACTGACCTATTTGCAAGACTGTAAGTCAAAAAGACAGAACAAAGATACCTTTTTTCACCACTCTCTTCTGCCTGTATTGTAGAAAAACCTCCATTATCTCTTAGCAGTAAAGATTCTGAAATATATGTATGAATGGGTCTGATTCCATTAGCACAGAGCACTTGTATGCATGTAAATTAGTATTAATTATAAGACGTGAAATCTTTCAGCACAATTTATATCTTGGGAGGCCCCAGGAGTTATTTTATAGAAAGTAAAGGTGCCTCTCTTTTAATTACAAACTCTAAGTTATGCATTTAGAAAGTTGAAAATTCTTATAAGTGTAGTTATTCTCTACTGACTACTGAATTTTGAAGTATTATTAACTGGAAAAGATAAAACAAGATTAATTTAGACTACATGATGTCAGTAATGGCTCATAAACATTTCTTGCAGGCCCAAGTTTTGTCCTAGGGAAAAAATCAAGTACTGCACCGTCAGAAGCCAAAGCTGTCTCCTCTCTAGAGGTCTGATTATGGCTGCAGCATATGCCACAAACCTTGGGTGAAACCTCTATGTGACATCATGACAGCTCCACAGGAGGGAGAGGAAGAATGTCTCTAACCTCCTTAATTCCTGGAAGTGATAATCTCTATCATCATCCCACTTAGAATAAATCTGGGATTGCTCACTCTGCTTCCCACCAGTTTGAATTAAACCATGAACAACTACAAAAGGCAGCCACAGGTTAAATGTCACAGAATATTCTTACTGACATATATATTAGTATGTATGTATTATACATGCTTTAAAAAGAAATTGTTTTGTTTAAAAACAATGTTACTAATTTTAAATCAGCCTTTTACTTCTTCTTTTCTTTCCACACTACATGGTCATTACTGTGTTTCAAAAATATTTGACAACCTTCTATAAAAATAGGCTACTTCTGTTTTATGACATACTTTCTATTTAATTCTATGACATACTTTCTATTCTTATCTTACTTCTAGCTGTTCTGTGTGACTTTTGACTGTGTGACATCCCTTGTATCTTGCTATTCTATTTTCCCCTGGAATATAAATGCCAGCTTTATTAAATCCCCTGTGATACCAGTCCTACACAGAAGTATTTGGGGTTCTAGTCAGATGTCATCGGTGCCAATAGGAAAATAATCGTTCTCCAAATTAATCAGTGTGGCCAGGCAATAGGTTTGTCATGTCAATGATAAGAAAGCCATTGCACAGCTGTTAAATTAAGAGTGTTAATACAGAAAATATTCTAACCACTTGCAGATAACTTATTTTTCTCCTGCTCCCATCTCCTGCATTTGGCTGCTTCCAGTCAGAAGTGCTTGTGTGATTCTAAACAGGGCAAAACTAGGTTGCCTAGTGTGGCCAGATACAAACCCTTGCAAATCAAACCAACCAGATAAATCTTGCTGTTTTGACAGGTTATAGAAGAACCAGACACATGCTGACTCAGGCTCAGAGGCCAGAAAAACCCACTGTCCCCTTTACCCATAACAGTCTTGCTTTTCTTAGAATTTGGCTTAAATACAAATATACACTAGAGAAAAGGCAGTTCTCCAAACTGCTCAACTACTTTAAAAACAGGTTAAAATTTTAATGGAAATGCTTAATCTGTCTTTTCACCCAATTACTTATCTGACAGGTTAGATTTACTTCTATATATGTTTTTAGCATATTTGCCTACTGGCTGTTTAACCTATGAATACATTTACTGTTGTTTCAGCTCACAGGGCAGTGCACAATGAGTTCATCTGCCTGCCTAGAATGGACAGTTTATTACTGCACACTTTTTTTTCCTGTCTATTAGTCTATTTTTAATCCACGACAAGACTTCATCTACCAATCTGTGCTTTTTAAGTTTAGTCATAAACTCCTGTAAAAAACTTTTATTAAACCTATTCAAAAGAGTAGAACTATGTCTACTTGTTCTTCTTTCCATACTAGCTTGAAGGTGCTTTCAATGAACATTAATACAATAGAGAAACAATTTTAGCATCTGGCTGCATTCTAATTTTATTTTACCAACTCCCAACTACCCAGAAAAGTTTCCATGAGTTGTACTTTTCCCAGATTAGAAGTATACACTGTGGATTGTAGGTTGTGAAGGATGGCTCAGGAGGACCTGAGAGCACACTTCACGATGAGCTTACCTGTTGATCAGAGATTGTTATTTTTCATCACCTCCCCACACTTACTAGAAAACTTCCACACAGTAGAGCTCAAATGAGAACTCCCCGAGCACCAGCTGAGACACTTGATTAAAATCATTGCAACGCTGAAACTTTTTGGTTTCAGGCAAATTTCCTATTTTCCTATTGTAGAACAATTCTTAAGAAACCATGAGGCCAATGCAATGAAGGAATTCCCTCTGAGCAGACATAAGCCCATCCCTTTCCACCTCCTGCTCCCATCGAAGCTTGCCTTGGGTCCATCTACATGAGCAGGAGACAGTAGGAGATTGCAGAGAATATTAAGTGACATACCAGCATTTTCCCTGTCTCCCTGACATGCAGTATGCCAAACGAAGACTGGGAAATGGGTACAGAATCCACCTCAATACCACAATATACTAGGCAGTGTTTAGGCCACTGTCTGACACTGTTGCTGACCCAGAATTCTCTCCTTGTTTCCTTTAGTACTCTACACACCAGCAACCCTGTGCTGTTTCTGGAATCAGAGCCCAGGCCACCTTTGTGGTAGACATGAGCACAGCGCTCTCTGCTAATGTTTGTTATAAAATGTTTGTTCTGATGCAGTTATACAATGTTAATACAATTGTACTGGAAATTGAATAACTGCATTAGCAGAGCTAGTACAGTTTTCCTTCTTTGGGAACAGTGTTGTGCCAAGGAAAAAAACAGTCCCTGGAGCATGGCCATTTGTGTTTGCATGCAAAAGACTATGGAGGTGAATTGTAAGATCTTTTGTTCATGGCTTACCACTGCCTTGCACAAAGGCCCAGTCCATGGCCTGACACTCTAAGCACCCCAAAAGTGCTGCTGTAACTATGCAACAACAGCTATTAGTGCTAGCAGGCAAAGTATCATCCATTTTTAAGCTCGTATTTTATACAATGTTCTGCTTCATCCTTTTTTTAAACAGGATTTAAAAAAACCTAAAATCATATCATTCAACCAAAATCAGTTGAAACAGTGCTCAGTTATCTTTCAAATACATAGGCAGGAGCCTGTGCAGAAAGGGACCAACAATCAAAAACTCTTCTGTTACAGAAGAGGGCACCCCATGCCAAGGATGAACAGTGCTGATGCTCCAGAAAGTACTTGCACTTCACCTCCAAAATACTGCAAAGCAGCTCGCAGGGTACATTAGCACTGTGAGGTTTTATCTCAACAAACTGACTGCATGACAGCCTCTTCACAGAAGCCTAAATTTCATCTGAATACTAATGCTGGCATTGTGTTGTCTTTACAATGCAGAGTTCTCACGCTCCTACTATCAGCTCAACCACCATACAAATTTCCTTCATTTCTGCTGCAGTCTCACATTCCAAAACCCTCCCTTGTAGGAAATTACATGCATTTCAACACTGACAACAAGCAAGATCTGACAAGTAAATATTCTGCTGCAATGGGATTTGAAATCTGGGCTTCAAATGCTTTCATCTCCAGATGATACCATAACATAGGCTTTTTCACACAAAGCTTTAAAGTTCTGCATCTCCGTTACAAAGCCACAAAAAGAATCACTGAAGAGTGTGAAATTTCAACTAATACTGTCTCCCAAAAGTTAAGCCAACTGGAGACAAACATTCAGAACATACATCATTTCAAAAGGCTGAAGGTAGGAAGAATTTTAGAATGAGTATTTTGGAAGAGAAAGAAAAAGCTCCTGTCTTCTCAATTACACAAATGAAAATCTAAGAGTGTAAGGGTTGCCACTTCAGGTTGTGCAGTTAATAAGAAAAGAAAATTATAGAACCTTGTTCTCATTATGCAATGATGAGAATTTATCCCACACAACCAAATACAAATTCTAATCTGAGAAACAATTGAGGTTCTCCTAGATTATCTTTGTTGGTGCTTTACCAATACCAAAAGCCCTTAAAGGGGGAAACTGCCATGGGAAAGGAACGTGGCTGGAATGTGCTCTTTTTTGCCAGTCCCAGGCTGAGAAAAATTCCCTTTAGGATCACAGAGCAGGTTTGAGCAGTTTTGAGGCTGTAATACACATCAAAACTGCCTAGAGCCCAGCACCAGTAAGACACAGTTTACTCCATCCTGGCCCTCTCTGCTGTTTCTGCAATTCAGCACCAGTTCTAGGCAACAGAATAAAATTCAGCTCTATTAAACAAGTAGGTGTGATTTCCATCCTTCATTCCCTTTCTGCCTTTATTCTGTGCCTCTGTGCCACTATTGCCTACAAAGCCCTGAGATCAATTTGATGGGCAGTAAACTGTATCTGAGCTGTACCACAGGCATCACTACTGTGCTACACTTACCTTACGCTCCCCTTTCATGCTTCAGCAATTATCTGTGTTTGTAACATTCAGCTTTTCTACTTTTCACTTCATATGAACCTCACTATTTCAGTGCTCTGTGTGTCTCACTGCATCACACACACTTATATCCATGCCCTGGCTGGCTGCAAACACACATGAAAGAGCCAATTGTCAATGCCTGTCAAAATGGTAAAAGGCTCAACTCTAACCACCTGTTCCTTGGTGGGTCTAGGTTTCTTTCCTCTACCTTCACACTCAGTTTCACATGTATGTTGGAACACAGCACCTATGAACCTGCTACCTGTCTGCTCTTTTGGTTAACATCAGCCAGCATTTTAAGAAATTACTGTGGAAAGGAGTGGCTGACAGTCATGGCAACACTGTTGCATGAGATGTGTATCCTTTGGAAATCAGGAAACGAAAAAAGTAATTGGATTACCTACTCTAGAGAATCCTGCTCCGGCATGGGGGTTGGACTAGATTATCTTTCTAGGTCCCCTCCCACCCCTGGTTCTGAATTAATTCAAAGGATTAATATTCGTGAAAAGAAAGAAGGTAAAACCCATAATCCCATTTATTTTTCTTCCCCAACTACACACAGCCAGCACAGGTCAGTGTTTCTCCTCTCTGTTTACTGCTGTTCACTGTACCTTCAGGTGGGCATATAGTTTAATGTCAGCTATTCAAGGAAGTTCTGTAGATGTTGTGGAGTTGCTGGAGATTTTCACCAAGGTAACTAAGCTCAGAAGATATATAAATACATATTTTGTCTTTTTATTTTGCTTGTTTTTAGTTCTGTGCCCAGCCTTTCAGTTCTTTACATCTGCATTGCTGCATCAAGACACTGCTTCAGAGGAATATTCCCCAAAGACCCTGTTCCTTGAAACACAGTATTTTCTTTAAAAGGCAGAAATGGCTTTGTGGTCTGACACTGGAATAGCTGAGGGATTTCTACAGAACTTACCGTGTGACTGTTGACAGAATCAGCAGGAGGCAAATAGAAGCTTTACTCTTCTAAACAGGGTCGTGGAAATGCCACTGTATTTATAATGGAATATATAAATCCCAAAATCCCTTTGTTCATTGTTCTGCAAGAACTTGCTTAAACTAAACTAAACAAAAAACACTCGTGCAGCAATTCTGCCAGATTACACCGACAACAGAGGAATAAATGAATATGCTAGTAACGGTCTCTAGCAGTCTCTTTCCAAAATTCCTTGGTTTACACTTACTGACATGCCTAGTGCAAAAGATGACTTAATATGCATAGGAGTATGATTAATGTAATGTTAGAGGTAATATATGGCAAAGCTTGCAATAAGAATACAGTCACTGGACTTTGGCTGCAAAATAGAAAAAAATCACACCCTGTCAGTACCTCCTGTGTATCTCATTGGCAGAGATTCCACCAGTAGAAATATCACTGGGAGACAGTGCTCCACTTGCTACTGGAATACTCTAGTCTCATCTTCTTTTGGAGTGCACATGGAGAAAAGAGGCAAACCAGCCACATCCAATTCTATTTATTCTTAGGTAATCGAAAAAAACCAGTGCCAAGCAGAACCCGAAAGACTGCAGAAAACTACACAGTAAGGGTGGACAGAGAGTGAGAGGGAGGACAGGATCAAGTCAGTAAGCAACTAAGATTAAATTAGGACAGATTTATATCTCAGTCTGACCCACTTATTTTTACAAAATTGTGTGGATTTACCTCAGACATTTTAAGTTACACATGTGCACACTGTCCCACTGCAAGCTTTCGTCAATCTTCTTTCTTCTTAGAAAAAAGACTCAGTAATTGAAAAGAAATGTATGTTACTCCCTCCTTTCTTGGAGACAAGCCATGGGCACAAGGGTAAAAATTCAGCTGCACACACACATAAAAAAAAAATAAGGTGAATATGCAGAAGTCAGGAGCCCTACTGTTCTCAGGACCACATTAAGGAAGGGTAACATGATGTGTCTCTCCTGTACCTTTCTGGGTTACATGTATAAAAATATCTGTAGCCCACTTCTGTTCCTTTGATGCAAAAAAGTTTGCAGCAGTGTAATTGAGGATATGTCAACACAGCATTGAAAGGCATAATTTTGGATTTTGTGGATACATCCAACTTTTAGCTCATATACTCAAAGCACTGGCTGTGGATGGCATCCAACACACCTTCTGATGATGTAGCCAGAAAATATAAACTACTGAAATTTTGTCCAGACTGTGTCCCACTAGAGAACCCCTTCAAATTCATTTTCTTTCCAAACCTGAGACAAACTAAATGTAGAGATCAAAAAAAAAAAATAATACAGCTCTACCCTTGATTTGGGTTATTCTGACCATAGTACTGTGGTACCACATCTAATGGCATTATTATTGCAGCAAACAGCAGTAAATTAAATGTTCTTGGGACCATGCAAGCACTCAGACCAATGGAAACACACTACAGCCAACGGAGACAGAATAGCCACATGAAAAAATCTTACTCCTCTGTACTGTATGATGGCACCTGTCCTGCCCACTGAGAGAGTCCCTGGACTGTGCCTACTCCTGATCCATGGCCAGGATTTCTCTATGAATACAAGCATGGTCAAAACCATACAAGCACAGTGTTGAGGAGAGTCAGAGACCAAGCTAAAGGATTGGATCTCTGCTCACCCATGTTGCTTAACTCCTAGAGCATGTTTTGGGCCACTCTGTGTCTTTCCAAGACACTCAGAGAAAGCTAGGCTGAGGGGTCTGCAACAGGCAGTAAAAATGTAACTGCACCAGGGGTGGCTTACAACAATCCCATCTTCAGGCCCTCCAACTCTTCCCCTTAGCTTCCCGCCACATCTCAGAGTATGCCACACTCCTTGTTTCACACTGTACAGAAAGCTGGAACACAAGTATCACATTATTTCAGGCAATTCAAGCTGAAAAGGAAAAGAGTCACAAAATGACGTTTATGTCTTTAGGCCTCAAAAGCACCACCTGAAGCTCAGAGAAACCCACAGCCAAGTACCAAATAGCTTGGAAGAAGCCAGTATCCTAGGTGAAGAGCTTGCCTTGAGTAATCTGGACAAGTAAGCTTGCCCCAAATTGCTCTGTAGCACTCTCCCATGAAGTAGTACAGAAACAGCATATGAGGTATTGCAGAGGTGCAGAATAAACAACTGATTCTTCCATTCCCCTTTCTACATCCATTACATCTAGACCCTTCCTTTCCTCACCCTATAATGTTCCCTCTGCAGCTTTCATAGCATGGACAATATGAACTTCACTTTAGTGGTCCCTTCAAATCCCTTAGAGATCCTCTTGTGCATTGGGCATTTACAGAAGGGATGTGATGTCCCTTGAACTGTCTGGCACTCTGTGTTATTTTAAAGCGGCTCTCAAACTCAGGTCTGCAGGTCTATCTGGACTATAAATCTCCACACTTCATACAATCACAGAATCACAGAATGCCCTGAGTTGGAAGGAGCCATAAGGATCATCAGAGCTCAACTCCTGTCTATGCACAAGACAACTCCAAAAATCACACCATGTGTCTAACAGCATTGTCCATATGCTTCTTGAATTCTGTCAGGCTCGGTGCTGTGACTGCTTCCCTGGGGAGTCTGTTCCAGTGATCAACCATCCTCTGGGTGAAGAACCTTTTCCTAATATCTAACTTAACCCTCCCTCCCCTGGCACAGCTTCGTGCTGTTCCCACAGGTCCTGTTGCTTGTCAACAGAGAGGAGATCAGCATCTGCCCCTCCATTTCCCCTCATGGGGAAGTTATAGATGAGGTCTCCCCTCAGTCTCCTCTTCTCCAGGCTGAATAAACCAAGCAGCATCAGCTGTTCTTTCTGGGGCTTCTCCTCTAGATTCTTCACCATCCTCATGGCCTTCTTGTGGATTTTCTCCAACAACTTAACATTTGCCCTAAACTAGTCCAGTTTGAAACTATGAACCTTTCAACTCCCTCCAGTTCACCCCTTGCCTGCCTCTTCCTTCAATCTGTTCAGCTTAGGTTGAAGGTTTGAGAATGGGAGGTCAGTAAGTGTTCCACAACTTCCCTCACATTCCTCACTTCTGACCCCCATTTCTCTGATATCTCCCTCTGCTGTCCACAGGAAGAGACCAGCTGGAAAAAGAGCCAAGACATTCACAGATGACTTCAGAGGAGGCCTCTATTTTCAATATAAGAAGCACAAAACGTGGGCTTCTCTGCTGCATGTTGTAGAGAGAGATACAGATGGTCTAAGACAGCTCACGTGGTTCAGAATAATTGGGAGGGAACCTCGGGACAGACCTTACGTATCAATGTAGACATACTATACTTCCTTTGCAGATGGTGCACACCATGTCATAGAGAGGTACCAAAGGCTCTTTACCTCACAAAAGTAAAAGCTGCATGTCTTCTAAATAACAAAAAACCCAGAAAACCACCACCACACAGCTAAAATGAAGCAATCAATAATTTTGCCACTAGGTCTGTTTCTTGTGTTTGACAAGGTGCCTGACTGAGCAAAAATAAAAAACATTGTATCTTTCTTAAATTATAGACACAAAGTGATTTTCCTGGCTACACACAGGAGAGGGAGGATTCTCTCTTTCCTTTTTGAATGACACTGGGGATATTTTGTTTTAATTAATTAAAGTCTGATGCTTCTACATTCCAATTGGAATAAGTTCTGACTATGCTATACTTCTTCCCCTTCCCTAAGCTGTTTCTACTTTCTTACTGCAAAATGCTTCTAGCTGTAAATTATTTCTGCATTTCAGATTTATACAGATATATGTATAAACCAAATGAGGAAAAATGAAAATATATTCATGCAGCTGTTTCTGCCTATCACCTTTAATCTTTCATGCACTTTAAAATTTGTGCTTCCCACAAAGGGAGAGAGAGATCTATTTTTGCTTTATGTGAATATAAAAGTAATTTGTTGCCATAGCAATATTTTTCCATCCAAATGCTCTGAACACCACGGTTGCTTCAGGTTTTGGGCAAACTGTAACTATCCCAAAACCCCATGTAAAGCGTTCTGCTTCAATAACCTCTTCAGTTTCATTATAATCACATCCTTCTGCTAGACATTATTAGCAAAAAATAATTCAGTACAGATGTTCATGTCTATACAAGCTTACTCCCAGGAACCACTTTCAAAATCATTTGCTTGCATCTTGTTTAATTCAATTTGCATTACATTTCTGTAGCACGGACTGAAAAAACCCCACCCCAATCTCTGTCTAGTGGGTCACATTCTGAAGCCTATAGGAATGGTGCAACAATTTAAAGCAATATGTTAATTCCCTGCACGCTTTACTGTCTTGAATTCCCCCCCACCTCCTTGCAGAGTGTTCTTTAGTAGGGTTCTCAGAGATGTTAGCCCTGTTCATTTCCATAGCAACCCTCTCCACAGAGTGGAACAATTTGTTAAAATTGTTGGGGTTTAGCCTTTGAAAACAGGAATACCACAAAGACTGGTATGAGAAGCCTCCCAGAGCTTGGGCTAGGAATCACAGGAGCAACATTTTTTTTCACTTTAATTTTGACTCTCTTCTGAGAACAGCAACTTCCATGGCTCTGGGAGGACATGTAATTCAAATGGGAACTATGGATTATGGTAGACAAAGCACAGTGCCTGGCTGAAGCTTACAAAGTATTCCTGTTGCAGAATTACATAATGTTTAAATACAAATAAAAGAGAAACCAAATGAAACACAGAAGCCTCAATAAAAAATACCCAACCTGGAAGGCACAGATGTTGACAGTTTTCCACTCTCTTCCACCTACACCTTGAAAGTGATTTCACAGGGGATTTGTGTCAGTCGAGGTCGACTGCCCCAGCCCACTGACAGTGCTCCCAGGCATGATGCCACATTAAACTCCAACAAAACCTCCACACTGGCCACCTGGTGCTTATACCTCTGGTGAAGTTCTCCAGATGTGACCAAACCTGAATCACTGTGCAGTTCATTTGGAAAGCAAGCACAGTATGTGTCTTTGTAATGTTTGTACTATTTATGACTGGATAGGAATTGTGCACATAACTGTCCTTGCTACACATTTTCACCAGCTCTTGACTGCTTGTTTGTCTCTTTTGCTGCACACTCTTGAGCCTGTGCAGCCCTGCTACACACTTAAGAGTCTGTAAACCCTCTGGGGATATTTATTATATATCCCACAGATCCCCAGGCTGGTAAGCTTTTCTGCAAGACTACAATATAAACACTAAATAACATTCTTGCTGCAGGCCAGACATGCTAACACAGTATCTTATTTCTTAAAAAAACTATCATCTACTTTCTTAATTCAGATGTAAATCATGATTTACTGTTGTATTTCAATTGTTACCATCTGTTTAAAGTGTTCATGAAATGCAAAATGGTCTGTTTTTCCCCACTCTTTCACAGTCAACCCAAAATGCAACATGCATTTTCTACTTCTGAATACAACTGACTCCACTGCAGATGGCCCTTCTTCTCTGCAATCATTTGCACTGGTAGTGCCTGCATGTGGTTTTTTTTATATAACACAGAGGGGGAAGGAGGCAGCACAAAACAGCAGTGCAATTGAAAGCTCATGAAAAGTGATCAGGGAGTCTCTAAGAGACAGATACTTGTATGTAAACTGCCATAATCTACCTGACTTTAGGTGAAGTTTCATGGTCAGCTTAAGACAAACTAAATCCCAACACTATTGCAAAAACATGAGAATTCTTCCCCTCCCTTTTGACCCAGTCTGCACATTTCTGCCCATTCCTTTCTGCCAGCATTAAAGCAAGACTTGGAAATCAATCTAGCCAAAAGCATTTTTCTGGTTTTGAGTTTTGTCAGGTTAGTTTTCAGTCAGATCAGTTTCCAGACCTGACTGATCATGGAAACCCCAGTCCAGGAGTGCAATCATCCCTTTCAAGGACATCACACAGTGCAAATGGAGGTCAGTTAATCCCTGTTGTGAAAGAACACTCTTAACTGACTAGATTTCATATTGATAGTGTTCTCTAAGGGGTAATACACAAAATAACTATCAATCAGTATGTGAAAGGCAGTTTACTGCCAGAGAAAACAACTTATCCTAAACAACATTTCTGCAGGACAGATGCATATTTAAGATCACTATTTTATACATAAGGAAAGAAACTGGACCATATTAACTTTTATAGCTAAAGTCAAAGAGAAATATATAAAACAGGACAGAAGGAGACATCTGCCTCTCAAGTCCTGTACCTTAACTGCAAGGCTACCTCCCTTTGAATAATGCATTTCTCTTTCATGTGTGAATGCATACACATACATATATAGATTTATGTTTCATAATGAATGTGTCTAAAACTGAAAAATTGATTTTTGTGGTCAAAATCAAAATAACAACTAATTTTATAAGTTCTACTAAATTATAGGAGCAGCAGAGAAAATTAACAAGCAGCATGTGAACAAAAGAACATTGCACAGCATCACACAGACTTCATTCTTAGTAGCAAAATTGTTAACTGCTTTTTAAACCTTGGAATAACTAATAAATACCTGTTCAATATTTTGCACTGCTTACTTCCAAATGTGTTTTGAGATGCTTGTTTGCTGAATGTGATATTCAAATAATTTTGGTTTACCAAGAATAGATGGGGGCTAACAATATCATTGCATCAAGGCAGAGTGCTTGTTACTGTTATTTTATTGTTAAGTTGAACTAAATATGACTTGATAGGTAGGGAACAAACTATTTTAAACATAGTGTCAGATAAGCTCTGGTTTTGCTTGTATCAACATCATAGTTTTGTAAATGCCATCTAACAATGAGATTTATTATATAGAATGGGATAGGTGATCAGGCACGGAACCATTTTCCTTCTGGCTGCCTACTTTCTTTCTCCAGTCAGGCAGTTCCACAACTGGCAATGCTCCAAAAGGCATGGAGATTCATAAATGCAAATATGTATTAAGTATGCAAACACTATGGATCATTGTGCCCTGAAATATGCGTGCTCTTAAACCATAGAAACATAGTTTCTTGATAATAGGTAATGACTTCTGACAGCTCATATTCTAAACACATTTCCTTCTGGAAGGAGAATGAGTGGGGAATAGAAATAGAGGGATATAAGTAAGTAAAATAAGTATGTTTACAGGAAGAAAGAAAATGCAAGGGCAAATACAACGCTCCCCAGTGTTGATCATACTACAGAAACTTCTGACTCTATTGCAGTACACAGTCTATTGCCCAAGATCACACTGCAGAGGCCTTACGAGAGTCTGGGAAAGGAGGGTTGTGAACCTGGGAGCAGAGGTATGCTGATGAATTGCAAGCATGCAGGCTTTCCAGCCAAACTCCTCTGGAAAGGATGAAGCAACTGTAAAGGTACTCAAGGGGTCACACACACAACCCCCATAGGCCTCTCCAATCCACGGCTCATTTATCGTGCTTTAGGTCAGGGCTTTACCTTTCATGAGGTCAGGGATTTGTTCCTCCTTTCACACAGAGAAGCATCCATCAAAGTTGTGCAGTAAGCAGCTTCACCAGCTGGAAATAATGTGACAGAGAAAGATTTTATTTAAATAGGCAAAATACTGGGAAGGCCAATCTCACAGTTGCCTAAATGCCCATTATGCCGCCCTGACAACATGCAGTGCTAACACCCTGTGCAGAGAAGGCAGCTTGGTGTCTGACTAGCATAACAAATCCCAACTTCAGCTCATGTCCTTGAGCAAGTCCAAGGACATGGAGCTGCAGGGAGGGTAGTCCCAGGCCAGCAGCCAGCTGGCCTGGGAAACCTGTACCTGAGGCACACTGAGGGGCCTGATCCGAGGGTCTAAGGAAGGGAGAGAACCCTCCCTGGCTGACAGGGCCCGGCTGCCCTGCACTCACTGGGCCTTTGATGTGCAGCCTTGGCCCCTGTGCTCAGTTCTGCCTCATGGACACAAACGTTGAAGTCCCATTTAGGCACCTGTTTTACGCTGGGATCCAGGAGCCAGGCCGCAGGCCCTGAGGCTTCTCAGAGAGCTATGGCCTTGCTAAGGGGTGTGGAATTCTGCACTGGGAGACCCCCACAGGGTCTGAATTTCCCCTCCAGGTGGGAGCCGCCACTCAGCTTAGCGCCCAGGGGGCCTCTCCTTCTCAAGGCACAGGAGGAGGGATGCTAGCTCCCGGCTGTACCTGGAGATGCCAGATCTCTCCAACCTCTTGCAGTGCTCCCCTGCCTCAGGCAATTCTTTTAAACAGAAATGTGGACATTTCCCTATATTTGATATGCAACGGCAAAATTTCCATAGCTCTGATTGTGTGGTTCAAAAGGGGGAGAAATATCAGTACAGTTCTCTGACTTGTTTTGGGCAATAAAAAGAAGGATGAAGGTCACTCAAGGTGGATATAAAAGAAAAGGATCTGGGGACAAGGAAAGTACTGCCATAATGCAAAAACCTTAGCCCTCACACCTGACACATCTCATCAGCTAAAAGAAATGGAGAATTGCATATAGCGCTGGCCAGCTCTGTCCTCTAGCTACTGTTTCACCACTGACTTCCTACACAAGCTTGCTCTGAATAAATTCATTTCACAGAAAGGAAATGGCTAGCAGACAATTATGAAACTTTGCCTATCAAGTAAATAAGATAGTAGAACTTTCAATAACAAGAGGAAATTTAATGTTTATTATGTGACAAGATTTTGGTTTTGATAAACCCCAGTTATCTAGGACATGTTACTGAATTGGTATTCTACGTGATTTTAGTGATTTTCAGGGTTTTAGAAAGTCACAATTATAATACCACGTGCAATAAATAGAAAACCAGCAAATGTTAGGTCCAAAAATGACATAAAGGATTTTATCTCTTTGATTTCAGAGAAGATGTTGCACATCAGAAAGGCAGAAACTTTGCCCATTACTATCAATTGTAACAGCTATTTGGTCAGTTATTACCATAAAACTCTTCATATTATCAGGTGCCTAATAACCAATACTGTCATTACATTACATGCTAAAAGATTAGTGGGCCATAAAATTTGCAGATAGTGTGTTTGGTGATATGTTATTCGGATAAATTAAAGGTGACACATTTGCTAATATTTACTAAAATGCTATGCTAAAATTATCTATTTAGCCCTGTAAAGGATGATGTTCAATTATTTGTTAATATATTTTCAAATTTTTACTTTTTCAGCTGAAATCTGATATACTTCTTCTCAAATATGAGACAGTATTCTTAAAGAAAATCTTGTTAAATTATTTTCCAGGTGGAAGTAAGTGTGTAAGAAGGTAAGGAGCCTTTTATTCAATCTTCAGCTGAACAGCACTCACATTGCAATGAAAACTGCTAAAAAATTGAAATTTGTCAGAGATGTAGTTCTGGAATGTATATGTACCTTTTATTGGTCTGCTGAAAATTCAGATTTAAGATTATAGTTCTTTAATAATATATTTTATATACAGAGAGTAAATTATGTTAAATGGATAAAAGCAAAATTCTTCTTTTTTTGGCACTCTACTTCTGTGAATATAATAAATAAATGAATATTGGTTAGGTGATGTCTCAGGAATCCATTAGCTCTGAAGAGGCAAGCACAAAGAGGTGGATAGTATTTAAACTGAGGATGGCAAATAAGATCTGTGAAAGGTTGTATAAATGAAGTCTGGGCCCCGGAAGATATTTCTTCTTGCATGATACAGAAATATTCAGAGGTGATGCCATGGTGTTGAATACATAACATGTAGTGTAGTGTATTAATTGTGTGTCTATGAAATAAGAACAGGTGCCTCACACTGAGTCAGTTCTTCACAGTGATCTCTAAACTCTTAAAGACAATGCACTCCAGAATACATCCCTCAGTCCTGTGCTACTGCTTTCTTCCATGTTCCTAGCTTCTGGAGCTTGAACTTAGCTTTCTTAAAATGTGTTTTCAACCATCCACCTTATAGATGTCTCCCAGGGCTTCCCTATGCTTTTTGCATATCCACCATGTAGAACAGTCTATTTTCTAATACTAACATCTGAGAGGTTTCTTTAGAAATACTGTTATTTATCATTTCTTACTGATCACTGCTTTCTGAGATGTACCAGAGAGTTCCAACCCATGTAAAAAAAGCCATTTGTTAGGATTTTACAGTGCTCACAGGACTCTCATTCCCATGGAGCCAAGGTGCTTGGTTTTGTCCTCAACCCATCCCACTCCCCCCAGCTAATATTTTATGAGGCTGTTTGTCATTTTCAAGCACATTTGCAGGAAGGTAAATATGCTAAAGATAAATATATTACATAAAATAGACAGTTGTAGGAAAATATTATTATAGTTCAAATATTACTCTCAATAATTCCTAAATCCATTGGGTAGCTTCTTTAGTTAAAGATGACAGCATGTTTGTCATTTTGAAATATATTGCAGCAAGAAATAATAGCCCTGTGTTGATATATCCAGAGTAAACAGAAAATCTAAGTGTAATACTGTTGAAGAGTCAATTAACCAAGAGAGACACAATTCCCTAGAAAACTAGGTTTTGTTAGCTCTGAGAACTACTTGTTTAATCATATTGTCATGTGATACTAAGGCAAACACCTCACAAACCTCTGCCACACATCCTTTATCAAACAAAGCTCTAGTACAAAAATGAGATTGGTTTGACCAGACTGATTCATCATCTTGAAATTCTATTCCTACCTTTTGCTATAGATTCAATCTTTTACCAGTTTTTATGTTATGTGGCCCAGGCTGACTCTATGCTAAAAGGCCTATCAGAAAATGCACTAACCTTTTTGAACATTGACATAACATTAACACTGTTTTTGTCTTCTCAAATTTCCCTAGTAATCTGAGATTTATTAAAAATTAACCTAACCCATTTGTTCTCTAATGTCCACACCTCAGAGGCATTCAGTTTAACATCCTTCTTCTTTAGTAGGGATGGGCTGGAAAGTACTTCTTTGGCTTCTTATTAAATTAGATATTTATTGAGTTCTTCCGCCTTTCCACATCATTATTTAAACATCTCCTTGATTATATGTCTTATTAATGAGACCAGTGTCAAAGTGCTTCCTCAATTATTCATGGTAGTTTGTGGTGATGAAACCATGGAACATTGCAGAAGATGAATGATTTTATGGTTAAGATATTCTCTTAGCAGTAAGGGATCTAGGTTTTATTTCTACAGGCTTCCAATGTGACATCAAACTCAAACATTTAGTGCCATATGACTACCTCCTTCTAGAGCTGCTAGTGAAGAATTGAAAACCTTGCCTGTTTGCTAAGTCTATTCTTTCTGCTTCCTTCATGGCACTCTTAATTCATAAAGACTCTCTAGTCTTAGTTTTCAACCTCCCTTCTCCTTAAAGGAGGGATAATTCTCTGTCCTCTCATATTAAAAGAAAATGAAAGATAATCTCAGATATGCCCCCAGATCTCATACAACTTTGACCTTACTGCCTCTCCTTGCTTCTCTTCGTGTCTCAGTTTGTCAAACACGTGGTCTAGAATGATTATACTGAGTTACCGTTTATCAGCTTTCATGTACACAGGCCTGACCTCCCTCCACTGTGACCTGTTGAGTCTTTCCTGCACTGAATCTTCTCTTAAAAGGTCTTCTGTGACCTTTTCTTGTGTTGTGGACATTTCCTACATCACAATATTGTATTTTCTTTGGCTACCATGACTATCTTATGTTGGAAATACCCATTTATTCGTTTTTCGACTTCTCAGGTTTCAGCTTTTACCTGTAGCTTCTCTTGTAATTTTTTTCCCCCTGCAAATAGTTTGCTAGCTAAGCAAATTGGGAAATTTTAAGAGTTTAATGAGATCAATTGCTATTTTATTTTGTTTCCCTGATAATCTCAATTGTACTCCTTTTACCTGATAATATTTGTATCTTCCTTGGATTGCAAATAATCTTGATGGTCATTAAGCTTTCTATTACCAGCTTAAAGCAAGAAATAAAAGGTTCACTGATAATCCAGTAGGTCAGATTTAAAGTTAATTTGAGCTAGTGAGGATATCTTTGCAAGCAAGACTGGGACCATCAGTAGCAGTGCTATATAATCATTGGGCATTGTTTCTGGATGAGTGTTTTTGGATGATGGCAAAATGGGCTTCTGTGTGTTCAGGTTCATAAAGGTGCCCTTCCTCTCTTCCTATTTCTGGACAGAATTCTCACTAGGTGCATTCACAACCAGCTATCTTAGCCAGGTGTTACTACTGAAGACCATTAGAAAGTTGTTATTCTTCCTGTCTTTAGCTTTTACCTGGACTTGAATGCAAACTGGTCACCACTGCTATTTCTGAGACTCTCTGAGTTTATATTTTGATCCTTTTATGTTTTAGCTATTGGCTTTTTCCAATTCTCTGATTTCAGGAAGGTTTCTGTCTCTGAGAAAACTCTATTCATCATTTGAACCACAAATGAGACACAGCTAAGCCCTGCTATGGCAATTTAAAGATAACCTACCAGCATGTGAAGAATTTATCTGGGAAAGTACACAAGAATTAAGAATTCAGCATTGTGTGTAGACCAAATATGTGGAATATAAATACCCTAGTGTAAGCTTAATGCAGACAATAAAGATGATCTCAAGAAGGAACCCAAAGCTCTGAGTAGAGGTAACATTTATCAACAGCAACAAGACTCAGGCAACTAACTAGGAAAGCTGATATAGTAGATGGCCTTAAAGCATGAAAGGCTTATGTGGGGAGAGATCTGGGAATTACAGTAGGACCCAGGCAGGGGACTGGATGGACTTGAAGCACACCCATAATTAAATTAAATCCATTAAAGAGCTATAGATCCTATTTATTACTACCTGTAAGTACATATAGTACAAATATAAATGTATTTGGGAGGAATTTCCTGGGTTTTGGCCAAGATATTTACTGTTATAGGAAACAATTTGCTTCTGGAGTGTGCTCAGATTCAGATAAGAGCAGAGAAAATAAAATGACTTTACAGTTTTGGGTTTCTGTCTCTGACTTGCAGTTGCATGCCTTCTGATCTCATATGTTCAAAATAGTAGGCAGAGGGGAAAAAACCACCTCAACATACAACCCTGCCTGTTTCATAAGAGGACTTTTGCAATTTTTACCATGATAGACTTATTTTCATAGCCTGAGTAGGATTTTTTTATATAATTGATTCCAGTGAGTGGTTACATCAGTCATTTCTTGGTTTTATGCTTTTGCTATAAAAGCACTTACCAGGTTTTAAGAACATATTGGCCAGTGTAATGAGCAATGGTGATAACTGCCAAAATCTTCAGGCAGTGGCTGTAGCTTGTCCTCCTCATTTTGATTGCTCCCTGGGAGAAGTTCCGGTGGGCCGATGTTTCTTGCTTGGCTAATATTAGGCTTAAACTGCTCTGGTTTAAATATTCTGGGAACAGTAAAGAACTGAAAGAGAAAATGAGGCATCAGTCATTGTGCATCCTTCAAGAGAAATGTGCTGGAGAAAAGCAGAGACCAGAGAAAGGTGAAGTGTGGAAGGGACATTCGGCACTATCAATCACCCCATTATTCGTTCAGGAGAAGTCTCTTTTTTAACTAATCCCAGAAGGTAATTCTTGATATATTGCCTTTATCAACAACTCTGGTCACTCCATTATGCTCAGCCCTAACAGATTCATCTGAATATTTTAAAATTAAAAATCCTTTCCTTCTTCCACTACAATTTTTCACAAGCAGTAACAAATAGGGCAGAGAGTATAATGGCCATTACTGACATACAGATGTATTTCAGGTCCCTATATTTCCTTACTTACAGGGATCCTCCACTTCCTGTATATAATAATGGTTTTGAAGCTACCACCAAATAAATAAATATGATGAAAAACATAAGAATGTTTTTTACTAAGTTGCAAAACACACAAATCATCTAGGCTGCACATGAGTTGTCTCAGACACAGATGTTACATGAAATTGATTATGACAGTCCCCTCTACATCTAGAAAGCAAGATAAAAGGCAACAGACTTGAAATTCAGAAACCATACTTCAATCCTCGAGTACTAACAGCAGCCCTCACTACCCATCCTGAGATAGTAATAGCTCTTTCCTTGTAGATATTTATCATTCATGCAGTGCAGGTATCTTTCCAAAGTGTTTACAAAATACCCCACCAATTCAATGCTATGGAATAGAAAGTGGGGAATAACTTTTTTAACATGAATGTAAAGTCTCCCATTCCTTCTATTTAATCAATAATGTATCATATGCTTTTCTGAGCAGTTCTCCCCTGTATCACACTATCAAGATACTGGAGGAAGATGTGATTTTCCCTGTGCTGAACCTGGCTCAGTATCGAGGGCTGTAGTTTTCTGGGTGTGTGGACAAGCAAAAACTGTGAGTCCCACTAGACACTTTCTGTATAGAAGTGCTCAGATTTACCTCTGCAGCTGTAGTGTAGAGTGCTACAGTCTGGATTATATTTGTCACAGTGGTATCCAAATGCTCTTTTAGTTAATGTCTGCTATGTAAATGCATACTCCATTTAACTCACTAAAAGTATTCTCTGCTGTATTACTGAAACTGCTTGGTATTTAACCTAAACTTCTTTTCCAAGGCATATAAAGCCAAAGTCAATCCTTCAGAATAATGGTTGGCAATAACACCTTACCAATAACAACAACGTTAAGAGGAAAACTGGTTCTTATTTGTCCCAATATATAAATGCCAGGCTTTCTTAATACCCTGGCATTTCACATCTTGCCTCTGCTTCCCATGTGGGTGTTAATGAACCTGCAATTAAGACCCCATGCCTTGAAGACCCAAGGCAAAGTACCTTTGGCCTTTGACACTTTTGGTTCCTTCTTCCTCAGGGCAAATCCTTTACCATACTCAGGACAACCACTGCTCACACTGCAGATGAACCTTTGATATGTTCTGTAAATCTTCCCCTGCCTCAGGCCTGTAGAAATGATTGGGAAAAAATCCTGACAAGTCATCTCTGTGAAATATCTACACAGAATCCGTGTTTATAGCAGAAGGTACTTTGAGCATATTGCCATTTTCCCACTACCCAGTTAAATGAGCAAAGGATGCTCACAATACTAACAGAAAGCTGAACACAGGAGTACTGAGGCTTCTGGAAGTTGATCTATTAGTCAGAAATTTGCCTTCTATAAGATGACTGGCAACTCTGAAGAAAAGAAAAAGCAAAGACATCTCACATGTAAATCAGATCTGATATTTAAAGATCTTGAAGTGTTATAAAAATTGTAAAGAAAAGATTTGATCAAGTAAGACTTGTGCTTAGTAGAAATTCCTCTTCTTTTTATTGCTGTTGATGATATAGCTGAGTCCTCAGCCATTAAGAGATACTCCAGTGCTATCTTACTATTTCTCCTGCTCTTTGATAAGTCACTGAATTTCAAACAGCTACCCTCAGGGCCTCAGAGGCATTGAGATACTTAAAGTCCTAGGTATTAAAAGAATGGTGTTTCTGAAAAATGATCATTTCAGGTGTCATAGTCTACTACACAGTATGGTAACTAACATGCATCAACAGAAGCAACAAAAAATCAAGCTGAATTAAAAAAAATCTTGTGTTACCATGCATCATATATATCTGGAAGAATTCTATGAATTACAAAGTCATAGCCAGCCTAGCTTCTTAGAAGTACACCTTCTTATTTACCACGTGAAAGAAAAAGTTTTGCTCTGAAGAAGACATTCATTCATTATCCTCATTATCCTTTAGGCAGTGCCTTCTATATCGCAAAATCATTACCCCTCTACGAACAAACAGCACAGCAATGTGATCCCTAGCTGCCAATTTTAAAGCACTCCAAGCAATAACACAACATAGTATAATAACCTTTCCTGGAATTTATTTTTTATAAATGATCTTTGCTTTCCATAGTTTTCTTTCTTGCAAAAAAACCAACCCAAAAGCGTTGTCCTGTGCATAAACTGGAGTTGGACTTGGAGAACCTTGTGGTTTCCTTCTAACACAGGACGTTCTGTGATTCTACCAAAACAAAACCAAATAAAACAACAACCCCCCTCCCAAAAACCAACCAATCAAACAAAAAGCCAACAAAAACTCCCCCCAAAACCAAAAAACAACAATAAAAAAAGAAAGCTCAGAAGTAACCACAATGTCAGTGAGAGTGAAAAATCCTGATTAATTATAACTGCTATCAGGAGCAAACTATATTGAACAACAACCATAACTACACTTTTTAGGCATCTTGACTCAGTCTTGAAATTGTGTCCTAAAGGAGCTCAACAGAGAGCAACAGGCTGTTGTGGGAGCAGAATTCAAAGCTTAGTGTAAAGTGGTTGGACCAGAGTAACTGAGAGCAGAATGTACTCTTATGTTTCACATTGAAAGTCCTTCGAGTAAGGCAAAGAAGAAATATGTAGCATAAGAAACATAAAATGTAACCCAACAAGTAGAAAGTAGGCATTTTCTGGGATGAAAATCTTGAAATCTGTTGAGCTCTGTAAAGACTAAAACTTCATTTTAAAATATTGTGGCTGTTGTATAAGGCATCACTAGAACCGTGTAACTGTTTGTTCAAAGCTATTTTCTTTTATTGTAATCACTTTGCTTTTATTATAGCAGGAGCTAGAGGCTGCAACAAGGGCTGAACAGAAGTTGGAATTTCCATCCACTTTGGGACAAAAAATATCAACACACACTGTGGAACAAAATGTTCTGAAAAACATGGATTCAGAAACAATTGAACATTTCATCTTTTCCCAGCTAAGCACAAAAGCTGCATACTTCTGCAATGTTACTCTGCTTGATGAGGTTTCGAGATTGAATTGTTTATTGTGTCATTCTGTCCTTGGTGGGTAAGTCCACAGGCTCAGGCTGTGTCTTCAGAGCCACGTTTCAGCTGTAGGGATGATGATGAGAGAAGTGAGTGTGTTGTACCTGTGTAGGTAGAGTCTAATCCAGGAGGTCATCACAGGAAGTAGAGGAGGCTAATGACCATAAGTGCCTATGGTTAGGCCAGAGGTGCCATTTCAGAGGTGGCTTGTGCGAGAACACACAGGAAGCCTGTGAGAGAGCAGAAGGTGGTCCAAAACACCTGATACCAGCATAAATTATTTAACAGTAAGAACATATTTCTCCTCTGGTAGAGGTTTGCTTTATTAATGTAGTTGTTTCTCTGAACATTTTATAATTGAACCAGGTACCTGGAAACGAATATGAAGCATTGAAGTCACAGAACAGAGTGTGTATGTACTTACAAATTGAAAGGATAAATTCTAGATGAAAAATGCATCATGAAACCTCAAATCTTCTTCCTCCAGTGACAATTAAAGGGTTGTTTAGAATTGCCTGCCTTCAGCTTTTGTTATCAAAAGGTACATCAGATGTTGAAGTGCAATGAAAATCCAGTGGGTCCAACTTTGAAGCTAATAAAAATTTACATAAATTGAATTTGTTTGGGGAATATTGATTTTCAGCACCTGAGGATCTGCTCCTTAGTTTTAACTTTATGTTTTTTAAGTGTTCCTCTCCTGTGGCAGAGAGGGAGAAGAGGCAGAAAAAGTCAGTATGAAAGGGGAAAGATGCATGTCTTCAATACCTTACAAAAGCAAAGGTGGCCACAGGGAAAATGAGAGATTTATTGTAGACTAACCCCAGTAGATGTCCCACCCAAGCCCAGCATGTGAGGAAAGAAAGATGTGGCAGAATTAAGAGGAGCACTGGGGTGCTTCAGAAGATGCAGTCCAGTTTCCCAGGCCCCTTACTACCCACAAAGGAGCAGTTGCTGAAAAAGCTGAGTGTAACTTGTACTACATAAGAAAATCTTCAGTGGAATTTCATGGACAGGTGAGGCTTGTTTCTACCTGTAATCGTTGCTGCCTGTGATCTACACCCACACTGGATTCAGCAAGGATATGTGGGGAGAGGGAGTGTGAGGATTAGAAAAGGAAAGAAAACATTTTTGTTTTGTTTTGTTTTTTATTATGTTTTTTAAACAGTGACTTTTAAATCTGTAATGTCTGTATAATCATGTGATCATTCAGATAAAACAATATAAACATTTTAATGGAACTAGTGTCCTAAAACTATTTGCAGATAGTAAACAAAGAAAAGGGAGTGAGAAGAGGGGTGTGGGGGGGAAGACAAGCCTTTACCTGCTACTGTCATCTAGTGGTAAAGAAAGAAATAAAAGACTTGTTTGCAGAAACAGTCTGTGGGAGGGATGAGGCTGGTGAATAGGATTAAGAAATCGGAGAATTGTTATCTGGAAGCCACTTGCTTCTCCAGCTGCAAACACACACATTATCCACCACTTTGCTACACCCACACGCTGCTGCTGACATGGAAAGTAAGCACAAAACCAGAGCCACGAACAGAAATGATCTGTCAGGGAATCTTACTCCTCTTGAACTCAGAATTCATGTCTTTGCTCAATAAAACTATATGAGTTAAGATGTTCTAGCCATGGCCATCTTTGCATTCATAAATATACAACAGCTAACAAAATAGGACTCTGGCCTTCTTTATTAACTGCAAAAAAATACTGGAACTCCATCTGCACCTTACCTTTGAAACTGTCAGTATACTAGGCAAACACCTACCTCACAGGAAAACAAATTTATCTTTTTGAAATGCAAAGCTAAGAAATAATTTACTATATTTAGGAAAAGTACATGGAAGGGAACTAATAGTGGACTTTACAGCTGCTTTGTACACTATTTTGGCTTTGAGCTGTTTTCCAATCAGCCCACAGATGAGCTGCTTCTCAGGGTGATTAACATCTCTTCCCAATCCAGTGGGAAGGTCTTCCAGTTATTCCAGTCCCCACCACAGCCTGCCTTCCCTCCATCAGTGGTAACCCTAATGCTTTTTAGCTAATGAGAATCTCAACAGAAAATTCAGTAGTAGACTTTTCATTATACACCTATATAATGCAAAGGAGTTTGAGGACTACAAGAACAGTAGAGGTTATTCATTTTTAAGATAATAATTAGTGGACAAGTATAATTAGTTGTTACACGTTAGAAGACAGAAAAAAATTGTCATTGTTCCCCAGTGACTCGTCTTGAAGTCAGCTGCTGCTCTGCCATATTTCAGTAGGGTTCCTGATGCATATGTATGAATCCTTGCAGCTTCCTGCAAACTTCAGTAATTATTTCATCAAGGCATCAGCTTCAGTGTCAGATGTAGTTGGAATGATGCATACAACACCTCCAGCCACCGGTGTGTTGGGTGTCCTTGGGTCGCCTCTTCCTCCTGCCTGAACCAGGACAGCTTTCACATGTAGCTGATTGCAATAAATACATCTATAAAACGTGCCTTTTCCTTCCAGACATCTCTGAGTGTAATCAAAAATTTATGTGCCTAGTTTTAGAGCATATTGGTACTGTTTGGGCAAGACTTATTTCAACCTTAAAGTTAGTGCTGAAAACAAATCAGAGGAACCAGGTGCCAAAAGTACAAGCCCTACCCCTCCAGGGGAAAAAATACAAACCCCCAAATCAACCTTGAAATATATGTTTTATTTTAAACTTAATGTGTGAAACTTTAAGTTGATGCCTGAAATAGATCAATCATCCTCTAAAAGTACTTCTCTCCATTGACTGAAGCAGAAGCTGAGTGTGACCATTTCCAGTGCGAGATATGAAGTCTTACACATTTTGTAATAATCTGTGACTGAGTAAGGGGACTGGCTTTATTAATGCATCTTCTGAGTGAATAGAACAGAGGATTTGATCATGACTTAGTTCTGGTTAACAGCAGCCCCCTGGATAGACAGCATGGGCAGTCAGTGTGTTTGCAGCCCTTTCTCTCTATCTTTTCTCTTTCCCAGCTGGTGAGACCCAAGAGGTAGACAGGGAAGAGATATATGGGCAGGTGAAGTGCAGTCCTGGCACCAGTATGAGGCAGCTCTGAGACACTGGAGAGAGCTATATGTAATGTGGTGGAGTGGTTGGAGGTATACAGAGAAGCTCTTGATGTGAGTAGGGGTGATGTTGGGATCTGGGACATGCAAGATAACTCATGTGAAACAAGATTTTCTTAGTTGCATTGTTTACATACTAACTTGCTTTCTTTCGTACTCAACACCTGTTACTTTGTCCACTTTTCCTGCTCTGGTGTAGGTCACAGAGCACTGACTATCTACCCAGCCAGTAATCTCCTCTGCAAAGGACATGTTTTTGTTGTTTTGCAGAACTGCATTCATCCTTTCAGATGCTCTCCACATATACTAGCTTCTTTCTGTAGTTTATTTCTTATGATCATAATTTTCTAAAGTGAAAAGCTATCGAAGGTAAATGTATGCTGCAGCTTTTTTATTACTTTCCATTTACCAAGAGTATTTTTTCTTGGGTGTAAATGCTTTATGTCACCTTTAGTTTTCTTCATGTTTATTTTAAATTCTTGTTCCTTGCTTGCTGCATAAAGCTAATTTATTATCCTGTTCTCTGTAGCTGCTAGATACTCAAGAAGTGCAATGTCATGTGCAAACCACACAGATACTTCTCATTTTGTTCATTGTAATCTTGAGCAGTACAGCTTTCTGAAACTTCCACCACGCATGTGCAGAAAAAGGAGGTGGATAGTGTTGCATTGGCAATTAAAAAAAAAAAATTATTATTTTGATCTTAAAAATTAGTTTCCTGGTGTTCTCTATCTCCAAACTTATGAGCTTCATGTGGCAATTACTTGGTGGGATTTCATGGCCTATGGTATGCAGGTCTGATTAAATGATTCTTCTGTCATTAAAATTTATGGATCTGTAAATTTCTGTTTCTAACTTTTTCTCGTAATGCTTCCTAACATTTCCAGTGAGTAAGAGCCTTCTCATCTATCAAACACCCAAAGCTGAGGTAAATTATTCTGCATGACCTTCAATAGTTTTCTGTCTTTTTAGGTCTGGTCTTACAGATGTTATGTCTCTAAAGCTCTCAGTAGGTTAGGAATTATGGGTGCCTGGGGATGCCAGGCTGAGCACTTGATATCCTTTGTAACTAACTAGCTTAACAGGAGTAAGCTATTTATAACTCACAGAGGACTATCAGAAATCAGATGTGCACCCTTTCCAGCCTGCCTGACAACAGTAGGTGTTCCTAAAGAGTCCTTTATTATAGGCTAGCAGAAATTAAAGCTTCAAAATCACTAAGAAAGCCTCTGTAAGAGGGCTGAAAAAGGGAGTTTTGGGTTCATCCGGAGTGCTACTCAGGCATACAACACTCGGAGAGACTAACAAGAGAGGAGAAAGGCTGCAATTATGTGTACAGTCACTGATCACTTGATAGAAGACCAACTTCTCTTCAGAACTGGCTTATCATAATGTTTTCTCTAATGAGTGATCTATACAGAAATTCTGAAAGGTAGGAACACACTAAGGCAAACAAAGAAACATAAGGGGCAGATCCTGAAATAGGTCTGTAAGTCAGGAAACACTTTGAAGATTTTCTTCCAGATTTGTTTGAAGGGAGATGAGAAATGACATTCAGGGCATATTCAATACCTATTACAATATATCAGCGTTGTTAAATAAAAATAGCATGGTAAATAATGGAAGGAGTCTGTTGTAATTATTTATAAAGACAGACCTTCATGACTGTCAGGATAAAGACAAGGATGGCAAAGAGGGCCAAGTGTTTTTCTCATAATACTGTGAGGAAAATTGCAGCCACAGAAATAAGACATATTCATGTGGGCACAGGGGTTATTAGTTTCTGATTAAATTTCATTGTTGAATCAGAAGCTTTATTGCTTGCTAATGAAGGATCATTTTTAGCAAACATTTTCATTACTATATATAATGTGTATTACTGCAGCATTTTTGTTAATGCTGAGGGCTAAGAATTCATTAAACAATATAAAATCTTATTCTGTTCTCTGTATTTGTTTTAACATCCTCCTCTAACCCCAAGTGCTATGAACTTGCTTCCCTTAAACTCTTATTTAATTGTTTCAGCCAAGGAGTTCAGGAACTTTCAGAAAAACACCAAATAAAAATGGCACAGCTGACAGTAGTGATAGCTCCCTAAACCATGTACGATGAAAGATCTCACTGTACATTTGAAGAGAAAAATACCCTGAAGGAGTTAGCATTTAAAAAAGTGAAACAACCAAATGCTTGAAGAAAGGAAGATATTCTCACAGTGTCTCAGCTGCAGATTCCTGACAGATTCATCCAGGGACACAGAAATCTGTTGTTTTGCAATTTGGAGGAAGAGAGTTTGCAGCAGATTTCAGTATGTACATAAACCAAATATCTTTTACTCTGTTAAACTTTGCTTTTGGGTAAAACTAAATCCCTTTCTGAATGCAGTAAGTAGCAATACATTGGCCGTCAACTCCACAGTAAGAATGTTTTTCTTAGGTAATTGAGGTTAAGAGGAAGATAGTTGCAAGAAATATATAAAAAAAAGTCTTACACTTCTTTCATCAGCCTATTCACTTGCTATTCTGATGTCTGACACAAGGCAATGAATCCTATGTAAGAATATAGAAGGTCAGTTCATAACCCAAAGAGAAAGAGATATGACAAATAAAATTATTAAAAACATTAGTAGCAGATAAAGTGAATAGAAGCTTTCTCATCTCAACAGTTAAACTGCAACCTTCCTCCACTTGAAAAGAAAAAGGCACATAACAGGTTCCGACGATTGCTTTCTTTGAACCACTCAAATGAAAATACTGCCCTTTATTTGAGGCTGACATGGTATTTGCCTGATGAGCTGAAAGGTTTCAATCCACTTTGTCCCTCAGGGAACTTCTGCTCCAATAGCATCTTTTAAATTTTTTTATTTCACTTTCTTTTTCACTTATAATTCTAAGCTTTTACAACTTAGTCAGAAGAGAGAAATCACAGTTGCTGGAAAATAAAAAGAAAAGGAAATGTATGGGTAGATAATTAGATATATGTGCATATGGAAATTAATTTGCAGAAGAAATGAAACTCTGTTACTTTAGAATCTGATGATTTTTACACAAAATTTAACATGTGTCATCTAATTCCTATGTAATTACAGTGTATTTTGACAGGTACAAAGAAGCCTTTAGGAAAAGGTTCTAAATGTTTTCTCAGATTTTTTTATTTTTTCACATACAGTGTAGCTGCTTGGTGTTATAAATTTAGATTCATTACAATCTCTCTAACATATGACAGCGAAACCCCACTCCTTTCCCATGCCTATGAAGGTGGGACCACACTAATCCAGTGAATGACAGTGCATGACATTTCTATTTTTCTTTCTTTCTTTTCTTTTCAAGCGGGATTAAAACAAAAAAAAGCTGCTACTAATGATTAAAAAAAGTTAATTGCTAAGTGTCCTGTAGATTCTCTGTGGAAGCTGTCTTTGTGAATAAGATCTGCTACCTTTATTACGATTTCTACTCTCTCTCTCCTAAGTATTTTTCTTGTTTGTTTCCTCAGGTGTTTCCATGAAAGAATTAAAGAATTTTGGGTCTTTTGCAGTATATTAACACTGAACTACTCCATGTCGCCAGAGAAATAGCCAGAGAAATACTTCAAAATTCTCATTGATACCAGGAGTCTGTGCAATAGTGTTCCAGTGGGACACCTGCAGGGAGTGTACAAGCCAAAATAAATCTTTGTAGCTTTTACAGGGTCCCTGAGCCACAAGGGTAATTTGTAAGTGCCTCTGCTGCCTGGTCAGACTGTCTGTGTGGATTTACACATGGTTCAGTACTTTGCAGAATGTGTGCTTGGCCTGACGCTGTCTCAGAGAAGCATTAAAAGGGGCTCTAGAGGCAGTCAGAGGTAGAAGGACACCCACACCTTAGCCCCTCATAAGATACAGGCTGCAGAAATGAGTTTCTGGTTCCAGATTCAGTTTTACTTTCAGCCCCCTAATTATATCCTGAAAAGTTTCAATCCCCTAATTCTCCTTCATTCTGGAAATGTTCTGTCTTGGATTCTACCTCTCCTTTAAAAATACTGCATCTGTGCCAGAGAATTCCCCATGGGTCAAATCCCATTGTCATAGGTAAATGGTGAGATATTCAGCTGACTAAAAGAAGTGCTGTTTGAAAGCATTATTCACTGGGCTTTACTAGAGCTCTTTTTTACATTTTACTTGTTGACCATGTTGTTGTTTCAGGGCCTTGTAACAATCTGTGCCAATAGTTAAAACTGTATTTTTCCATCCATACTTCATTCTGTTCAAAATTACTGGTCTTTCAATTGTAAACAAAGGGTGATTTATCATTACAGCTAAAAGGAGTGGAATTAGCTCTTTGTAAATTCAAGGTAATCTGTTTTCCATTACTACCTTTGGTTCAACAGCTAATGAAGGCAGAAGCCAGTACATTAGAGCATTATTGTAAGGTGACATTTTAATGAGAACATAACTTTTGAGGAAGTAAAAAAGGATTTGCAGCCACAAACCCCACTAGGATGTTGAAAGCTGGCCTTACTTTCTTTCATCTGAGGCAAATAACTGCCAGAATGGTTTTGTTTAACTGTATTTCAAACTGGCTGTGCTTCCCATGCATAAAGAGTAGGGCAGCCCGATGCATTAAACAGAAAGAAATGGATGATCCTGGTAGGCCAGGCACAGCTGCTAACCAGTAGTCAAATCTTGAGAAAAATGCTCTTTACTTGAGGGTAGACCTCAAGTATGATGTTTCTTATGACCATTTGTATGGTCTATACATAATTCATTAAGAACATTTCTGAGCTATAACTTCGAGTGGGGAAAATAAATATCTGTTTATGCGTACATCCAGATTCAAAAGTACATAGATATATGTTCCTACTTACAAGAACTTATGTCCTTAATCCACTTGCTATGTCGTCTTTATTCTGTGATTGCATTTCCCTCCAGTTTGTGACATTAAATGCCACACTGCTTAAATAAAATGTCTATATTCGTTTGTTTCCAGCTATTAATTTGGCAGTGCCCTTCTTCATATTGGGTGCTTGTGAAAGTATTTTATAATCCATGCTATTTCCAGATAGCAGTTACTTTCTGCTGTCAAACCCCACCACATTTCTGTAATTAATCTCTGTTATAAAAGCACATGAATGGTCCTGGGGGAACAGAAAAAAAAGAAAGGAAAACTTAAAGAGAGAAGCTTTGGTTCTTCTAGAGCAGCGTAAAAGCAGATTGTGGGGCAGTACTTGTGGAGGATGTGTGCCTCTGTCCCTTGTGAGCCTGGAGGGACATTGCTGTGGGCCTGGGGGGTCATAATTTTGAGTCTGGGGCTGTATGCTGTCAAATTTCTTCAACCAGTGATGGGCTTGGTCAGTAATGTTCTGCTGTTGCTTGGAAGCATTACCATTTCTATCCCAAACTGTGGCTTTCTCCTTTACAAATTCAGAGGTGAAAAGGTAAGTTTAAAATACAAATATTGGTCAAAACCTGAACCTTGCTGTATTTTAGGAAGGGTTACTGGCTAGTGAAATCTGAAAACCCACCCAGGCTGGCACTGGAGCCCCATCATGCCATCCTCAGCCAGTGAGATCTCCTGTGCTGACAGCAAGCGTAATTAATCCAAGGTGTTGACTGTTTTCGCCAGCAGACAAGCAGAGAGCAGATGCTGTGGGGCCAAGGGCCTCACCTGGTGAGCACAGGCTGGGATAACTTCATGAGGTATGACATTCTAAGCAATCCAGCTCTGTGAGTCTCCTGGACTGCTAGTGTGGCAAGATCATTTGTATTATCAGCTGACCAGGCTCATTGACTCAGGAGGTCCCTTTCAGCTCTGTCCAAACATGCTTATTATGGTTGTCCTTTTGAACAAGGAGATATTCTTCTGGTTTGGGGAGATAAAGGCCCAGATACACTCTGCACTTTGTTGACACACGGCATTGCTCCATGAAATGATGCCTCCTTCCTCATGCCCAGCTCTAGCATAGCCAGCTTTGGTGCAGATATCAGGTTGAAGCTGCAAGCATAAGCTTCCAAAGTGGATGGTTATGCTTAAGTGGCGGAAAGCTTGAGACCCAGACCCTGCATGCAGTGGGGAGATTGCATCCCTTTGAAGGATGTTTTCAGTAGTTGCAGTGTTTGAGCAGGCATAATGAGGCCAGGATCTTTGTGACAAACTGAGCCTGAATCACCAAGAACATTTAAAAATGAACATTTGTGCAATGTATAGGTTTGCTTCTGAATGAAAGGTAGAACAGAAAAAAGTTAGCAACATACAGTACTGAAAATTAAGTTTAGGAAGGCTTCTTGACTCAAATATATCTTATTTTAAATAAGTGTTAATCTTCAGGTTTCCAATTATAAGAAAGGAGAACAAGTGCAAACATCTTTGTGAACATTGTATTCAAATGTGAGTAATTGAAGAAATGAGAACATTCTGTCCCTCGGTGGAACTGCACGAGCTTTTTAATATTTGCTCAAATTTAGATAACATAACAAACTGAATGCAGCTCACATAGCAGTTAGCAAGCAGCATTATTTTCAAAATCAAAAGGGCAATTATGAATGAAGAAAAGAATAAAATTACACTGTGCCATTTTATTGTAGTATCAAAATAGAACCAACGAGGCAAATTCAGAATTTAAAAGAAATCTGGATAGCTGTTATTTAGGTTGGCTGGATATTTGTAAGGGTGTCTGACAGAAAGTGCAGTTTCCTGTACCGAGATTCATACTATGAGTTTTGCATATAAAAAGACACTCTCTGGATTTATATGAACTTTTATGCCTTTCCAAATAATCACACAGCAAGGAATAATAGAAACGAAAGCTGGAAAAGTCCTGTTTGGCCTCGTAGTCTAGGTCACTTGTCAAAGGATGATTATTTTTTGCCATATATTCTCTGGTGAATTGTTCAGCCTTGTTTTGAATTCTTAAGTGATGGTACTTGTGCAGTGTTTCTTGTAAGATAGCCTCAGAGTTCAGGTTTGCTGCGGAGCAAGGAAACATCAACACTTGTCTGGTTCATCATGTAGTGACAGAGGCTCCAAGATACCCTATTTTGGGACACAAATGTTCTGTCACTGTAACTCTAAAATTTCAAGAGATTTAAAAAATTATCTTTGGAGGATCCATTATTTTCTCAGCAAACCTTATCAATGACTGTGCCATACATATACCCTCCTTGATTCACCCGCAGAACTGTACGTGGAAAGACTGCGTCCTTTCTGTGGGACACAGGGGTAAATGTGGACTGCTGATCCTTCAGTGTACAGCAAGGCTCAGTGCCAAAAAAAAAGATTTGCAGTTCAATTGATTTGACTCATTGGACACAGGTGAACTTGATCAACTAGTTTTAAGTGTTAGCTCTGCTGATGAGTGTTGATTTTTTTTTTTTTCTCTCTCTTTCCTTTAAAAGCTTCTAGAATGAATAACTAAAGCAAGATAATTCTGTGAGATAAATTACTGTGGTATGAACAGGGAATTCTTCAGGCAAGAGATGTATTACTGTTTGCATATTTCCAGTGGAATGAGATTTGTTTCACTGCATCTATTGATGATTGAGTGGTTTGGTTTGCGGAATCTCTTCGAGCAAAAATGATGCCCAGTGAGCTATGAGATGAGACTGGCTAAGGAATAAGTGTCGATATTTTCTACTTCACCTTCCTCTATTGGTTAGAAAAATGAGGACAGGGTACCAGAGCTTACAATGTATCCATGGTTTAATGGGCTAAACTTCTGGCATAGCTTTATAAAATCAGATATGAATCTGAGATGCTTTTCAAATCGAAGGAGTCAGTGTTCGGTGTGCCACTGCCCATTGTGATATTTTTGGCAATCTGAATCATGTAAACACAGGATAGAAGGACCCAGGCTGAAATTAAATTCAATGGCCTTCCAACATGTGTTTATATTCAAACTCTGATCAGATCTCCTGTGAGTAATTCCCTACTTGAAAATCAAAATGCTCACAAATGTGTAACCACTGCCACAAAGATACATAATTATAAGTTTTAATACACTTGCATACAGGTTCATGCCTCAGGTTTTTTGCAATTGCTGATAAAAAACCATCTGACTTTAATAGATCATCTGGAACCCACTCCCAAAATAACAGCTAGTTGCTCTACTTTGTCACAAAAACTACTGTCTGTATTGGCTCAACAAACAAGTAGAATATTTTAAGCATGGATTGAATGATACAGTGAGCCTTAAGGTGGTGGTTTCAGTTCATGGCCAATGCAGCACGTGTACTTAAAGAGGTGGAAGTTCATAGAATTTGGATCTTGAAGTTAGGAAAGAAGGCATAGTGTGGTAGTAAAATGCAGGTTTTGACTCAAACCTTTCTGAAAAAAAGAATATATATGCATATGTTGTTTGAAAATGGAGTTGCTATGCTAATCTGTTATTTACCAAAGTAGTAATTGAACGGATTTTTTTCTTAACTGGTTTATGAACAAGTCACACCTGTTTCTGAGTGGGTTTAATTTACTAACCCTTCTTTTCTGTGCCAAACTTCTCATGTTCAATTGCTTTACTATTTCAGATTCCATGCACTCTTTTCATTGTTGACTGATGTCACTTCTCATTTGAAAAAAAATCATTTAGCTGAGATCTTAAAGGAAAAAACCCCAATTTTTAAATTTAGAACCTTTAGCTATAAATCAATAAAACCTATGCATTCATCATGTCTACATATGTAAATAAAATTTATATATCTAGGTATATGTATATACATGTATGGATTTTATTGAAATTCAGGTAAACATTACTCTTTATTAAATTACAGAGACAATATTCATCAGTTTTACCTCTGCTCATGCTAAAAGAGTTCTCTGAACAGATGAGGAATTTGATTTACAGAAGAGAGTGTACAAAAAGAAAATGTTTCCAAAATTAATTGATTTTCAACTTTGCACATTGTGGTGTGCTCTAAGCTAGCAGAAGAAAAACACATAAATGTAAATGTCATACCTACTGAATTATAGCAGCTTAGAAGCTTCCTCTGCCATTTAGAGTGTATGCAAATTTCAATGTGGGTTTGTTTTTTTTTTTCTTGGTTAAGCACCCACCCAACAATAAGTTACACAGTGAAAAATCAGCTTACTTTGTAGCAAATCTCTTAGTAGGTTATAAGCATCCATTAGTATCACTTGACAAACCCTTGCCAGAAGGGAGGAATGAGATCAGCAAATCATGAGCATATTATGATTTGATCCTACCACAAATTCAATTAGATCAAAGCTTACTAGCTCCAAATGCACATTTTTAATTTTATAGTAATGCCTCAGGGCAAAAAAATGGGTGCCATGGCAGACATGTTCTGTGATGATAACTGAGACATTTAAGACTCAGAATATTCTGGATTTTTAAGACTACAATGTCAGCTTTAAGGATTTTTAATTAACACCTTCAGCATGCATTAAATATGCTCTTTTCAGCCAACAAAGATTTTTTTTTCCTCCTCTTGACTTCACTGAAAGTTATTTTGCTTCAGGTCTTTTATCACTATCAAGAAATAATAGCAACCAACATTAAAAAGAAATTACCCAACGAAATGAAAGATTTGCTTGGCTGAGAACATGAGAGAATGTGTACAGTTGTGGGTTAGCTCCTACTTACTACTAATTATAGTGCTGTGTTCTTTGGAGGAGGAAAGGAGATGTTTTGGTTGAGATGATAGGGAACTGTAGGGGCCCAAAGGTTATGGTGAGGCAGTGGACAAACATAGAACTCTGTCTAGAGGCACTATGAGCAACTTCAGTTCTACGCGTTTAAATGTCGAATACAACCCAGGCAAGCATCGTATCAGCATGTACAGAAATCAGTACTCGTGATTAATGTGGTCCTGGGTGGCTGGAAAGTCTATGTGTTGGCTGAGATGTTGTTTCCCTCCCAACCTGCTGGCCCATCCTGCAGAGCTAACTGCTATGTAGGCCATTGGAGGGTTACCAGGAAACTCCTCTTTCAGGTAAGGGTGTGTTGGAAAGTAGACTTGCCACAGCCCTGTCTTGTTTTCTTGTTTTTTTTTTTTGTTTTTTTTTTTTTTTTTTTTTTTTTTTTTTTTTTTTTTTTTTTTTTTTGGTGAGTGGATTTGAGAACTATGTAAACAAAACCATTACTTGTTTGCATACAACTGCTCTGGTACACATGGCATCTTTTTTGCCAAAAGGCTATCAGACTCTGGAGAAAGTGTCAGGTTCTCCAAGGAAAGGCAATGTCTTCTGTAAGAAGTTTTATCCTCTTTGCTCCTGTTCCATTTTGTTCCAAAACTAAGGGAGTGTTGACAGTCACAGTGTCAATATGAAGGTCCACTTCTGTCCCTTGTATGCTGGTCAAGTGGTACAGAAGGACCTGAGCCCACCTACATCTGCCTGTGAGGGGAGCAAGGGTGGCAGCCACCCCCGTGGATGAACTGGTGGTGGGATGCAAAGGGGACAGCAGCAAGCACATTGCTCCAGCCCCGGCTTCCTGCATGCTTGCTGAGCTGAAGCTGTAGACTGGTGAGGAAAGCTGGTGGCTCAGGTAGAGGATGACCTATGTGCTCGCTGCTGGGGGTCCTCTGCCTGCACTGCAGTGTCTTTGTTAGCCGCCATGACTAATGCTGCAGTTACACAGCAGGATTTATCCACACTGTGAACAGACAGCTGACAATGTCAATTTCTCTCTCCCAAAACCATTTTTACTGGCATTTTACAGGCAACAAACTAGAATTTTTAATTTTTTTTCTGTCTGTGTGCTTAACATGTACACTTTGTTCAGTCTAAGCCAAAATATTAGGCACAGATGCAAAGTACAAATTCCTCCTAGTTTTGTATGAATTTGCCAGATGTCAATGTGAGTCCAGCTTGACCAATAATGCTTTTAACATTTACTTTGGTTCTAGAAAAAACAGCTTCCAGCAGAAACATAAACCAGCCTTGACCATTTAATTTGGCCTATATAACATTCCCCCTACAGTTTCATTTCCACGCTGCCTTCAGGAGTGCTTTTTTGAATTGCTGCTTCATATTAATGGGCTTTATTTATACTGACTGTCTTTTACTGATGGAAGAAATAAGTATTTAAAAATGTAATATTAGTAAAAAATGTGAAATCTTATCTGGAGAAAAATATAGAGTTTATGACAAGTTATTATACTGAGCGACTTTGTAGCATACCTGGTGTAGTTCAAGGGCTTTCATTAGCACAGAAGTCAGTCACTTCTGATGTGAATGGGAGTTTTACTATTGACTCCAGTGGAGCCAGGATTTCAACCATCATTTTAAGGGTTTTATTATAGAAGGAGGTTTATTGAGCAATTTTACAGTCTTGAGGGAAGAAAACCTGTCCAACTTCCTGTCTTATTTTTACACCTATAGCTCAGAAGCAAGACCCAGACAAAATCTATAAAAAACAGATTTCTTTTATAGACAATGGAAAATGTACTGAGTTGAATTTAGCTTGCTTGTGTTTGATCAGCTGCTCCTGTGACTCTACATGTTTGAGCACAGTGAGTGCAGGGTCATCCTGCTATAAATGAACTGTGCTAGCAGAAAGTGTAGAGGAGACTTTTTCTTGAGATATCAATAACACTATGCAATGTCACATTAAAAAAACCACATGAGACTTTACACACTATGCACATCCACAGAAAAGTGGTAGAGTTGTTTCAGCTAAGTTTTTGGCCAACTTGAACACAGGGGGACCAAACTGAAGTCATTGGGTTCATGTGTTGCTTGGATAGAACAGAGCATGAAAGGAATAGGGAATAAAATATTCAATGAACTTGTGGTTTGCAAAAGGAAGAAAGAGGGCAGATGGAGAAACAAGTACAGAATGAACACAGCAGAAGAAAGATATCAGAAAGGGAACTAATAAAATATTAAATGCCCAGAAATAGACAGTGAAACCTGTCTTGTGTAAGGCAGCATTACTATTAGGCTAACCCTTGAACAAAGACACATCTGAAAAGAATTCACTAAAAGCCTGACTATAACTCTTCTCTGTCATTACATGACTTTTGAAATGACTGGTTTATGTCAGTCTTTGATGCAGCTGCATGAGACATAAAACATGCTTTGCACGTGATAATACCTTGTGCCAACTATCCTGTTGTTTTTTCCCCTGGACATTGGCTTATGAGGTGTTCCATGATGACTGAGATATAACACAGGCTAAATAAATATGTAAGGCTTTTTTATTCCTCCCCTCAATATGCATTTAAATGATGCAGAATAACTTGCTGGATCCTGCAAATCCTTCCTAGCAGTTTTTGCTGACACCATACAGTTTTTGTTGAACCACTGTACTCAATATGCCTGGTTGGATGAAAAATAATTTTCTAGTCATATTTTTTTGACAGATTTCTGATGGACCTCCACATGAATTGCCTTATTTTCCTGCAGTCAATTGAAGAGAAAGTTTTTTGAACATAATCTGTATTTCCAGCTCTGTGATACAGACCCTGCTGGAATGGGGTACTACTTCTGAGTTTGAAAAATGAAGGAAAAAAAGGTTTCTAAGTGGAGAAGATTTTTTTTTTCCCTTTTGAGCTTGCAGGATATCTGTAAATATGAGGAATGATACTAAGTTTTTATAATAGTTTCTATATTTTCACTCATGGGAACAAATTACCAGTGCATCCAGGACAACTGATCTCTGCAAGGAAGGGCTGAAGGCTAGCAGTGCCAGGATATTTACCATTTGCGCAGATTTGGCAGTAGGCACGAGTCCCCAGGATGTTCTGGATGGTGTGTGCTTATGAGAGGCCAGAGAAACTCTGCCAGAGAAGCAGAGCTGGACAGGGAAATAGAAGGGGTAGACAGTCACTTCTTCCCACCATTCCTCAGAGACAACTGTGAGCTTCAGTGTTATCTTTTGCCTCTTGCTCTACAGCAGTGGAAGTGCTCAGGTAACCCCAAACTGATGTGCAGGCAGAGCTCATGGATTACATCCCTGATATTGTGCCCAAAGAAACAGATATTTTGGAAAATGCAGGACTCTATAAACATGGTATTCCAAGATTTACCTTGCCAGCCAGTCCTATTGAATGGCAGCTGGAATAAGAATAGCTCTTCTTGAACCTGAGGCATGAAAGAGTGGCTAACAAAGCCTTACAGAAGCCATTTAATTTTGCTTGTCTTCCTTTAGGCTGGGAGAAGCCTTCTCTTTTATAAACTACATGGTAGGTCCATCTGAAATTATTTTCCTCTTGAGAAACTGCTCTGAGGATACTGTTTATAAGCTGCTGACCTTTAAATGGCCTTCTGGTTCCATTACTGTGGTTCTTGGGTATTTAAAGCTCCAGGTCATTTTCACTTTTAAATGTGTTTTATTATTCTCCATTGTTGCAGAATGTTTCAGTCAATTTACCTAGAAGGGAATCTTATGTTTTTTTCCTTAATGGATTAAATTTGGGTCATAGCAAAGTGAACAATTAGCCTTGCCTATTTTATTAATCTTAGTCTTGTCTCATTTATTTTTAAGTTTTGGCAACTCTCCTTCGAAGGCAGCCGTGAGCTGAGTTTATTGCAAGTTAGCAATGGAAAGGGCTGTCAGCTGCTGCAGGTGAAATTGAGATGAGAAAGTATGAGATGAGGAGGGTTTAATGCTGCTAGAATTTGGAAATAGTTGCATAGTTCATCTATTCGTATCAAAGTCAAGTGAAAATTAATAAAGCCACAGTTTTATCTGGTGTTAAATCCTGACGATATTCTTCCATTATACGTACAAGCTGTTGAGCAAAGCATCAGTCTGCATTCCTACCTTTCCAAGATTTACTAATTAGACCCTGGTGGTGAACTACTAGACCTTAGTACATATGAAATCATGTGTCTTCCAATTAACAAATGTGATTATGAAATACATAAAACACATGATGGTAACTTCAAATGCTCTTTGTGTAATTCTGTAGAAGAGCTGTAAGATGCCAATGAGCTTACTAGCTGTGAGCTTTCAACATGTAAAGATGCTGGGGTTTATTTTTAATTCTGATTGTTCTTGTTTTCTCCTACTGCATCCTAATTCTGCCTTTCTCACACCCTTTTTACTCACTTTCTTCTCCCACTTTTTCCTTAATCAGCTTCTATGTCCTTCTAGCATGCTGTTCCCTGTTTTAATTTTAGATGTTATTTTGTTTCAATTGCAGGATAGTTCCTGTTTCAAACAATAAGAAAGCTGCACCATGGCAGTAGTTCGATGCCTTTATCTCCTGTGTCTACAAGCAGATAAAGTAACCAAGCAAAGAGAAGCAAAGGATGAGGAGAAAAAAAAAGTACTCTCAGCTGGTTTATGCCATTGCTTGGCCTTTGTGCTGCTGATCAATTCCCACATCAAAAAATGCTGGATACTGCCAAAATGTTGGATTAATGGTAGTTTTTATGTCTGATGGTAGCTAAGAAAAATGTCGAAGTGAGTTTTGTTTGCAGAACTAATATTTTTTAGCAAATCAGCTAGAAGGGTTAGAAAAATGTGGCATGCTTTTGTGTCCACAAGCATCTCTGGAACAGAAATAGCAAATTGCAAAGCTCTGTGCATGGTAAGGACCATGTAGCACCTACCCGCACTCTAGTCTAGTCCAATTCATGAAACTATTGAAGCATATATGTGGTGGTGGGATTCACCTCATTTAATCGCAGACATGTAGTGTGGTTGCTTATGTCTCACATAACTCCCTATAGATGACCTTTAAAATTGATGGAAAAACAGTTCTACCCCTTAGATTTAAATTAATTGCTCTGTAGAGAATCCTATTCCCTCCATGTCCTATGAAGGGAACACAGATAACTAGGTCACTTTAGATCATATTCTTCGATGTCTACATTTGATCCAACAACTCTTCATCAATGTGTCTTACTTGTAGGAGGATCATGTGGTGGTTGGCAACACAACAGATTTTGCCAGGAATCAAGCAAGGATAGAAGGGGCTCAAGTCTAATCCCAGAACATTAAACATCTTCTACTGTCACTAAGGGGTGTTAAGAACACTCATTCTGTTCAGGAATTGTTATCTGCAATTGCATGCTCTGTAGGAAGCTCTTTTAAACAATTTACATAGTTTAGCTTGATAATATATTACCTCAGGCTGGAAACAGGGTAATGCTTCAAATTTCTGAACTTCAAAAAGACCTGTAATGGCAAAGGAACTATTTGACCATAGTATGTTGAGTGATATATTAACTGAACAGTGATGTGGCTGGATGTCAATATTAGGACCACAGAAGTTGCCAGACTGAATCAAACCAGTGGTGTGTGAAGAGCTGTACTATGGAAGCTCGGAAACCACTATGGGCAATTACAGAGTGTATAAACTTGTCTAGGGTGGTAGTTTCTGTCTAATCACAGGAATTTTACTAATTTGTGTCCTGAAACATGAGGATTCACAGCTAAAGTAATATTTATTTTGTATTTAATTCAGCTGCGTAGGTTCTCATGCTCTCTTGGCAACCGTCAGCTATTTTTGCAGCCCTCCTAAACTATTGGTGTCACTGATTGCATCTATGCTAGTAAATAAATCAGATGCAGAGCCATTGTTTGCCTGAGGGTAAGTGATGTGGCACTTCTCACAGTGAGGGAAGGCCAGGAAATTATCTCTGTCCCCAGGACTGATGGCACCAACTGGCTTGCATTCATAATGTCACTCTGCAGTGGAGTGTGTCTACCATATGGTGGCTTGGCCTAGCATTTCCTTAGGGCCCAAATGGTGGTCCTAGGACATGAGAATAATTCTTCTCTGTGTGGGTCAGAGTCTGTGAAAATGTCATTTTAACAACACGAAACAGAGGACATATCTTTAATGGCCCAGAGTGCATCTGGGAATAACTGATCCTTTGAGGATGTCATTGGACGGCAGAAAGAAGCAAACTGAGGCACTGTTGTCCATACAAGAACAGATGCATTGCCCAAAGGGAACTATTCCCAAATATTGCTTTGAAAGAAAATAAGTTGGAGCTGCTGAGTGAGCAAAGATGCAAGATAACATTTAAGCAATGGGTATACATGGAAGTACAGTGTATGAGTAAACTCCCTGGTCTCCTCTTTCCTTAGCAGTACTGAGATTCTACTTTTATTTTATTTTAGACATCCCTTACATACTGTCCCCTATTATTCAGGGTGGTTGTGCTCACAGTTTAGATTAAACAAAGTACCGTTCTTTAGGAAAGTGGGAAGAAATGCCTGTTAAGGCTCTGTGTGTGATAAGATACCACAATAAAAAAGACCAGATACTGTGTGTTCCAGAAAATAGATTTAATTTTCAGTTCTGAATTGAATTTATTAATAAAGGTGATCTATTTCTGTGTTCAGCATTATCAATGGCATCACTGGTGCTACATAGTCAAATTGCTGTTGCTCAATGGAACAGTAATATATTTCCCCCCTACCTGCTTTACTGATTTATAGTTCTTGTATCTTAAGTCAAGAATGAATTGCAACTGCCTCAGAACTGAGTCCAAGAACTATTTTTGTGAAGTAGATAGGACACTTTTTTGTTAAAAATGAATAAACTCCTAATTTACCCTTGAATATTAATTCTTCGTTTGCATTAATTTTTATTAAAATTTGCATTTGCACAGTTATTTTGCACTGAAAATCTATTCTAAAAATACTTAAAAGGGGGAAGGAAAATCATAAAATTGCAAGAACAATGAGAATAATCAAATTAAGAGTATTTTAAAATAAGAGTAAATTAGTAATTTCTTTAAGAATTAGGAGATGATTAGGAAGGGAAAGGAAAGGAAAGTGTGAAAGAAGAAAAGCCCCAAATATTTTGTGATCTGGGACTTCAGAATATGAATCATAGTCCGTCCCTTGGGGATAACACAAAGCTTTAATAAATAAATCATTGGATAAGTAAAGGAAGTAAGTGTATGTCTATTTTACAGAAGTTAATCAGGAAAATAAACATTTAAAAACCTACTGGAGATGCTATTTCAAGAGTATAATTAACTAAATTACAGGGAGAGAAGTTTGACATTGATCTTTAATATGCCACCTTGCATGGTGTTTGCTTTATCAAAAAGGCATTTATATGAAGCAGCTAGCCTGGAGATGGCTGTGCATGTACATTGGTACATCCTCTTGTTAGAGGTCATTAGGAATGAGTAAGGAGGACTCTGACAACAGGAAGCATGATAAACCATTTTGTTGCTTCTGGACTGTGTCTTAGATCATTTATGTCTTGGCTGCAATGCTGACATTTTATGAATGCTCTCTCATTTAATAAATATGTGGTTACCTTGAATAAATATGCTGTTTGGATGGCACTGTAACAAGATTTTCCTTTTTTATATCATGAGATACTTCTGAAATGTATATAATGTTTTCTTCTCCTGGTTCATTAGGACCAAAATCAAGACTTCTTAAGCTGAATAAAGAGAGTACCTAGTGAAGAAGCCATCAGAGTTTGGAAGAGTAGAACCCAGCTTCTGAAAACAGCCTGCTCTGCATGGGAGAGAGAATTCAATGGTTTCATCGCTACTGCCTCCAGCCTAAAACTTTTGCCATTTTCAAAACACTCAGATTTCTTGGTGGGAAACCTAGGCAGAGTGAGATGTAGCCATTTTCATGCAGTCAGGGAGGAAATCTGAAGCAGTGTAATCAGTAATGGAACTAATTCCCCTAAATGCAAGGCTAATTCTCTATCAGCAGCTTCTTTGATTAAAAAAAAATCTCCACTTCAGTTGATTATTAATGGTTTTAAGAGAGTGAAAGCCTGATACATTCTGTACTCAGGCAGAGAAGGCACTGGACAATAAACCTACACCTTAGGTACTAACCCTGTGGGACATTAGGGGGCCTTGCACAACAGTGGAATAAACCTATGGAGGGTAAATACCAGGCCCTAATTTGATTAGAAAATCAATATGTAGAATGGTATCCTTGCACTTTAGTCAATGAAGACAATAATCAACAAAAGTCCCTGGACTGCTTACATATATTACATTAAAACTCTACTGGATAAAAGCCACAGCCAGGAATCAGAATGCCTCTCTCACCTATGTGCCTTAACTTTGAGTCTGGGGTCACAGTATTTCTGGTTTGTGAATATTCCTCTTTTGCTTCCCAGAAGAGTGGCAAGAATATCTCTCCTCTTTCCCCTGTGCAAACAGCCTAAACTTGTGGTGGATCTGTGTACTGTGTACTCCTTTACATACAGCTCATCAAACCCTTGAGGCAGGAGAACATGGGGTCAAGATCTCAGCCCCTCTGGTAAGTGTATGCTCTGCCTGCCAACGTCACCAAGTGAAGTGCTGATGCCCCCCTTTGCTCTTTCGTGGCTGTCTTAAAGTAAGTGAGCCCTGTGCATAGGAATGCCTCTCCCTAGCTGGGACATCTGCACTCCGATCAGAGGTACTTTGTGTTGGTCTGACTGGCCCCAACTCCTCCAAAAGGGTGGGAGGTTTTTTGTGGGGGTTTCCCATTGACTCTGATTCAATTCTATCCCCTGCACTGCCTGCAAAGGAAGTTGTAATCTGGATGCCCCTGCTGTGAGTCAGTCCCAATTTTAGTGTTGCAATCCACAGTTTGGGTGCCAGAAAAGGAAGGGCTGGATCTTGCCCAGTTTTTTATCTTTTTTCTTTTAACTCCGTCTATTTTTCACTGTCTGGACAATTGAAGGACCTAGTCCCATCCTAAATTTTGCAGAAGCCAGGTTCATTTTTTGACTACAAATACTGTGTGACACCTTTCTTTCTGCATGAGGACTTTCATTCCCCAGCTCGTGGGTAAGCAATAACCTGGATTAGATCAGGAAATATTTTATTTCCTGATTTAAAATATTGGTTCTGGTTCTCAGGCTCCTGAAAAAAGAGTTTGATTAATAATTGCAGAATGCTGGATCAAATCTATGATATGAAACCAAGTGTGCATTTTCCACATTAACAGAGAGCTGTACCAGTTTGACCTTATTCATGATCAGTTTTATGCTTCTATCCTTGCCTAATTTAGGAATGACACACTGATTTTCTCCTTCCTGTTTTAAACTATCAAGACTCCATAAAAGGCCTTAAAGGGGGAGTAAAAGACAAAAACTTGACTTCTTTTTTCTTTCTTTTTTTTTTTTTTCCCCAAGACATTTTTCTTCCATTTTGTGCCTCTCTAATCCACTTTGGATTAATAGTATTCATTATAGTGATAGTAACTGTACACCCAGAACAGCAACTGTGGTCCAGGTATCTCTCAAAAATTTAGATCTGGCTGAAAATAAATTGACTGCTCTCAGGATGAGTTTCTCCTACTTGGCCCCAGGCATGGATGGAACCAGATGAGCTTCTTGCTTTTTGTAGTTCAATAGGATTAATTTAATTCAACAAGTTCCATAAAGAACCTGGACGTTTCTTGACTGTGAGCTTTATTTTATTCAATCTATCTCTTCCATTGCTTAGATTTTTATCACCTTAGAAGCAGAGCCAGAATGAAGCGCTCCATTACCCCAGCTGGCGTTGCAAAGCACGTTTAGGTATTGATGACTAGCAGGTCCTTTTCAGCTCTTTGATGTGTGCACTGAGGGTGACAATAACGTTGTTGAATTGAAAGTGCATGTGTGCTGGAGATGTTGTTAGTGTTCCATGTCAGTGAGAAATGTGATGGTATTGGGTAATCCCTTAAGGCCGGTTCTGTGTGGGGTGAGAACTTGCTGCTTAATGTGCTACTTGTTTGTCTGCTATAATGGAAGCTTTTTGGAGAACCCTAAATCCATCCTAATGTGCCTTTTGTGGGGGAGTTGTTCTTACCTTACCTCAGTTAATATTTGTACAGCGCTGATAGCATCCTATGTGCCTCTCAGGAATAAAGACAAAGTCTGTGCCTTGAAGAGCTCGCAAATTAACGTTTCCACAGAGCTCAGCAGTCTTGTGGATTGTAAATTGTAAGAACAGGCCTTAAAAACAGGCAATAAGGTGATGTGAGGCAATGTTGTACCAAATGGTGTACAGTGAAACCACAGGAGAGCAGCCATTAAACTTGTGATTTCTCAGTTCTGCTATTTCTGTATTGATTTTTGAAATTGTTTTCTGCTGTTTTGACTTTGGACACTTTGCATGTATCTCATCCCTAAATGAAATAATAGTAGTAGACTGTGGAAGGCAGGGCCAGGTAAAAGTTTCTTGCAGGCAAATTAGTGTAAAGAAAAGCAAAAATGTCTCCATTGTTACCACATTCCAAGGATACAGAATCTAAGCTTATTACCAGAAATTTGTCAAGAATTTGTTGTTATTCAAAAATATTTAGACTAATGCTAAAGGGGGCTCAGAGAAGAAAACTCTCTTCTCAGAACCTGCTGGTTTAGATTTACCTGTGAAACTTCTGTAAAATTTCCAGCACTTTTTTTTGTCTCTTGCACTAATGGTGTGTAAGAAAAATGGAAAATAGATATGAATATAATAATGGAAAATAAAAATTCCTGAGTTACAGTCATGTATAATTTTATGTCTTCTCTTACTCATTATTCTGTACTCTTAAGATCTGGAAAAATACATGGAAAATACCTCTTACTCTGTATCAGTTTGGTCTTGGATGTGATGATACACTAATACAAGGTGATATTTATACTAAGGTAGTAGAGAACCTGACCAACATTTTCTTCCACCCTTTCAGCCTGTTTGATGTCCTCCTTTCATTGCCAGCAATTTTATAGAGTTTTTGAAGAAGGAAACTTTCTGGAGTTGTTCATACTTCAAAAATTTGTAATTTTTAAAACATATTTACCTTCTGATGCTTCTTCTAATTTTCTTTTTTTTCAGCTTCTGGCTATAGGCATTGAATCTTAGCATTATCAGTGCGTATTGTGCTATTTACTCTAGGAGCATTGAAGGATCCCAGCCAAAATGTAACAGCTCAAGTGCCTCAGGAAAATATATGAACAAATTCCAGAATACCTTCACCCCAAGAGCATAGTGACTTTTGGAAGTTGCCAACCAGAAGTACCTGAGGTAACCGTAGCCACTTTGTCCTCCAAAGACTCCCATATTCTGCTCTGAGTTTCACTTTGTCCTTGTTCACCTGTTTGACCATATGCTGTGTGCCTAGGATTTCCTACCTACATGCAGGGGACACAGGCATTCACATCACCCAGCTGCTAGGCTGCTTCATAAGCATAAGCCAAGTCATTCTGGATCTCACTTGGCCATCCATGAGCTGAGCATCTAAATCTGAGAGAGAGAGAGCACCACGTCTGTATGCTGTCTGAACACTTCCAGGGACAGTGACTCAACTGCTTCCCTGGGCACCCTGTGCCAATGCCTAACACTACTTTTTTTTTAACTAGTATCCAAAATTTCCACTGCTCCTTGGCTACTCAGATATATTTTGACTGACTGTTTCAGACAACTAAGTCAGAACAATTTGTACTAATCGCGTGCAGACATTTTACTTCTAATCTTCCACCTGTGTAAGAATACCCTAGAGCTGATCCTAGCTACAGTGCCTATTTGATTACTTCCTAATTAAATGCAGGTTGACTGCATGCTAGAACATGTTCTAACAGTGTGTTAGAACATTGGTTTCAAATGATATTTTGTTGTGGGGGATAATGACTCAGCTCCCACTCTTTCCCTTCTCAGAGAATGCTCTGGAGGCTGCTTTACTGTGTGTGCTTCAGGACATCTTCCCTGTCAGCATCAGTGGAGTCAGCATCATTTAGCATCTTTGCCAGGTGATCTCCGGCCTATTCCAGGACAGGGAAGGGACAGCAGTGAGCTGAGCAAGGCTCTGCACTTTCCCAATTATGTGCTTTTCCCTGGAGAGGGCAAGAGAATAGAGACAGGACAGGCAATAAGTAAACCAAGGTGTCTGCTCCTGTTTTCCTCAGTCAGCTTGCTGGGGCACCTTTCTAGCAGAGTGAGCCCGGTGCCTCACCAGTCCCAGGAGAGCTGTCATTAGCAGATTACTAAGCCACAAAGAGTGCCTAGCTTATGGCTGGATTTATTAATAGTGTCATTTCAAGTCTCCTGAAGACCAATCCTGTGCTCTCTCAGGAATACCTCACATGGCTGTACAGGAAAAAACCCCAAATCTTTCAGTTAAGAAAGAGATTTAGTGACAGCTGTAGGAAAATGTATTAAGCTACATAATTTGGAAGCCTTTCCAGGAACAGTCCCTCCTCCCTGCTTTCCAGTGAATATGTTATTGGCAGGAAGGTAGAAATTCAGTTGTGCTGTTAAAAAAATTAGTAGCTTCCTTAAGGAGTTGTGACATTTTGAAAAGCTAGGGCTCTAACATCTCACAGAGCAGAATGTTCTGGAAAGGCTGAAGCTGCTTTCATCTCCATGCCTTCATGGATGCAGATTGCAATGGTGGGAGAGTTGCCCCTTCTAATTTGGGTATAAATATTGCTCCCTTAATTTCAAAGAATTAGAGATCACTCAATGACATTAAGAGAACTAGCTCAGGAAAGCAATGTTTGGGAACATCTAGGTGGTCAGCAGGAACTCCTGGGATGTCTCCTGAGACTTATCAGTCACAGAGGGAGTCCCAGAGGGACTCCTCATCTGCTCTTTTGAAGTTTACATGCACACTGCATATTTTCAAGAAACTGAGCTTCCTGGTTGTGTATTGAGATGTAGAACTACCACCAAATAAAATAATACAGGCTTGAAGAACAAAATTTGAAGTAAAACCACTGACAGAGCTTTGACTATAAAGGTGTGAATAGTGGCATGGTAATCATAAACCCCAGCCTTAAAAACAAATCACATAAACCAGATGTAGAAATTTATGTGGTTGAACCATTATAAATTAATTATGAATTCGGTACTGTGGTGCTTAATACCTGGTGCTCAAAGAACCCTAGACCTGGAATATGTTGGACCTGGTGATCTTAGAGGTCTTTTCCAACCTTAATTGCTCTATGTTTCTGTGTTATTTTCCAGCAAAGTCATTTAACCTGTAAAATCCTGCATCTTTAACATACTGCAAAAAGCTGATTAGTATAAAACCTCAAAGGTTAAAAAATGCCACGTCATATTTAAATCTCCTCAAATTATTAGAACCCAAAGGTCACCATGTTAGTTGGAGATTTAGAGTTTCACAGTTCAGTTTTCTTCCTGTTTCTCAGAGGGCTTCTCTTCTGTACAGCAGAACTCATTCCTTTCCTAAAGGTTAATTTGTGAGTCTGGGTTTGATTCAGGGCTTTCCATGGATTATCTGTCTTCTAATTCAAAAGCAGTATCAATAGTGAGCCCTTCTTCATCAGCAGTATGCAGACACGTTATTGGAGTGGAAGGACAGCACTGGGCTCTATATTCAGTTGTGCCATAAATTCCAGCCCTTCTGTAAATTAATGAGGTTATTGGTGCTTACGAGCACATCTGGAATTCATCCTCTGTTGTTACAGTCCTTCAGTATTTAACAGGAGAGCACACTACCTGAGAGAAATGGGTAGCTTTCTCCTCTAATCAGGGGAGACAGGCACTATTGTATGGGATGTAAACTGGCTCCTCAAAGTCTGTCTTTCTCCATTCACCAAAGAATGACTCTAAATGACTAACCTGGATTAGATTAACCCTGCCTCTTTGTCTTTATAACCAAATTTTTCTCCAGTTGGACTCCTGCAGAAAGTTTATGGTGAGTTTTTTTGTTTGAGGAGAACTGTAATATAGGGCTGATGTGAAGACTCCTGTTTTTCAAGCTACTTTTAAGCAATGGAATGATATCCTATAGTTCTCTTTGAATTTTCCTGTCTTCATCTTCCTTCACTGGATTAAGAGACCTTTAATTCATGTTGTTCTGTTCCTGTTAAGGTACACCAATAAAGATCAACCTGGGCATCTCTATTTTGTTTAAAACACATGCAGCAAGGTCAGGAGCAAGCAATAGAGTTTCCAAAGGGTGTGACTTCTATATTCCTCCAATTATCTTTTACTTTGGGATAAGGAAATGGCTTAACATTATACACTAGTATAACAGGCAAACCCAAACACTTCTCTTCCTCGGTAACTAATTAAAATGAAATCTGGAGACCTAAGGACTTCAGTAGGCCTACTTGTGTCAATCAGCTAAGTAAAATTTGGTCCATAGTGGAATGAAGAATTACTAGGCCACCTTAATATACTCTGCCTACTTTAAATGTACTACTTTTCCTAAAAAAGCAAAATACTTGTTTTTCATCATTCATGTTTACTTAGGATGTATACTTTTCACCCCCATGAACCTGATGTTATTATGGTTTTCCCTGAAGACAACACTGGAATTTTTTATGTTGGGTAAGAAACATTTCCACTGGTTCAGGTTGTCAGAGCTACTATTATGTGGAAAAAGCATCTGTGATTAAATTATCAGACAGGTTACTGTAGACATTGGGAATACAATAGTCAGGTGACTTCCCTATTATTTGACATTTAATTAAATGTGCTTATGTGCTGAGAAGCAGAATGGAGAAGTGCTCAGGAATACTGCAAGTCATATTTTTGGCCTTAATTAGTTCAAATGTTATATCTGCTTCTGTGGAATTTTTCCTCATCCCTTATAAATACAAAAGCTAAAATCTCTGCTATATCTAAAAGGCAACAGAAAGATAGGTGGCAGCAAGGATACCAAACCTAGGAAAATTGTTGCCACCACTGGTACAGTGTCTAAGCAAGGATTTCTTTTTCCTTCTTGTTACAAAAGGCACTTACAGATCAACCTGTGTATTCATTTACATCATCAGGTAAGTAATTGTGTTTATTTCCCTTGCTGATAAGCCCACTTGCCAAGCTTCTTGGTGGCTTGCCAAGAAACCCTGTAATGGTGTCTTCTGTGGCAGCCTCAGTGCTTGCAGTACAGTCTTCCCAGGGCAACCCTTGGGATGTGAAAAGACCACCACTTGAAGCCTATGTGAGGTCTTGAAAGTGCATGAATGTGGAGAGGGCACCTCCTTTTCAGTCACTCAGTGATCGTGCTGCTTATGTTTCATGCATGTTACTCTTGGAAAGTTAATTCTAAATACAGAAATATTGTTGCTGGAAGTCCTCTAGAGCATTGGACAATCTAAGAGACCAAAAAAGAGGATAAGCTCTACTCATGTGGCAAAAATTTAATAAAGTTGAGAGTAAAAAAGACACAATTTCTGAGAAAGCTGACTTCTGGTTTGCTCTAGCAAACTTTGACTTTCCCCTCACTGTTCCACATCATATTTTTAATTTCCCTTAAAGATTCAAATTGTCAGGAAGATGTTCAATTTTCCTTGCAGTTTTTACCACTTAGAGTTCTGGAGAAAGTCCTGATGTTAAGACTTCTGAGCCCACTAAAAGCTTAAAAAAACATCAACATTTTAAAAATTAGTGTCTTAGCATTTTTAAGACAATTGCCTGATTTTTAATCCTGACTCAATGCTTTTGAACACATGGCATTGGCTGTAATGATTTCCTCATCTGCAAAATTGGGATAAATATAATTAACTGCCTCAAAGCAATGCTGGAAAGTTAATCACTTGGAAGAACATATGAGATGGAAGTTACTATATGCCTGTAAAGAATTAGTGTTATTAGTTACGATATCTTGGGCAATTAAAACATAAATTTTGCTAAACTCAGGCTTTTAACTAACAACAGAGCATAAAGTATGTTTTTCCTTTATGTGAAATACCCTAGAGGAAAGCTTAAATCCATATTTACTGTCCGACAGAAGGGATGAGTTGGCTTGTTCAAGGCAAATTGCATTAAGTGTAGCAACCCAACAAAAACATCAATTACTGTGTTAGCCCTTATGCACTCAGCTTGAGGTTGTTCACCAATCATGTGGGAACAATTATCTTTATGGATTATTGATTATATTCAACCCTTAAGCAGCTGCAGGCCTCATAAGGCACTTTGTGGTTGCAAAAAGGGTGAATTTTGCAGGCTCCTTCAAGAGTTTTCTTGAATAATCTGAGAATGTATTAATCAACCTCTAGGATCAGTTACCACTAGTAATCAGACTAGGTGCATAATTTGATTGGTTAGAGATTCTTTAGGACATAAATAGGTACAGTAGTAATGTTAGGTAACATTACCTGTTGAGGAACCTGGGGAAAAATATGTCTTGTCACATCCTTGGCAGTTTAAGGTCAATGGAAAGATTCCTCCCATTTTTCAGATTGATGTTTTCCCACTTGCTTCTCAAAGATGTGTCAAGATGCATTTAATAAATGTAGGACTGTTCAGAAATGGGTCTGGCTGGGTTTCACTGGAGTTACAGATCCCACTGCCAGGTGCAGGTCACCAAATGAATTGGGAATAATGAGGACTGAACTTCAGCTTAGGATGCATGTTAAAAAACCCTGCAAGTGTCCTAACTGTAGGTTGAACACATGTACATCTCCAGTTTTTGCTATTTACAAAAAAAATCTCTTTATCTGACCCTGGAAACATAAACAGTATCAGTCATTTTAGGCAAACTGTAGCCTAGTGGTTTGTACACAGCTGAAGACAAGCAAGGTTTCAAAAACTTGTGATTTGGGCTACAAAGCTAACAAGCAGCATGTAGCCCATAGGAATGCAGGTCCTTTTCCTTTCTAGGTGATAACTCCTGCAAGTAATATATTTATAGAATCAAAAAGCAAAAGTGCATGGACATAATTTATATGCACAGTTGTGTTACTAAGTACAGCCTAACAATTAACAGAATGAAATTGCAGAATAATGAATAACAATAAAGCTAGATTTAGATCTAAAGTCTTAGATTTTTTTTTAACATGACTGTTTTTGGCTGAACATGTTTTTGTTAGACAGAAGACCATACCTTGCATATTAGATTTCAGCATTCCTATCTCAGAGTAATTCATCTCTGAAAACATATCTGTGGCTCATTCTTAATTAACAGACACAGAAAATGTAAGCCAAATCCCTAATGTTGTATAAAGCATATTTATATAAAGTGTTTATGTGTAGCCAGTTTAATACTCCTGACATGTTAGACTTTGAACAAGAACCTCACTCAGTACATATAAGACCTTACCCATGAGACAGACGTGTCTAAGGTATTTATGTTCCTGTGTTTTCTGGACATTTGTAACTGGTTTTGCTTCATAATTTTAGGAAAGAATGACAAGTTCTGTGATGATGTAGCTCTGTACATTTGCTAGATGTTTATTGTTAATAGAAACAGAAAACAATGTTTTACAAATACGTATCAACAGAGGGAGGACAGCCTATCTGAGGGCAGAGATTTAGGGGAAAATGTTCTCCTGTCCTATGGAAACTTTTCTAAACACAGGTGAGAAAGAGGCACTTGGGTTTTTTCTGTGACTGGTGACCATACATGGTAGCAGTGATATTCCTGGAAGGTACTAAATTCTCCTCCTTTGCTAGAGATTAGTACCTAGAGGTATACTGAAGTGATGTGAGGCAGTAGTTTATACTTACATTGCCATTGTTTTTGTCTTAATATGATAGGTGGAAAGAATTCAATAAGTAATAATGAAGTATGAACAAAGTACAGAAAGTGCCTTCTTTTTTTCGAGCTCATATGTGAGGGTGGGTTTGCCTTGGTAGTGAAGTGTCCACCCAGACATCAGCCGGGGGAAATATACTGCCATGAGTGCTGAGCCTTCTAGGGAACTTAAGAGACAACTTAATGTCTTCAGGTTTGACAGCATGACTCAGTATTGAGTAAGGATACCTGATAGCTTGGGCTGGTATCAGCTGTCCTAGTAAAAGTGATAGCTGGTATGTATAGAAAGGACAGGTCTGTGGCTGTCCTGTTTTACACAGCATGGCAGAAAAGTGATTGTCACCTTTGCATTCTGCTTCCTGACCTGTCCTGTCCTATGCTATGTACCTGTGCTATGCTGTCTATTCATGGGACACCCCTGTCCTCCCACAGTCCTGTGAGAATGCTCTGCCATTTTCTGAATCCCCGTGATATGGCAGCACAGAGAAGATGCAGACCTGATCTCTTGAACCCACTGTACTGCAGCAGGTAGACAGTTTCATTCTCTAAAACTGCCAGTATTTTCACAGACACTAAGTTTTACATAAGAAGATGAAGGAAATTAATTAAACTGAAGCAGAGCATTGAAGGTAAGCTGAAGATACATCATTTTGTCTTTGTAACATCTGTTCAGGCACTGTTTTAAACAACTCGTGCCTGCTTTGCCAGATAGATTTTCAGTAAATGCTTTATCTACTGATCTGTGTAATTCTAACATTTCATTTTGTAACTCACATTGCTATATAACAAAATTATAACAGTGTCTCAGTGAAAAGATGCCAACTTCTTATTGCAGTGGTTTAAGCTCCAATTCATTTGAAAAACAAAATTTCAGTATTGTACATGATTGATGCCCTTCAGCTACAAAATAGTTAGAGACTCATGATTCTTCCCTTTTACTGTTAAACTTATTTGAAATACAAGGTAAAATACATTAGTTAACCTATTACTTAAAGACCATAAAGCTGTCATCTTTCTGGCACTATAGAAAGTGCCTGTAGAATGTGAACAAATCCTTGTTTTTTCCAGCTGTGATTTGTGCTTTAATTTTGCTGGCATGTTATTATGCTGGCCTGTGTGCTAGCTCTTTCTACATTTCAGAGAACATGAAATAATGTAACAGGATTTGCTGTTCTACTGCTTACTAAGAGAAATACAACCTCCCAATCAGTCTCTGAATTGCATAGACATCTCTCAACCCTGTTTTCCAAAGAAGCTGTCAGAAGCACACGAATCATGTTGCTGAATCATTTATTATATTTGAACTGTGGTTGAGTTTGGAGCCCCTAGCTGAGATCAAGACTCCATCAATCCAGGCAGTGCACAACCATGCTGTAAAAGACAGTCTTTACCCAATGATTGGGCATAGTGGACAGAAAACACAGCATTTTAGGGATGTGTTATACCTCCACTATCATGTAGTCCTGGGAGGAGCCAGTGGTGACACATCAGCACTTCCAGGCTGAAAGTGAGCTGCTCCCTCACCCAACTACCAACATCCTGCCACCGTGGAAGCACAGAGAGACTGCATTCCCCTTCCCTGTGCTGAAAGCGCCAAGCTATCACAGGAAAGGATATGGGGTATAGAGTAGGGGATGCATCCTGAACTGCACTACTGCACCTGCTGTAATTCGGGCAGGTAAGATTTAGAGATGAATTGAGGTTTGGCTGTGATTCTAGCAGCAAATCCCCCCAAATGAGACTGGGTCTACTTTAGCACAGCCCTGGGCACCAGAGGATGGTATGGTGTGCCAAGAGCCACCGGGTAAGACCACTAGAGGTGGTCAGCATGGGATAAGTTTCCCTTTGTTAGGCAGTAAGAATTTCTCATGCCCGTGCCATACCACCCCTTCTAAGAGGCTTTTCCTGGCTCAGCCAGATGCATTGTTCATGGCCCTGGCATACTAGTGAAGACAAAAGGGACCTTCAAATGTCACTGTTTGGCCTGTGTAATGAGCAATGACAAGGCCAGAAATTTGCGGAGAGCAAAGTAGTTATGTCTGTGGACATGGGAACTGAACTCCAAGAACAGAGAGGACATTGTCCCAGGTGTCCCCTTCGTACCTGTCCTTTAAATGGACGAAGGAAATTGGCTTTCTCAACTGTAGCCCCAAAAGCAAGTCACCATGCCTTCCAGTACAAAACAACTGGTCATGCACCCACCAGACCTGTTTGGGCAGATCAGTAATGGTGTATAGCATCTATAACAAGAATAAATAGGAAAAGTACTGCCTGTCGTTATATGCAGAGATTGTGCCTGAGTAATTACATTGAGGAAACTGTATTATAATGGAACTATCTCATAAGGCCTTCTTCACTCTGCCAGATCACATTAGTTTTTCCCCACCATGTTTGCCATTTAAAAGTGTATTTCTGCAATTGTAATCCAATTTGCCATATGAGGCAAGTGAAATATGAAACCTTGATACCTTCAGTTCAGTCTTTGATAGATCTAAATTTTTTCTTGGAGATGAAGCTGCTAACTTTCATAGCTAGGCTTGACCTAAATTTGTGAAGGTCAGAGATAGCCCTTTGGAGTTTCCATTTTAATCTATATATTTCACCAGCTGCAGTGTAACATGCTTTATTCTATAAAAAAAACCCCAATGAATAAAATATTTTTGCTAGTTAAGAGTGACCTTGAAAGTAATTCACAAGTGGTGAGCTCAGTTACACAGCTGCATGGGCAGATTGTGTAACTATAGCCATTAAGGAAAAAACAGCTCAAAAAGAAACCATGTACTGAAACACTGTGGTCAGATATATGCAAAACAATAAATCTTAAAAAAATTCCCAGCAGTACCAGGGAAATTCTTCATGATTGGTGAGCTCTGCCTGCGTCCCAGCTGATTAAAAGTCAATGGTCATGCAGTCATGCTGTACTGTATATCATCTACAAGACAATTTTCCCTCTGTTTGCAGAAAAGCTTCAGATTTGATTGATTACACTTCTTTTGGCTTGCATTTTACCTGTACAGATTGATGGCTTCCACACTATACATGTAGTACCTGAGCAAATAATCTAATTTTGCTATCATGTTATTTATGGGACACCTTCAAGGGAAGTTTACTTTCTTTATATAATATTTACATTGTGATACATTTGGTTATGACAAATGGTTTTCCTTCAGGATGTTTACTGAGTTGTGTGGCTTGGCAAATATGATTTCACTAAGCAAGAGGTAATTTTGTTTGTTTGCCCCAGGCAATTCATTTGCCCATCAAAAGAATGCCTCAGTGAAAGGAAGGGTGCTGTGTGACAGAGCACAGCCAATAATTTAGGAATCGTAAGTGGAAAATTACACCATAGTTGATACAATGGCTTCTTCTTACTCTCCAGCACTCAGTTGGAGTTAATTGACTTAGAGGAAGTTGTATTATGTCTGCACCATTGCAAGAGGACACCCTGACCTGTAACATCTCTTTCTGACTTGCTGTCTGATCTCGTTTGTTGGGATGGATCATTAGAGAAGGATACAGATGCCTCTATAGGTAGGAGGTAAGTTAGGAAAGGATGTATTTCTGAACCCCCCACTAGAAATCATCTGTTCCATCAATCACCTAAGAACTTAATTTCCAGAGATAAATGAAAGGCTTAGTATAATCACCTAGGGTTGAAAGCTAGAGAAAAGTGAATAAATAAGATGGCTGCAGGTTAGATATCGTAATAGTTTCAAGCTAAATAGTGACATTTTGGGATGACCCCGGTTTTGTTGATGTCTGTTGGACATACTCTGAGGACGCACAGTGGAGCAAATAACCGGATTTAGGCAGACGGTACCAAACCAGTCTAGGGATTGTGTTTGCAGATACAATGCTTGGGAATCAAACTGCCTCACAGAAGCAGCTGACTCAATCCAAATGGTCTGTGTAGAGGAGCTTTCTGTGAATGAAAAGAAGCAGGTGTGCCATATGCATGACTAGGGAACCATGGTAACTCTTAATAAGTAGGATTAAGAATATAACCTGGGACTTTGAATTTTGTGTGTCTGTGTCTGTCGTTCGCTTCTTGTTTTTCTGTTTTGCTTATGATTTGTTCATTTTGGTTTGTGCTTGTTTTGTTTGTTTTGTTTTGTTGTTTTAAAATGAGAAGGTCACTCAAGGAAAGCAAGAAGCAGCTACTGAAAGTGGGTTTTACCCAGCTGGAAATCATTCAGCATCAGTATATTTCTGGTTCATAGGTAGTGCATATCAAGGAGGGAGGAAACAGGCACAGGTGTTTAGCAAGTTCTAATGCTTACCTGAGAATCCTGCAAACAGTCTGGCTCCACGTCTAGCACAGGAAATCAAATCCCTAAGCCCCTCTTACAGTTCTGTACTCTGAGCAATGCTTTTACTTTCTTGCCACGTTCGTTTGGAAAGCAAGGATGGAGAAGCAAGAATTAGAGCCCACTTCCCTTGTTGGTATGTGCTCTTTGTAACAGGTCCACTGACACCATGAGGTTTCACTCTTCCCTGGCAAACCTCCTTCAGAGTCCTCAGAAACATTCATATCCCAAGGGTTTGACCAGCTGATGCTTCAGAATAAATCAAGCTTTTATTTTAATTTTAAGTAAAAATTTGAAATAAATATCCTTATGAATGGAGATCAGTATAAATAAGAACCAGAAGCAGAACATCTTGCCTAGAATACCCCAGTTAGCACTGGATTATTAGTCTACTGGAGTGCCAGCCTAGAAGTAGCAAACTGCTTTGTAACACAGCTGGGCAACTTGTTAATTGTTTTTATTAATGAAGAAAGCTTCCCTTCCTTAACTATTTCTTAATGAAATTGTGGGTTCTTCATTGATTATCAAATCAAATTAAACCACATTTCCACACATTTTTGAGATCAGCAGATTGCAGTTTAGATGAGGACAATGTCAGAGTATCGAATACAGCTTATAGGTAATTAAAGCACATTCAATGGTAATAAAATTATTAACACATGAAATATTGCATCTGACTCAGAGAGATTTGTTAAGAATACTGGATCCAATATAGAAAGAGAAATATTACTTTTGACATCAACTTAGATTGTATTTATCTTGATAAAAAAAGATTTAATGTTTGAAGAAATATTTCAACAGGTCTCTGTGGAATGATGTGATGTAATTTGTAATAAGTGTGTGAAACACCAAAGTCCTACTAAGAAATTGTTATTTCTTGCCCCAGTCACTTGATGCAGGTGATTTTTTGTGAGATTAATACTCCTGTCACATATCACTTGCCTCTGTCGAGTGTTATATCTTCCCCTTTATTGTGTCTGTGAATCAAATGCAAGTAATATTATGGCACCACCTAAATTTGACAAAAGTAAAATAGCAGCCTTAGTCAATTTTGGGATGCCTCTGAAAGGCCAAGAGGGATTTTCCACCCTCCCCCCCCCCTTTTACTCATCCTATTTAGTGATGGAATAAAAAGCCATTCCCTCACAAGATCCTGGGCTGGATAGGGGTGGTGTGGGCAGCAGCCTCCTCTGCTCTGCCCTCCTGGCTGCTACTTCTGTACTGTGGTGATTCAGAAGTACTGCCGCAAACTTGCAGGAGCTGAACAAAGACTATATATCTGTTTGTGTTTTCTAACATTTTCTGATGGTAAAGGGAAGACTGTGACCAGTGCACTAAATTAGGACTTTTGATCAATGAAAAACACACTTTGAAAGCCATAGTAATTATGGCATTAATCATGAGAGTTCTGACAATTGGAGTTTTCCAATGTAAGTATGAATATGAAACACAGTATGTAGGATCCCATCCTGTGTGACTATAGTGCTAGCACTGCAGTAGGAGGGACTGAGTAAAGCTGTGTCCATCATCAGTCCCTTGATCTACTGGTCCACTTTCATGTGCCCAAAATATGCACTTCACAAGCTGATGCTGTACTCAGATCATAGCATGGACCACTTTGCTACAGCAATCTGTCACCCCTGACTACCCATAGAACCCTGCCACTGATCTCCTTCACCTTTCACCTTTTCTCACAAAATTACTAGTATACTAGCTCCTCTGGGGTGCTGGAGAAGCAGCTCTCTACAAGGAGAAATTATTAAAGGAGAACAAATAAGTAAAAGGCATTGAGAATGTAGGGAGAAGAGGGAATTCCTGAAGGTTGCTCTAGGGTCAGTGTGTGAGGATCTTCATTTTCTGACAAGAAGACATCTTGTTCCTCAAGCAGAACCTCTCTTTCCCCTCAACTGATGCAGGAAGTGGGGATGATTTGATGTACCACTTTTTCCAAATGCACAATAAATAAAATGCCAACTGCTGCTTGAAAAAGCTGAAACAAGGTCTCTTAAAATGGTTATCTAACCTATACCTTTTCCTTTCAGCTGCTATAATTTCTCTGCCACTCAGCAGCCCAGTCAGCAATGCTCAGCATGTTTTACAAGCACTTTATGTAACTTGCAAAGAAGAATAAAAAGGTCATCTTTCTAATGCTGTGTAATCCTGCACACTATTAAGTACCAAAGGTACTTCTCTTTTGTACCAATTGTACTGAAAAAACAAGAGTGGAAGTCATGAGTCTTTAGAAAGTGTTCTACTGGGCATATATGTGACCAAAGCCAGGAACAGTCCTTTGCTGAGAGACACATACTACACATTTTCAAGTTGTGGCACTTCTGTAACTTTCCCAAGCATTTATTATGTATATATATCCCTCATCTGTGTCCAGGGGAGCTAAGCAATGGATTTGCCTTTATTTCTGTGTATCTGTTGCGTGTATTGATTATCTGAACAAATGATGCTTAAAGCAGCTAAGTGGTGTTTACCCAAATTGAAAAGATAATTGGCCAGATTCATCCCTGATGTAACTGTTCCAATCAGTGAAGTTCTGTCAAGGACAAATTTGTCTTGAGAGAAGGAGAATTCCCCACGAAGTGCCTATTACACCAAAACAGTTGCCAAAAATAAATTAGGAAAAATAAAGCAGCTCTCTCAGAAAAAGCACATCTCATCCAAGTCTGTGTTTCCCTGTTGGGGTCCAGAAAGATCCAGAAAGTTGTTGGAGGATGAGTTGCTGTGGCAGGGTGCTGCTGCAAGGCCTTCTTGCTCAGTCTTTTCTGAGTGCTTAGGCTGCAGAGACTGTCCTCATCAGGTAGCCAAAAGGCTTGGCCTGGGTCTCCTCCCTGACAGGTCTCCATCATTGGATGAGGACAGGCAGGTGTAGGTGGGAGGTGGTGGAAACCTTACCTCCTCCACAGCCATATCCCTAGATAAAAAACGGAGCTGGGGAAGACCTCACCTCTTCCACAACCACACCCTTAAATAAAGCAGTACCACATATCTGGGCCTGACAGCCCTAGCAGGCTTGTGCCCACCTGACCACCATGCCTATGGCTAGCACTGCTTAGAGTAGATGGAAATGGGAGACAGCCAGTTAGCGAGGTCAAAACAAAGCCCATTTTATTTATCAGCATAAACAGCCCCAGGGGGCTGGATTAGAAGTTCTCATGCTGGGAAAAAACAGACTGTGCCAGGCAGAAAAGATGAATCAATCCTAAAGATAGATGCATCCTGTATTTAGCTTCTGCGCCTGCCAAACTGCCCTGCACCCTATTACTGGGGAGGCTCAAGCTTGTAGTGTAAATTTTCTAGAACTAGGGTGTATTTTAGTCAAGTTTTCTCTCATTTTCGCTCTCCTTAAATGCTAGCCATTAATGCAATGCACTTTCTCTTTGTGGCATTTTGTGCTTCAAGTTTCCTCGATGGATGGATTGTTCTGTAATGCAGGTAACCCTAATGAATAAGTAAATGTCAACTCAATATTTCACAAAACAAAATACTATAGCTGTTTTTGTTAACCTGCTAAAGTAATTTTAACTTTACAGCAATTCTGATCTCAATTTCAGTGTGCTTTCAACTCTATCCAGTATAAATGTGAACGAATAATTCATTATGAGTAATTTATGCAGCAGATTTGACCCACTTTCCTGTTTGCAAATTACTATAATTCCTCTGTAAGTGTTGTGTTTTCCCCTCAAAACATAGATTAAGGCCAGGTAAGGCTATTCTAAAACTGCTTCCTTCCAGGCTGCGGATGCAACTCTTCTATCAATAAGTATGACATCAAAACCATGCTATTATTTAAATTTGTATTATTCCTCTTTGAGTAGAAACAATAGGTTTGTTTGCTGAGAGTTTTATGCAATTAACACTGGCACATTTGTGGAATTTTCATCTTATGATTGGTCATCTCTGTGTTACTACTGTTGCTAATTGGTTAATGAAGTTAATTTTTGGAACATATCTCTGAAAATAATCTGTAATGGGCATAGAAAGATCAGCTGGAACTGTAGAGTACTGTATTTCCCTCCCCTTCCCAGAGCTTTGTCTTTCAGTCTCAGTTCTAAAAAAACCCTGGTTTTATTTCTGATTGATTAAATAGAAAGACATGGCAAGCACATTTATCTGTGGCTGTTCAGAAGTCTTCAAATTCTTCTTTTTCCTGGCATACTTTAAAAAAATGAAATTGTGTTTGCACAATCTTTCTCATGAGCTGTGTAGTGATAATTTTTCCTCTTTCTCTTTTTGATTAATTACTATAGTACCCAAGTACTGTCCTGAGACATTGAGGAGCTTGCATGTGTTGTGCTCTGTATACAGTTCAAGAAAAGGAGTTTCTAATTGTGCAGGGGGATATGAAGACAGATGCATTTACCTTTAATAATCCTACTGGTTCTGATACAGAGAGATGTCTCATCTGCTGAACAGCTCTTTTGTAATCTTATGGCTCTTCAATTTGTTCTTTTGTTTGCTTTTCAGAATACAATGTGGCAGCCTGTATTTCAGCCTCAATAAAGTACAGCACTTGGCACTCACCCTCTTTAAAAGAATTCTTATCCCTTTATAAAGATGGATAGCTTGGTCATGGAAAGCAGAATAGAGCCTCTGAAAGAAATAGCAACAATGTACAAATGAGGCAGTAAAAATAAATGATACATTAGATTCACTAGCCAAGCAAGATGCTACAGTCTACATACAGACAAAGATGCTGACTTCACAGGACCCTGTGAGCAGAGAGCTTCTGCAGGGAGCAGCAATTTACAATTACTGGTGCACTAATGATAGTATGTGATAAATGAATTACTGGGACATTGGTAAATGCTATTCTCATTAAAAGTCAATCTCTTGTTGGCAGTAGACTGAGTTTTCTGAGATGCCTACATACTGAACCATAAAAATGTCATTCTGAGCTATCTTCTGACAAGAGTTGTCTCAGCAGTGCTGTCTGGGGACTTCACCCCCTTTTTTGCTCACCTTGGTGCCTGCAGAGTTGCTTCTCTCCTTTTTTCTCTGGTTGCAGTTGCTGTTGTGCATGTTGTTTCCCCCCACCTCCCCTCCCCCTTCTTAAATATATTATCACAGAGGCTCTACCACTGTCACTGATTCAGCCTTGGCTAGCAGAGGGTTTTTCTTGGAGCTGGTTGGTTTTGGCTCTGCGAGGCACAGGTAAAGCTTCTAGCAGCTTCTCACAGAATCCACTCCTATAGCCCCCCAGCTACCAAAACCTTGCCACATAAACCCCAAAACTCAGTTTCAGTGGGTACAAATACTTTATGATCAAATCCAGCAGCACAGAGCGCCAGGATGTGGATCACACTCAGAACACAATCAGAAAATTGCATCTATTAAACAGACTTTCTGGCCAGCTCATCCATTAACAGTTAAACTATAAAAGCATTGGCCTGAAATGCTCAATCTAAACAAAGTGCAGCAGATGAAACACATTGCTTTATGGGATTATTAAAGCCCTAAATCTCTGCTTGTGAGCCAAATCTCCAAGGTGTTTCTCCCATAGTGATTCACTGCTTGAGGAAAGGAAGGGTTCCAAAACAGTGACTGAAGGCAATGTTTTACACACACTGACCACACCGACAACTGAAAATAATGATGATCTACAGCTTACATGATAGCAGCATAATTCCTCCTTTGCTTGTTTTAAGTCATACTGATAGAGTCATAGAACTGGCTGAGTTTTGCATAATTCACCAATGGTAATACTCTTTCAAGGGTAATCACAGTATTAATATCCTAGGCAGGGCAAGAAATAATTAAAATGTAGTCGATTCTGTATAGAGGTTTCCAATATTAATGTGAAGCACCTTTAGTCAATAAAAAGGAACAGTAGATTTAGTCCAGAAAAAAGAATACTTAAAAACAATACTGTAATGCATTTTCTTTCAATTACCTTTTTTTTTTCCTTGCAATCTTCATTCTTCTTGGTAATAATGACTTTTTTCCTCCAACTAATACCTTTCCTTTTTCTTTTATAAGAGCTGAAGTGGTAACACATCTCCCACATCCCTCCTCCATCACTGGGCAGCAATATATAGCTCCACAGATACATCTCAAATGCATTGGGTAGAACATTGCTCCTTCCACAAAAGGAATCTAACTTCAAACCCTTTTATTGTGGGACCAGGTAAGCTTTCTATGTTCCTGCTGAAGAGTTTATATAAGAAAACTGTGACTTCCCACAGAAGGTGACAATCTCTGGTAGACGTCGACAGCTGTTGAACACAGCAGCACTTCAGAGAAATGCTTTCACATCCTCCAGGATTTTTTTTCCTAATTAGCTTTGATATATAGCCACATCTGAGCCTGAATGTGTAAGTTACTGTGATGTTTCTTTACTGTTTACAGGCATCCGCAAACAGAGTTGTAAACATAAAAGCAGACTAGGGTGAGCTCTCCAAATTCCTTACAACTTGAGGTACTTGGATTCAATAACAGGGTTAATGATTTTAGGTGACTAAGGAAGTAGCAAATTGACCATATATATGATCTGTCCTTATATATATAAAGACTGGAGTTACAGATTCTTGGCTGCTTAGAATTTTCTGTTGCTGGAAAATAACTATTTTGGAGAAATGGCTATTTTGCAGAGAGAGAAGCTAACTCAACGGCTTTACCTGTTAGAATCAGTAATGGACTACCCATGAATAAGCCAGTGGCACAGCCAAATACAAGTGTTGGAGAGCTACAGTCAAACCCAGACTTTGGCATTTGGCCCCTGTGATTGCCAAGTTTACTCAGTGGGGGATTACAGGGGATGACTGTGTTAGAGAGACAGATGAGTGGGGATGCAAAACTACCACCTTCCCTCCCACCCCTTCTCCTTTTCCAACCCCGTATGTCACAGTGTTAGTGAAAAGAATGATATCCTGCCAAATGAATGTTTTAATCCCAACAACATTTTTGGAACACAAAAGCTGTTCTAAAACCCAAGCTTGTATCAAAGTCTAATCTGTGAACCTATGAGATAGGATGTATTTGGAGTGGAGTTCATCAAATTGTCCTTTTCAAGCCTTGAAGTATCAGGACATTCAAATTTAGTGTGATCATGCTGCTGTAAAAATTAAGTTTTCCACCAATCCATTATCACACGACAGTGCCTTGTCAACAGACTGCTTGGGAAGCACAACATGCCTGATGATCCTGACCATCATTAATGGTTGGTTGATAACTGCTACATTTCATCCTGTTCTCTGGCAACTGAAGTTGTCTTTTTTTTTTTCATTTTTTAATGAGTATTCTTAATCCATTCTTAAGGGTTTTTGTTCTATAGCAAATAACCACCATTTAGAGTCTGTCTGCATTTTGATGCTAAAGGAAAATGATCTGAATGAAACATAGTGATTTTGAAATTGATTATTGAAGTTATTTTGTTCAATGACCCCCATGCCAGCAGAAACTGTTATACAAAATGACCCTTACTTTCAGTCAGTATAATTTACTTCCCTTTGGACTTCAGAAGTGACATAAATGAAATCGAATTTACTCTGTTTCTTTCTGAATAACAGTGTCCATTTAAGAGGTTTAATCTGATTTTAAAGCAGTTTAGATTAACTTTACTGAAAAGGATGATAGAAATTACACGGGAGAATGTAAATAGAGACTAGAGAAACGCTCTTCAGAGTATGTAAATTCTTTCATGTTTCCCAACCCTTATTTTAGACTTTCAACAGAAGCTGCAGATTCAGTGGCCATTTTCTGTAATTAAACTTTTATGGGAATATTAAAATAACTTGGGTGTAGGCCTTAATCATGTGAAAGCATGCATATATGCAATTTTACCTTTGAAATCTGTGTGTTACTCAAAGTATGACAGTCAGCCACATGTGCTAATGATCACAAGGTATGGACCTTAAAGTACAAAGCAGTTCCCCTGCTGCAGACTTCAGTGACTAGCTGTGGACATCTACCCGGTGAACATCTATACCTGAGTTTGCCATCTAGATCTTCTTTAAGGTCAGTGGAATGAAGCAAGAGCTCCTAAGGTGCTTTTCATCTCATCTTGAAGTAGCTACCAAGTCATGCTCTAAACCCAACTATTTCCCGTCTTATAAAAGGAACTCTCAGCTAGGTGAGATGCTGGTGTGTATGGGTTGGATATCTGAAGTCAGGAGAGAAGTTTGTCTTCCCAGAAACTCAGGAGGGTATTAGAGTGCAGCTCCTGTCTTCTGGTAATGCCAATGCTTTCTCTGTCCAAGATGGACAGGTACACATCCTGGTTCTGGCTGGATTAGAGTTAATTTTCTGAGAAACATCATACAAAAAAAGGTGATCTCATTTTCAGTTGAAAGTTTCTAGGTATATTAATGACCAATGTCACATTTAGGAAAATCTAGGTAACTTAACTTCTCCAGGAAAAGTGAAGATGTGGAGAAAGAAATCAGGTTTTATTTGTGTCTCTTCTGTCTGTTTGCTCTCTCAGTATAAACTATTTCAGGAACTTTAATATTCTGGTGAAGACCACTTTACTTTCACAGACCCAGGGTAAATGGTTTTTCTCCAGCTGCTTGATTAATAAACTGTACTGAGCAGATTTTTTCATTCAGTACCTCATTATAATTCACTGTTTGGCTCTAAGCTTTATTTATAACTTTATTCTTTCATCAGGAACTAATTTAATATCATTTTACTTTGCCTATAAAATTAGTAGCATGGACAATATCAGGTATTTTAAAACTTGTTTATTATGGCTACCTGTTTGAATGCATTTTGCTCATTGTTTTTAACAGTGTGTCTATACAGAGCAGACTTTCTCCCACTGGAAATATCAGAGGGTTTTTAAGGATACCTTCATATTTCTCTGTTTCTCTTCCATAATTTTTTTAGAAGACAGTTCTGATGGTCTTGTTCCTTGCTTGTAGAGGACTATGGAAACTCCCAGATGTAAGTGGACTCTGTTGCCCAAGGTGCTCTAGAAATGATGCATGTGCTTCTTCAGAACATCATGCTTCAACCAGCCCTTGGTTTTAAGGGAAGAAAAATGATAATGCCATGGTCTGAAGCACGTTCTTTTCTCCCCTCCCCCTTTAAAAGGACTAGAACAAAATGCAAGTTGCACTTTTTTTTCCCATAAAACAGTAGGAATATGATTAGCTCCAAGTAGTGCCCGGAGCTGAAGTCAAGTGTGTGCTGCCCATTTGGGGCCTGACTCTTCCAAATGTGAAATCTCATTCTCCAAACTGCTCAATCAGTAACAGACTAGTGCAGAAATCCTAAGCGAAGCCATTCCAGGTGATATCTCTGCCAGACTCAGCTATACCTCTGAGATTAATAGGATGACAGATCTGGGTAACTGCCCACTTGTTCACTATCTGCACTGTTACAAAGATGCATGATTTCAAATTAACTTTTGTATGTGCTCAGTGCCATTGGACTTCTGGCCCTGGAGCCATTTGTTAAGCTTGACATTGAGTTGCCCTGTGGTGCATGATTAACTAGAACCATTCAGAAGTCATACAGAGATTCCATCTCTGAAAATGCACTACTACAGTATTTTGAAGAGTATCCTAGTCCCTTCAATGGAGAAAGGGCCAAATGCAGTTCTCCAATGAGCATCATTGCCAGTCAGTCTGGCAGTCTAGCCTGACCTCTTGAGTATAATTCAACTGTCACAGTGACAGACAGAAGAGGAACTGGACTCAGGGATAAAATTAGAGCCATCTGGAGAAAACAAAAGCATGGTGAAGGCAGGGCAGCAAGCAAAGAATCACATCTGTAGCTCTAAACACAGCTCCAGGTTTAAAACTTTTTGCTACATATGAAAATAACACTTTTATTCTGTCCAAGTAACCAGCCAGACAGATTTCATACAATAACTAGAAAGTTGTCCCCACATCCAGATGTGCTCCTGTTTTACTATATATATATAGAGGAAGCACCTGGAACCTGTGTAAGCTGCTGCCATATATATATTTCAGAAGCTGATGGTTGATAGTCACAGCCTGGGATCAACTTTTTCTGGCCATCCTGTTGGGGATTTGTCTCATCAGAATTTACTCTGGGTCTGGAACAGGACAAGATCAAGGCATAGCTGAGAAGCTCCTGAATGGTGACCAGAATAAAGTCTCATGCTGTTGCCTTCTGCCCAGTTTCACTTTCAAGGACTTTGGGAACAAAACAGTATTAAAAAACTTCAGATGCAGGTTACAAGTAATTTAGTACAAGAGAGCACTTCTCCTTTCCCTCCCCATGGAGCCTAGCTTGCTCAAACAGCTGAAAAACCTGAGTTTTAGTGACAAAATGTTCTCAAGTGCCCAAAGGTATGCTACAGCACAATGCTGTAAATGTTACCACTTAGTCTGAACTGAGTATCCAGCTGTTTATTTCTCCCAGAGAACTTGACAATTCACATGTATGTATGTGTGTGTATGTGTATGCATGTATGTATATGAATGTATATATAGAGGTGTATTCCTTCAGTTTTGCCTCAGCTGAGGGACAGTTTAAGACCTTTTATCATGCTTAGTATTTCCTAATCACAAGATTTAGATGACTACTACCGAAAGTACCATGTCTCTTTTATAACCGCCCTTTTGAAGCCAAGTCTCAGCTTTGGGTTTCACCCAAAGAGCCAGGAGCCCTGACAGAGTGCTTGAAGAGCTTTATTTTCAAGTACATATAACTTTTATGGGATTCAGAACTCAGATTTCAAAACAGACTTGTCTGCTTCTCTGGTAACCTAAGGCTATGAAGAACATGAAGTCAACTAATGTATTATGTGACACAGGGAATCAGTTATATACCATAAGGAGCTGAAGAGCACAAAAGGTCAAAGGAAAGATGTTTAAAGTTTTGCATAGTGTTATTTCGTGCACCTGTTTTTGAGGGACGAAAAGGATTAAAGGTTTCTCACAGTTGGGCCACATTCTTTCCATGATTATTTAAGCATTACTAGAAGCAGATTCTAGCTCGCACAAATATCCGATCAGTGCAGATAAAACTGGCATGGAGCAAGAGTTCCTTGTGTGAGGTCAGATTTGTTTTGCTGAAGCATTCTTGTCCACCAGAGGAAGGTTTAGGTACTTTGCTTCCTTCCTGATTTTTTTTTTTTTTAATTCAGAATGGTCACAGAATCAGAGTTTGTGAAATGTCTAAATGAAATATTCTTGCTAAAGTAGCTATATAAGCACAGAGTGTGGAAAATGCAACCTTTTAAGCAGTTTATTCTGGTAAAAGATGCCAATATAAAGGCTGGTGTTTAGAAATACGGTGTAATGCTGCCTATAAAATAATTCCTTTTTCTGGGTGTGAGCTGCATGTTTGTTAGGTGGCTTTGACAATCTAATTTCAGTAGTTTAGATTGAGCAAGAGATAGTCAACTGCCCAGGCATGCAGTTTTTCTTTGAAAGCAATGCCTAGTGAATCTAGATAAGTGCTTTATGAAGACTGAGAATATGTTCTGAAGAAAATCTCCCATTTGTCCCTGTGTACCGTGCTCTGTGTCATGGGACAGTCTCGGAGCATGAAAGCTGGATGGCTCTTGACTGAACTAAACAAAACGATGGGTTTCAGGAGAGCCTATAGTGTGTTCCAGCCAACTGTGGGCATTCAGTCTGTGGGACAAAGGCTACTACTCCATGAAACAGGAATAGTGTGACATGCAGATCCTTAGCACCAGCTGCCCCACTCTGCAGATTCACTCTTGTTGCACATCATTTCTTCCCAATGCAGATACGAACCAGATTTTGGAACCAAGACTTTGGAACAGAAGGGAAAACCAAGACGTACTAAAACATTTCTATTTCTCATCCCTACTTGGCTTCAGCGTTAGGTTTTGTCACTGAGCAGTGCAGGCATATTTGCCACTTCAGATCGAGATTTGCAGAGTGATTAGCCTGGTATTAGGTCTGTCATACTGCACTTATTATTTCATAACAGATTTTAATGTCCTTTACATGAGTAAGCAGAACAGCATGACTCCTTGTCTCCCTTCACTACACAAGGCATGAGGTAGAGGAAGGCTGATGTAACTAAACCAACAATATTTTGGCTTTACTAAAGTCCTCTCTGTGTGGGAACAGAGTCTGTGATGTATGTGGTTTGCAGTTTCAGTGCTTGTCTTCTCTTGTGGATAGAGCACAGCCTGTCCCCTAAAAATAAATGCAGAATGAATGCTGTAGGGTTCCCCAGAGGAGACTATGGAGCAAAATGGTCTAACCTGCTAGCTTTCCTGCCAGGGCAAGACATTTTATTTTAGGTTCAAGAACATTTGCTTCTTCTGTGAAAAGGTATATTGTATCCTGATTAGCAAAGTAGTTCTGCTTTAAAAATGGAACACAGTGGCTGGCTGTGATGTTCTTACTGCTTCTTTTTTAAAAAGTAAACTGCCTGGAGAAATTACCTAGGTTGCACAAAAAAGGCAGCCCACTAGGTAGGTACTCTTATGGTCACCTTGAAAGCAGCAGTACTAAAGGTAGGACTTCAGGCTTCAGTTGTCAGAAGACACATCAGGCTGGCTGAACTCCTGTCAGGATAAGTGGGGAGAGACATCTTCAGAGGGTAGTGTGCACTGGTCATGTTAGCCTGTGATGTACTGTGCCTGGGAGATGTTTCTCTTGTGCTCTTGGATTATTTTAGAGTGGATATGTAATGTTTGAAGTGCCGAGAAGACTTCAACCCTAAATTTCCACTTTCTGTTATGCCTTCTCCTCCCAATGTGCCACAGCAAGATTTATGTCTGTTTGTCTGCAAGACAGAGTAATTTTTATAAAACTGAGGTAAAATACCTTCTCTACCTCACAGAGCCATTTTTGCAGTTAACATCAATAACTATGTTATTGATGATCACATTCTTTGGTATTGCAGACAAGATCCTAAAAGATCCTAAAAATTTTCATTATGAATGACATATTTGAAAGTGTTTTCATATCTTGTATGACCCTACACTGAAAACATGGCTTTGACAATTTAACAACAATAATACCTCAAGTATGTTCTTGTAAATAACTTGAAAAGTGGCAAACATAGGTTACAACCTAGCAGCTTTTCTGTGAGGTACTCAAAAATCTGTATCTCTGGGCTGATTTTACACAAGGGTTAAATAACAGGGCATTAAATGACTTTGTTAGAGAGAGGCCAGACTACAGTGCAGCATGGGACATCTTGATTACAAAAGCCATTACTGGTTAGATTGCTTGTTCTGACCAGCATGGGGAGAGAATGTGCTAGTGCCAAAACCAGTGTAGTGTCCTCAGACTGTCTTTTTCTCTCCATCTTCTCTTTGTTTTTCTCTTGAAACAGGAGGAGAGTTTGCTGTGAATTGCTTTTGAAAAGTTAAAGACCTATAGAAGACCATAAACTGAGGGGAGCAATTCATGCTGCAAATGGAAAAGGACCTGGTAAGTGTGGTGCATTTTCTAATTGAAAAACCCATGAAGCTGAAAACCAAGGTTCTTGGGTGCATTATTTCTGTACTTGATGGGGCTGTCTCGGATCTTACAGGTAGTTCTAACACTGTCCAAAGTAAGTTTCTTGCACCAATCACACTGTTTTGCTCTATAGCGAAGTAACTACTCATTGCAAGAGCAAATCAAGTTAGCATATGAAACAGGTCTGTTCTGAGCTGCTAGTAGCTTGAGATCTCTTCTTTACTTCTGTAGGGTTATTTCTGTGCAAAACCTAGCTTAAATATTTACATCTATTCATTTATACATGTACTGCTGTAATATCTATCAGGGTAGGATCTGAGGACCTTCACCTTAATTCAAGTGTGTTCCAAGCTGTGTTTTCACCACTCTAGATATGTGGTTTAGCAATGCACAGTTGAGAAAGACTCTTACATATTGAAATAAAGCTGCCTGCTGGATTTCAACATTCATTCTGAAAAAAAGTAAAGCACAGAGGATTGTTAGCATCAAAGACATCTGCTGGGTAAGTGACACAGCCAATATGTGGCACTGCATAACTATGGTGAAGGCAAAATTCAAAGAGAAAGATGATGGTCACTGCTATCCCATTTTCCAACCTGTCACTAGCTGGTGGAACTGCCTGGGAATCCTATAGACACCTAGGGCAAGTAATCCTAATTTATACAGTCTGAGGTGGTGAATGAAGGCTTGAAAAGCTAAATATTATCAAATAAGATGTACTCAGCTGAAAAAATTGTCAGCCTGCAATTCCGTATTTCCTGGAGTGCACAGAGAGAGCACCCAGTAATTTGATTGCCCCAGGGATCTCCAAACTTGCATGATGTTGAGTGATGCTTGGAAAAAGGAGACAGTAGAACTGGTTATGGATACAGCTGACAAATATATAGGAGTTGTATAATGCTTTCACTGCTGTTCTTGGTATCTTTTGGTTGATATTATTTTTTAGTTTTGTTTTGGACATTGCTAAAAAACCTAGTAATTTTTTTTCTCAGGAAAAGACATGGACAGATCCTCAGCCTGACACTGATCTCCCTGTTCAGTTGGTGCCTTCTGGAAGGGAGCAACCTTGTCATCAAGAGGTCACTGTCAGAGGTACAATTCCTGGATGCTTGTCAAAACTGTCCCTAACTGTTGCTTATTTCAAGAGCCTTGGCTTCTCCTTATCTGGAGCTGGGATTCAGACATAAGTAATGACAGTCAGGCTTTTGCTTTCCAAGAGAACATCCATACATCTCGGTCAGGGGACAGAAGAGCAGCTGAGGGAAATGGGCTATGTGAATATTTACAAACACATAGAAAATTTCCTCTTTAATGCTAATCACAGGCTTGAAAAAAACCAGACAGGTTTGGCAAAGGAAAAGCATTAGTCCAGGTTTAGTGTTTGGCTAACAAACAACTAGGAGGTGTACTTCCATTCTACTGTTCTCACTGGTATTTTTAGTATCATCTGTTCAGTGTTATCTTATTTTGATTCATAAATACTTGCTGACACAGTTGAGCTGCAATATATACTCTCTGTGTATTTTTAGAACAAAGTAACCCCTACCCTACTTTTTCCACAGGGGAACAGCAAAATGTGGTTTGTATTTACAGGGAGCTTTGCATATATTAATGTGTTTAAAATCAACAATCCTTTAATTAGTGTGCTAAACCAGAGAACTATTGCAAATATAGGATGACCAACTCTTCCTTTAACATTGTCAGAAGTTGTGAACCATGCTGATCTGAGAACTATCAATGTTTAAAATACATATTAATTACAAAAGCCTACTTATGACTAAAAAAAACCCCAAAAAGCTACTCATTAAAATTAAAATAGCATTTTGGAAGATTTTAAGAAATATTTGCATATCAGAGAAATAAATCCAGTTTAGAAATACTCTCATAGCACAGTTTACTGGTTGTTTTGCCTGAGACTAGACTAATCAGCTGGCACTGAAAGAGCTGGCATTTGGTCTTACTGATGCATTACAAAAGTACACTGTTGCATTTCCTGCTCATGTAAGCTTTGATTAAGGTTTTACACTGCTGTTAGAGAAACACCTTGTTGAAGCAGCAAGGAAATTTACATTCTCCAGGTCCATCTGGTTGGATGTTATGAATGAGACAGGATTGCCTAAAGAAGGAGTGTAATCTGGATTAAAAGAGGGATACTTCCTCTTGCCAGCTCTAACAGCAGAGCAGAGTGCAATTTACCTTGTGCTTAGTAAGCAGTTAAGATGAAAACAAATGGTATCTAGGAAGAAGAAGGTGGTGAAAAGAAAGAAGAGCAGACTACCTAGAGAAACTGGAGGAAGTTTTGCAGCTGACATCCAAGTGTGGATGCAGTCAAGGTGCTCAGGGGCAAGGCTGCCTTCAGAGGGACCTGGGCAGCCTGAAGGAACAGCCAACAAACTTGTGAATTTGATAAAGAAAAATGCAAGGTCTTGTCCCTAGGCAAGGAGAACAAATGGCAGCAACACAGGCTGGGGGTGGACTGGCTTTGCTGTGGGGCAGCTCTGCTGTAGGTGCTCTTTGGTTTTTTGGTGGATGATGAGCTGGGTGTGAGCCAGCAGTAGGCCTGGCAGCGATGAAGGCCAACAGCATCCTCAGCTGTATGAACAGTAGCAGATCCAGCAGAGCAAGGGAAGTGATTACTCCCTCTGCAACCCTATCTAGGCTACTATATCCTATTTTGGGCTCCCCAGTGCAAGACAGACATAGATAAACTAGAGAGAGGCCAGTACAATGCTAGGGGGAAAAGCACTTCACCTATATAAGAAGTAGTTGAGAGATCTAGACTTGTTCAGCATGGGAATGACACAGGTTTGGGGGCACCAAACAACAGCCCTCCAGCACTTATAGTGAGGAAGGTGTGTGCAGACAGATCTCCTGGTGGATAAATGTATTCAGAAAATGCTGCCGTTCTGCTCCATAAGGAAAGCAAGGCTGCTGTAGTCTCAAAAGTGAAGCAAAAACTGTTGAGAGGAGTGAGAGACTCTGCAACAGTTGACTTGGCAGGGCAGTTGGTGAGACTATGAGAGGTGCTCAGGCAGGCACAAGTACTCTGTCTGGGGCTGGACTCTGAGTGTCTGAGTCCTTCTAAATAATAAGAAATTAAATCAACCAGAAGAGCCTTAGAAACATGCTGGTTAGTTTTATTTGGGAATGTCTGTGCTCTTTGTGGGTAAAAGCTAAAATCAGAAGAAAAGATAAAATGCATAATTCAAAGTTCTAAGAGAACATGAGTCACATGCTGAACACCACAAAATCAACTCTCAGGCTCAGAGATACCATTAAAATACAGTAGTTAAAAATCAGCATTCTGTTTCTGAAGGAAGTTGCAGCCAATTTGCTGATTAATCCCCCTTCAATCCTGTAGAACAAGTACTCTTTGGCCTACATAAAAAGCATCAGGGGCTAAAACTCCAGGGCCCTTGAATACATTTTTTAATGAAGCTATTTTAATCAGTGTTGAAGAATTAAATATATTCAGGGAGGCTGTACCTTTTGGGTGATTGGTAAAGGGGGACTGAGATTTCCATTTTCTGTCACTGACTTGAATACTGCCCAGCATGGAAGTGGCTGGAAATCATGACTACTACATGCTGGTTTCAGTCCAATTTCTAGTGGACAGGTGTCCATAATATGAAAAAACACCATCATTATTGACAGTAATATATATATTAAGAATTTCAGTAGAGAAAAAAATATTCAAATGTGTGTGACTATGGAAGAGCTTTCTCAGAGACAGAAATGGAGTACTAGAATAAGATGGAGGCATCAATGGAAAATGTTAATGGACTGTGTTTATATATATATACACTCCACTTATAATCCATTGAGGGAAACACAGTTTCCAATCCTTTATATCTTACTGTTCTCCAGAAATTTACACTTAAAAAAAGGCCACATAAAGTTTACCTTTCAATCAAACTGCCTTTCTAATATCCACTACATCACAATGTCTGCTTTATCTAGTGTTATTCTCAAACTATTTTCTTGCACAAGAGCTTTTCCAAAGCAAAATCAGAGTGGAGAACTGCATCACTACCCCTTTATTCACTTCCCTGAAGTCATAGAAGGTGGCAATTTGAGGGTCTCACTAATGCTCACAGCCTCCCTCATCAGCTGACTGCTGCTTTGTATAAGGAGGGTGCTTCAGAAAAAAGAAGGTAGGGACCTGCTTATTGGATCAATTTCAGTCTTTGGCAGCCTTTCTGTATCTGAAACTGCAGGGATATACCTGCCTTCTGGATTAGCAATAAAAAGGGAAGCCAGATCTTTGCATACCCCATCCTCAGGTGAAGTCCCAACTGGTCTCCCAGCCTCAGGTAGAGCAACAGTCACAGGGGGATATGAGAAGCACAAGAAAGCCTTGTGACAAAGACAGTTTTAAGGATAGATTTCTTCCTTTTCTTCTAAATGAAGAAACAGAGCAATTGTTGGGTCATTAGAATGAATGATGCTGCCAAATGTTTACTGATGTGGTCCATGACACAAATAGAAATATTTTCTTTGATCTTCTCATCGCCATGAAAGTGATATGCTCACCTACCTAATCCACTTGTTACTCTATGGCCTTTGGATTATGATCATAAAAAGTGTTTATATGGCCTGATGCTAGTAAAGAGATAGGCAGAAGTAGAGAGATACTTAGCCAGAATCAGGGGACATGTAGAAATAGATTTGGGGTTTTTTTTCTTCTTTTCTGAAGGTGCAAACATTCCATCAGAACTAATGGATCTTCTTAATGACACACATTACATTAACTACCACAATAAAGATGTATCCAATTATACAATTACACCAATAAATATATCTTCAAAATAAGTAGGTGACTTGTCTTAACCTTCTCTTTTTTTAGCAGACTTCCTGTGGTTACCTTCTCAATGTGGCACTTCAGGGTGCCTAAATCTTATGGATCTCAAAGAAGTCTTTTGTAGAAGTCAATTTCTGACTGCTGCTGGATGCTGATTGAATGAAAACAATTAGATATTTAGCCTTGCAGGCCCAGGCAAGTCTGTGGAAAATGAAGTTTGTACTCTTCTGCTTTGTCACATGCCACAAACACCTAATTCTTATCAATTCCCTCAACAGGAACACTTGCCTGGCTTTTTCATTTGCTGTTAAAAACATGGCTTGGAAAATAAATGTATTGTTACATTTTCTTCATTGTTCTATCAGTTGATTCCCAAATGAATGAGAAGTGTGTTTAAAATTGTTCTGAGCTGGTTTAACAGCTGTCAAGAAATTTAATTGGACTTTTGTCTAGTTTTGAAGACTGACTCCCTTGTGGCTCTATATATACTCTCACAGTCCTTATACCAGTGTCAAAAATCCTGTATGAAATGACTGTGTTGCAAAGCGGATAGAATTGGAAATAGTGCATGAGTTTGAACACTTCTTATTTGTTGCTGTTGCTGATTGTCCCTTTTGGCCATTCTGAATGTCCATGTTGTGAACTTGGGAGAGTTCTAGAAAAGTAATGGAGACAGCTCATACATAGCCTTCACAACTTAAGAGGCACCTCAAAGAAATCCACAATTTCAGGGACAACGTAGAGTGAGGCACAAGCCCTCTTCACTCAGAAAGCTGGGTCATTTTCAGTCACTAGTTCAAGAGCTCTGGGCCAGAAGAAAAGACAAATGAAAATTAATTTTATGACCTGGTCACAAGTGTTCCTAGAGAGCAGAGGAGAAGACCTTGATTTCCACAGTTACCGACTTTCTCAACAGTTGTGAACAATTGCATGATATTTGCTTTTTCTTTTTTTAAAATAAAAATGTTTCTCAGATTGGTTTAAAATTATTGCTACATTTTAGCTGAGAAAAAGCATTAATACCAAACTCATGTAATTAGCAAAAAAATATTTTAGGAATTAAGTGTTTCATTTGTATGTCCTGGATAATTTTCCCAGTCAGCTATAATATATGAAAAGGAGAGTTCTGTCTAGAAATCTAGAAGAAACTTGTTTTATGTGGACACAGAGGGAGATATGAGACAGTTTTCCAGTGTTTACCCATTTCTAGCTTGTAATAGTTATACACAGAGCAGAGTTATTTCCTTGTCCACGTAGTTCAAGCAATGAATGTACAAACCTGGGGTTGTAAAAATTCTGTGGCCCTTAATAAATCATACCCTGTGCTCGACAAGAATGTAATCCATCAACGTAGAATTTAATGGAAAGATACCCATGGTCTCCTGGGCTCTGCCACAAGTCATCACACCACAAGACTAAGCAGATTCTTAACCTCAAGTCCTAGCAAGAATCAAATTCAGCAAAGGGCCCTTTCTCACTCAATATGAGACTTTTATGCCCTTTCTTCTTTTCTTTGTGTTAGTCTAGTGTCGCATATTCTCTGCCTTTTTTTAACTACCTGAGTTACAATTCACACTGAACAGCACTTCCCAGTGGTTTCATCAAAGTGAAAGCGATTATGAATCAAATCACTTTTATATTTTACAGGTACAGAAGATCATTGTAATTGTGACACCTTTGGGGTTGCTTAGAGCTCCAAAGCCATGGAACGGAGTCCCTTTTCTAAGTGAGGGAAAGGAACCACCTCTACAAAATGAAGACTTTTCTGTATTTTTGTAGAGAATTGCTTTCTTACTGTTAAAATGACAACCAGAAAGCATCAAAAAAAAGGACCTGACAATCACTTGATTACAGCATCACTCAGTTGACACTTTAATAAAAGTGGCAATAAAACAATATTGAGTATAAAAATGTTAGATGCAAATAAATGGGACTTTTGGGCCCTAGGATTTTTTAATAACAGTGAGTTGCTTTGCATTGTTCATATCTTTATCTGCTGATATGATTCAAAGGGTGATCACTGTGTAGTGCCAGGAAAAATGTTGAACGGAGAAAGGAAAGCCATATTGCATGTAAGAAGAAAGATTTCTCTCTGGGTAAATACAGTTTTGCCCAGACTTTTGTTTTAGAACAAAATGCAGCCATGCCAGCATCCTGGTGAGGCGAGCCATCCGGGCGAGGTGAGTCACCCAGGTGGGATGAGCCACCTGGGTGGGCTGAGTCACCTGGGCAGGGTGAGACATTTGGGAGTGTCGCTGCTGTCTGTGTTACTTAATGTACAAAACTGTTTGAATTCTTCTGAAAAGAAAATCACTGAAAACATGGAATGCTATGATAGTGCTCCATCCCATATCTTAATGTCTTCCCAATGTTCTATTGATAAAAAATTATGACAGCTATCAGCCTTGTAGATCCAACCTAATTCTGGAAAGCTAGTCTTGTTTTTATCACTTTCTCATAACTTACAGTGTTCAAATCATGATATCATTGAGAACATCACTGCCTGCAAAACAAGTCTTACCCTGAGATTTATTCATCTACTGCCTCCAGTGCTTTTGTGGATCTGAGACTGTAATTAGAAATTGCAAATTAGAATTGGCAATTGGCAATTTGCTTCATGACTGACTGTTAAGGTATTGTTTTTGCATAGCTGACAAGAAATGAAATCTACTCCAATGGTCTAGCTGTATTGGCTCCATACAGTTAATACAAACAATATGTAGTAAAAACTCACTTTTGACACTAAAGTGAACAGATTTGCTTCTGAACACATTGAGGTGACAAATTTGATGAGTTAGAAGGTGACATTTTCACATAGTTTATTTCCTGAATAAAGCTGAACTTTAAAACATGATGTTGAAAGTGAAGGTTGCTTGTGCTGATAAGGAACATACTCCATGCAAGAAGAAGATGGGACCACAATTACTGTGCAAAGGGGATGAGGGGAGCCAACCAGTGTCATTGAGATAGTGGCCTTTGGCAGTGCAAAACCTTTCATCTGAACAGCTTTTCATTGCACATTGCAGGCTGTTCTGAAAGGAGAGCTACCCACAGTCTTGAAGAAAGCAAGATTCAGAACTGCCTGGTGCAGGAGATGTGCCTCTGTATCACCAGCTTCTGCTAAAGCTGGAAGGTCACTGGTTGCCATTCAGCTGGTCTCTTATGGAGTTGTGTGGCACTGGCTGCCTGCTAGGCCTGCTTCTGGGCTAGTTTCTGGCTTTGGCTTGCTCAGCTTGGCATTTGTTGCACTTCTTGTACTTAGTTCCCTGAATAACAATAATCCTTCCCTGTTCTGGTGTGAGATCACCAGCAGCTCTTCCTAAAAACACCTTTTGCAATGATATTTGCCCCTCCCTTTATTGGGGCAGGACTGCACTATCCAGAGAAACTGTAATACCCAGAAGTATTAAGGAATAATAGTTTGCATTTGATTGATGGATGGCAATGGAGCAAGCTTAGTGCTGTGAATTTACAGTGAATGTGTCTTATGCTGTATGTCCACCTGTGAATGTTTGAGGTTGTAATGTGAGCTACCTCCCATCACCTTGCTTCAGCCTGAGCCTAAGGTACATTCAGTGCAGTGTTGAAGAGAGATCTCCTGCTCCTTATGCCACATATTGTAGCTGCATCCAGCCCTCTAGCCTCCTAATTTTCAAACAGACTTCCCATCTGTTAAAATTGTTTTCCCACAGGAGAATTTACATATGTCCCCACTTAGCACACAAATGGAGTACAGAATTGAAGGTCACAATAAAAGTTATTGAAATAATGCTTTGAAATCACATGGATAGTTTAACATTGCATTTTGGAGAAGAAGAGTGGAAACATTAAATATTTTTACCAGTTAAAATATCTCTCCGCTTGAAGGAACTAGTGACTTCTCCTGTCTTACCTCAAAAATTTCCATACAAGTTGAACAGAACTAAGAATAAAAATGATTTTGGCATCTCACATGCAGCATTTGCAGAAAAACAGGAGCAGAAAAGCTGAGCATAGTTTGTGTGTGGCAGTCATAAAGGCAGCTAAGGATGTTCAAGACAGAATTACCAGTAGATACCCATAGGGACAAATCCTTTTTGCCATCTTCATGACAATAATCCTGTTGATAGGGGCTGTAAAACAACATATGGCAAGAATGTGTTTTTCTTAGAAACTGCTTATTGCATGTACTGCATACCTGATATCTCTGCAGGAGAAAGAGGCCTTATGCCACATGCTCTTGGGTACTGTGACTGTTCATTGTCAGATCAGAAATGTATTTCAAAAGCCAAACTTTATCTGAAACAAATCACTTTAACTTCATAGGGTCTCCTGGGGCAAGATGAATTTACACCAACCAAGGATATTGCAGGATATCTGCAATCTTCAGAACTATTGTCTGATGCTGGAGTGCCTGATTCTCGTTCTCTCAAATATCAAATTGCTATTTTGAAATAGAAACACTACCTAACAAATTACTGAAACTAAATGAGGACTAGCAGGCGTGATTTCTCATTATGTTACTTTAGTCAGCCCATGTGCACTAACATGGAGATGAATGAGGCCCTCAAAGGATGCTATGGTGCAGAGCATGAGCTTATAAGCACATTCACTAGGAGACCTGTTTTTTTGGGCAAACTGAAAAAATCTAAGGACAAGCAGTAGATATATGGGTCTGAGTCATACATGCTTTCTACTGCATTTCATTAAACTTTATTCTTCAAAATGCATCCACGCTCTCAGGACTCACAATCCATGTGATTGTGCTATCATGTAGAAAAAGCTAACTAAACACTATTTAAAACAGGGAATGTTAAGTTGCACAGTATCTTGGGGGATAATTGGGGTGAGGTAAGAGCTGGAAGAGAAAATAGTAACAATGGAACTAACAGATGCTACTACATAAGAACTTCAGCACACTTGGGTGAATGGAAAACTCATTTCTTGAAGAGTTCATAACAAATGTAGAATATAGTATCACAGGATCCCCTTCAGAAAAATGGGGGAAAATGCCTAAACCAGAGATTTCAATCTCAAAGAAAACTGGAATATAATAGTGGTAAATGAAGTTAGGAATGACTTATCATTGTATATTTATCAGATGGCCTCCAACAATATATTCTTCATTGTGCATTGTCATTCTGTCAGTTGTGGTGTGAAGACATGTATGATCACATGGCAACATGGAAATTATTTCCGTGTAATCTGCTTTAGGCTGAGGCTTGGACTCTTGAAACCCATTCTTTTCCCCTTTGTACTTATTTAGCCCATTCACAAACATTTTCACTTTTGAAAAGCTTGTGGAAGTGTCTCCTAACATATGCATCTTCCCATGTCAGGGTGGTAACTTACCAGAAACAAGAAAATTTTGATTTTGGGACGTTCTTAGCAATGTGTTTAAAATCTCCCTTGACTATGCTCATAAGTAAACTCCAAAAGCTTTTTTGCTTAAATACTTATTTGTTACCTAAGGATATTCTCCAAAGATTTTTTGCTCATGATATTCTTGTATTTTCTGTTGTACTTTACATGATTATCATGCTCCAGATATTGTAAACTGTTTACTTTCAGGGCAAGATACAATGGTAGAAATTTATCACCATAATCTCTTGTGTGCTGATATATCAAAACCAGGAAGAATCTCCTAACTCAGATTTGCCTCTCCACCCATCTTTTTTTGTTGCTGTTGCCTTCTGGAGCCTCATGCTGCAATGCAAAAGGGCATTTTACCACTAGGGGGAAAAAAAAAGGCAAAAAGCTTCTGTTTTCTCATGCATTTAATTACCCATTTTCTTACTAACAACACAGTTAAGAGTTTTGAAATACTGGTAGATAGATTTCTAGGACCCCAAGGGGAAAATGTCAATGCCTTAATTAGGAGTTTATTGATGCATTTCCTTATATTCAGAATTATCCCACATAAACTTTCAGAATGTTTTTCTTTGCAAAACCACATAAATAAATAATATTTCCTGAGGATATTTATTAGTCAGGAGATAGACTGTTTTATGGCACAGTCTTGGCAGTTAGGATAACGGAATATGAAATTCTATGCAGTTTTTCATTTTTCTGCAATGTCTCTAGGTTAATTTGAATGTGACAGGGCTATAGACTTGATCTTACACTATTTTACACCTTGTATTTAAGCAGTGGTCAAAATGGACTGATATGTCATATGGGCTGTATGTCATAACGACATCTCTCCAAACATCAAGGGTACACATTGAAGTTTTCTGGGCATGGTTGCAAGATGAATAGGCTTCAGGACTTCCAGACTTCCAATTTGACAGTTGCATTTGAATCCTTACAAATGGAGTGTCATGCATGTCACCAAGGCTAAGTACATTATGAACTCTCACTGGGAGACATTTTGTGTCCAATTTAAACAGCTTTAAGTTTTCAATGAGCATCAGAAACACCCAGTTAGGGAATAAATAGATTCATGAAATGTAAAAGACTTAGATTTTATTATACAGCTTCGTCTGTAAATACTGGAGTTTAAACCTTAATTATGCTCCATCTCTTTGCTCATTTGTTTGTTTGGTTGGTTGGTTTTAATCCATTACTTCTCATGATTTATTTTATCTTAATTTTAATTGTCTATTCTATTATCTAACAACACCAGAGAAATTCCTGAATACAAATCGAAGGACAAGTCAGCCATTTTTACTTCTCTGTGATGAATCAAAAGAGGAAAGCAGTTAAAAGAAATAAGGAAAATCATAAGAGGACCCAATTAATTTATTTCTCCCTCCATTTGGGCTGGCCTAGGCTTCCTGTTATTGTTTATACTGGGCTGGGCTGCCTGCTCTTGCTTGGGCTGGACTAGGCTGGGCTGGACTGCCTGCTATTAGTTGGGATGGGCTGTGTGCAATTGCTTTGTCTGGGCTACTCTGGGCTCCCTGCTAGTGCTTGGACTGTGCTGGGCTGCCTGTTTTAACTTGGGCTGGGCTGCCTGCTACTGTTTGGGTTGGGCTTTCAGATGTCAACCCATTCTGCCCAGTTTCTTGATTCTGCTAACAACCATTCCTGTAAAAAACTCTGACTACCTGTCTCACATGTCTGCCATCGAGTCTGATATACTGAGCAGCTTTCTAATTGCTGGTGTGGATAGAAAAGAAAATGTTGGAATACAAAACCTCTTGTGTGGGAATATGATCTGTGGTCTCAAATTATGGAACTACACTTTATTTCAGAACTAATTTATTGTCAACAATTATGAGCTGCAGCAGCACAGACCTTCTACATATGGATTCTTAATGTTATGCAGGATTTGATTGCTTTTCTTTCACCCCAGCTGATAACTCATTGGCTAGATGAGTTATTGAATACTGTTTCTGGTTTCATATTGAATAAAAAACCACTTATCAAGAAAAAGGTAATTAATACAGTGGTAGCAATACCAGGGATGAAGTTTTACACCAGTTGCAGGCTATGAGAACAAATCAAAATAAACATGGGAACACAATTCAAAATCAAAATTACATTTAAAAAAGAACATGCTGTGGACATTCTTGTAATTTTAAGGGTACCTTAACTAACATATTGTACAGATCTGCTAAGGTGGTCAAAAGTGGGCTTAGTGCTGGGTATCACAGGGGTTTGTATGGAAATACTACGACAAAAATTGGATACCTATGGCAATAAAAATACAGCAAATAACAATAGATTACTTTATTATTGACATTTGGATTTGTTCCTTCAAAACTGGATGCAGAAGGTCACCTTGTACAAATTGCTCAATATTTGTTGAGTACTTCAAAGTTTCAATGGCATTCAGAGACCCATTTATGCTGCAAAAAAAAAGTACTGTGGAGTACCTGGTTTGGAAGGCTACACCCTTCTTAAATGTAAATGTAGTTTCAGATAGTTCAATGAAGCCTTCCATTGTACCAATGAGAACCAGAGCCTGCCTCTTTGAACAACAAAGGAAGTTTTAAAAATCTCCCAATGGCATGAGATGGAATAAATTTTGATTAATATTTTAATTCTCCTTTTCATCTGTTTTGAATTCATAGTAATGTAAATTTAAGAGTGTCTGAAGCCAAAAGAGTTATCCCAGTGTGAGACCAACTCAAGTTTTGCCGTGAACCCATCTTAACCCTTACTTCCTGCTTTCAATTATTTGCTTTCAGTAATTTTCCTTGGGTTGACAGTGAAGCTTTCATGGTGACTGCTTCTATATTGTTGCTTAAATACAGTAAAGTAATGGACTTTCAGACGTTCAGGGACATACTTTTTGCCTCATCAACACCTTCTCATCTATGGACATGTATTCATGGTCATGCATTCATGTGAATATACGTTATGTGCAAGAGAGACCAAGTTGAGAAACAAAGATGAGATGAAGATGGTTCACTTTAAAGTTTCATAGACCTGATTATTCCCAACAGTCACCTGGGAGACCTGGTGAAATTAAGTGGGAAGGTACATCTTAAAAATAACCTCTGAAAGCCTGAACAGTTTTAACAACAGAGAAAATTGTCACTGCCAGCGCCACAGAGCCGCAACAGTGTGGTCTTTTAGAAAGCTAAAGATAGCTGCACAGATCATGGCAGCAAGCTGCCTCAGGTCCCAGGCTTGGAAAGTGGGCAGCCCCAGAAGTGGCCACAGGCAGCAGTAGTACTGCTGGTGCTAAAATGACGCATTAAAACATTTTTTTATTAAAGTTCTTACTTAAAAGACAGATTCTTAAAAGGGACAGTTTAACATGAAACTAGCAGAAGAAGGTCATGGTACACCTGGAAAAAGAAAGCAGTTGGCAGAGTTTCTTTTTTGTTTGATGAGAATGAAATACACAGAATTGCATTAGACTCTCTGTCAGAGAAATAGTCCTCAGGGTAGCCTCGGGCACTGCAGTACAGACAAATAGCAACGGGTGAGGTGTGTGTGACACACAGTCACCTGGAAGAAACAGCCAGTGATTCTCATGGGTGACTCCCTGCTGCAAGGGACAAAGGCACCCATCTGCATACCTGAAATGTATGTCCAGAAAGGTTTATTGTTTGCTAGAGCCTTGAATCAAAGATGTCACAGAAAGACCACCAAGACTTGCAAACACATCTGACTATTACCCCTTGCTGCTCTTTCATGTGGGCACAAATGAAACCAAGGGTAAACAGGAAATGTTCAAATGTGACTCCAGAGCTCTGGAGGTGGTGGTCAAGGGGATCCAAGGTAGTCTTCTCTTTGATCCTGCTGGTTAAGGTAAGTGATGAAAAGAGAACTAGATAGATTTACCAAGTAAATGACTGGCCGCGTTGCTGGTGTTGGCAACAGGGTATTGGCTTCTATATCCATAGGTCTCTTTTTGCTGATGGGCAGCTGGTTGGGAGAGATGGGTTCACTTCATGAAACAGGGCCTGCAAGTCCTTGCTAATAGACTGGCCAACCTGATAAGGAGAGTTTTAAGCTAGGAAAGCTATAACAACTCTGACAGGACAACAAGGTATCAGGGCTAAATTTCATAAGGCCTTGAGAGGTCTAACTGGTACTATGATGAGTGATGCTTTTGACAGAAAGAAGTCTGCTTTGGTATCACTAAAACTAGAATCTCACCAAGTTACACAGAAATTACAGTGATTAAGCAATATCAAGAGCAATATTTTATCTCTTTTTTCCCATATAAATGCTGAAAATTTGTTATGACAAACATATTCTGTTTGCAAAACACTACTTTAGAATAAGAATTTGCTTTTCCACAGCTCTAATCACATGAAAGAGCACCAATCGATGTATGTAAGTGGGACAATTTGGGAAGAAATGGCCACAGCAGCATCTTTGCCATTGTCCAATTTCTCTACTACAAGCAGTTTCCTTCTCTAAAGTATTGCTCCATTGTATTTCTCAGCAGCCCCCCCCAGCTTCCATAATGCCAGAATAATCTGCCAGATGACAACTAACCGTTTCAAAGACATATGAACAAAAAGAAAATTATTTCCATCCCCCGAACCAATTACCTTTCTATCTCTGATTTCTGTGGTGATCGAAGAGGACTTGGTGCTTCAGAACAAAGTAAACACATATGTTTGGGAAGGCTTTTAAACCACTTGGCATCAAATCACCTCATGCGACCCAGAGAATGTTTTTTCAGCCTTATGGGCTTCTGATGTGTGTGAAGCACTGGCTTTCAGATTCCACGTGTCTCTTTAAGATGCAGTTGGTGCTGTGGTGGTATGTGTGACCTCAGACATCTGGACTAGCTGTCAGCCAGAACCTTTAGCGATTGCAGCACCATACTGAGGCTCTTTCACATCAGATGGAGAGGAAAATATTCCCAGATATTGGCTCTCTCCCAGAAACACTACTTCCCTTGGATCACACTTCATGCAAAGCTCTGTATGAACTGAAGAGAGAGATGGGTTACTGGCGCATTTTGCACAGGCTGTCTGTTGGCTTTACTGCAACTGACAACAGCTCCAGCCTGGACCAGGCATGACTGCATGTTGCTTTGTGCATGTATAGATACTATTTTGCCTGCTCTTTCAGTTTAATTTTGTATTTTCTCGTTGAAGAAAATAAGACAAATAAAAACCATCTCACTTCTATGGCAAAAAGCATATGCCATCTGCAGGTACTCCTGCAAAAAAAGGGAAAAGTGTGCACATAAAACAAAAAGAAAATATGGTTTTATGGTTTTCAAACATATACTAGCAAAGCAGAATGCTATCTGAAGGTAAAAATCTATTTAATCCCTTGTCCACCCACAGCTGCTGGAAAAAGAAGACACATATTAGTGCTAACACTAAACAATATCACTGATATTACTCTGCAAAGCACCCTCATTAGAAATTTGTATCCAGATCCAGTGGGTTTTTGAAGGTATTGCTGTAGAATTGAAAGACGATGATCATTTGTCAAGTAATTCTCTGGGATAAAATAAATAGCTTTCATCAAGCAGAGAGCAATACCCCAAGTTAGGTGGCTTGCTAGTAAGTCCTGTAATAGTGTTGCTGAACAGCCATAAAGGATCTCAGTGAGAAGGATTGCAGAAGTTAAGTAGGTGTCAAGCAAAAATGGAATACTTGGATGGAAGCAAACCACAAAACTTGTAGTGTCACATCCATTACTGTGCCATGGCTTTTCCTGCAGTGGTGATCCACCGTGGCAGACAGTGTGGTAACCACTTCTCTCTGTTGAAGAGCGGATGGGAACCTGGAGCAGCAGAGTCACTGATCACAAGTCTGTCCTGATCTTAAACACCACTGGAAACTTCAAATCTGCCTTCTGCACATTGGTAAAATTTGTGAGAGTTTCCAGACGGAAGAGAGAAACTCACTGTCCTGCACAAATCGTCATCACTAGTAACATATCAGAAGCTTCACTTTAAATCTGTGAGGCCTCCAGACTTGTCAGACTTTGACTGGGTTTGTCATGGGCTACCACAGCTTTGCTTTAGCTTGTTTTAGCTGTTAACAAGCAGTTTTGTAATGAACAGGTGACTATTGCCTAATTTGTTTTAGTTTTTCTTAGCTTTGTGTAATCATCTGCTAAAAACATAATTTTTATACAGGTAGCATTTAACAGGCTGTTATTTTGTCTAGAATTGAATAATTTTGACCCTAGCAAAATGATGTAGGTATCATAGAAGAAGACTTAACCAAGGATGATGAGAACTGTAGTGTGAAGTAATACAGGCATGGGGTGATTACAGAATGAAACTACTAAACAGGTCACCTAATGGCAGTTAAAGAAATACAGTCCTGAGAATGAGGTAAACTGGTTAAAGGGTTAACAAAAAGAACAAGGAAGAAGTAACCAAAACATATAGAATCTCATATTTCTGAAAGCTCATATTTCCAATAGCAAATAGAGCAAGCAGTACAGTGTGATAAAAGATCTGTATCTTTTCTCATAGCGATAGGCTCATTTGATGAGTAAGAAGAAAGAAATGCCCAACATCAGCCTCACACTCCCCTTGACAAAGGGTCTGGCATGCTGCTGACCTGTGACACTGGAGCAGAGAACCTTTGCTCACAGGGGGAGCATAGCAGAGGAAGAAAGGGCAAGAAAGGAGAGTAAAACAATTTAAATTGTGTTGTTATTGAAAACCACTTCATAGTAGTGTATCATTCTCTATTTTTTAATGTAATAATTAGATCAAGATTAATAATAACTCATTAGATAGTTAAGATTTCAATTACACTAACAATAAGCCCTTGGCTTTATTTAAAAGTTGTGTATTTTTCTGTCCATAAACAAGACTTTTAGTGTAACAGTGACTACATTCAGTGCAGGACTAGGGTTGGTATGTAGTTGTTGGTAAGTGAAGGATTAGGTCAGGAGCCAAAGACCAACTGTGGGTGGGATTTGCACCCACAAAGGTGCAAACACAGTCAAGGTAAAAAAAAAAACCCAAACCAAAACAAAAACCCAAACAACTCCAAGCAATTATATATGAGATTTCCAGGAATAAAAATGTTTGAAGTACAATAGTTTAGTGCAGTTTAACAATAGAAAAAAAGCCTTTGTCCTACCTCCAGACTTTCAGGAGATAGCTCTGAAAAACTACTGTTTTGTGTCCCACATGGCAACTAGAGCAGCATTGCTCAGTGCAAAATAGTTTGTTAATGGAGGGCAATGAAAATTAAATTAAAATAAAAGAGGAACTGTGGAGCATGAATGCAACCTTTGTTGTGCTGTTCATTTCTTGCTTAGGGACTATTTCATCATTCAAGCAGAGAGCTGCATCAGGATCTAAAGAAACATCTACTCCCAGCACAGCCAAAAGCTCCTAATCAACAGCCTCACTAGCTCTAGGATTGCTCTAAGAGGTGATTAGAATGGGATCCTTTCCTCTATCTGGTGAGTGCTGTGACCCCAGGCTCTTGGATATTCTTGAATAACTTTCTTTTACTTTTCCATTTTTTCGTAATTCTTTTTTTGTTTGTGGCTTTTTTTTTTTCTTTTTTTGGCTCAGTTTTACTCAGCATTAGAAAAAAATCAGATTTCAAGACTTCAGAAAGTTTCAGTTTTCTATCCTTACTGAAGTCCAGCATAACTTCAATTTTCTGCCACAGGTTGATTAAGTCATAGTGGGAAACAACTGTAAAACTGTGACATTCCGATGGGAGGAGTAGGATACAATGGAAGACTTTCAACTTCTTAGTCCAGGGACTCCACAGCAGGAGTATGCTTGCTATGAGGCCACTGTTAGCAGCTTCTCTTCCCAGAACAGTTCTCTCTGGGTAGGAAACCCTTCCTCCAAAACCAAAGCAAGTTGTTGCTATTTGGTTTGACGGCATGACATCATTAGTTGGCCCATATGTAAAACTTACTGTTTAGGTGGAGAGCTGCTGTAGCAGCCAATTATACTTTTGTTCTGAGGCTACTGTCTTTTTATTCTCTTTTTCTCATCTTTTAGTGATCATACCAAAGACTCAATGCTATTCATATATATACACACTAGCATAGTTTGGCTGTTGTCAGAAAAGATAATGTCAATGACCATGTAAAATCTTTTTTGTCCCGTACTTTACCACAGTCCCTCTATGACTCTCTCTTTGCTGGCAGAACCACTTAGCAGGAAGAATACACAGGAAATTGACAACAGTCATCTCTGCAAGGATAAGTGGCTTTGAAAATATTCTTCAGGAAAGGTACATTCAGAGGGACTATTCTGGACTGCAAACAATTTGCTTGCAAGCACGCTGCAATGATCACTCTTGCTATGAACAATAGTATTGCTGCTTGCCCTTCTTTGGCAGTGTTAGAAGGATGTGTGAGGTCATGGATAATTACCACTTACCCCACTGGGTATCCACTACTGACAATTCCAGTTGCACTCATGTGCACTATGCAGAGCCTGTAAAGGAATACCCAGTAGAACAAATTTCGTTGCCTTTTTATAAGCCTTTACTTTCTATAGCAGCTGAAGTCCATGGTTTTGAATAAATGCACTGTGTGAATTCGGTGTGGTGGAATTCCAGGTTCAACACCCACGGGCACATCTGCATGGTCAAGCATACAGCCCCAGTACAGTTTGTACAAGGATGTAGCAGCTTGGATCCTCAGAAAGCATGATTGCATGGTCCCAGGTCCAGCTTACAAAACCATAACCTTTTCAGGAGGATGTATTACCTTAGGCACAGCAAAGCACTTCATGAGCATGGACAAAGGGAATCCAGATCTCTCTCATGTACTTATTTAGATATATCCTCGTAGTTCTCAAACACATTCTTTCTGTGGTTGCCAATCTCTCAGCGGCAACAGTTTTGACATTCAGAGTAAAAGTACAACTGTGTAATAATAAGCTTTCATGTGGCAGCTGCTCATAAAGTCCTGGATAATTACACAGACACCAGGAGACATTGTGAGCTACTGTTTTAAGGATGGCATGGCTTTGGTAGAAGCTTTCTGGATGTTCAAGTAACCAATAATATCATGTTAAACAGTTCTGGAAGTCCACTACAGAGACAATAATTATTATTTCTCATGTTCAGTCTCTGTCCTGTGAAAGATTAAGAAACTAATTTCCATGTTCCTCCAAGCAGAGACTGTGTAAATGAGTATCTTCTCTCAGAATAGTTTAGAGAATTGCTCAGGTAAGGCTGATGTTTCCCCACCATGAAACTCTCCACTGCCAAAGAGAAAGGTAAAATCAATGGAGGTTAAGAAAAGCTTTAAGTGTAATTCTCATAATTCTTTCTCTTTTCTTTTTTTTTTTCTTTTTTTTCTTTTTTTTAATCTTTTTTTTTCTTTTTTTTTTCTTTTTTTTTTTAAAACAATTTGTTTGCTGGAACAGAAGAAAACCCCAATGGTTGGTAGAAGAGAAAAAAGGTATTGTCCCACATGCATAGCTGTTGACCACAGTGAATGCTTTACATGTCGTAATTCTTTTCCCACTATCAACAAAAGAAGCCATGATCTGTTCAATTAGCTGAAGAGATTGTGTTAACCTGACCTTTCCTTTCCTTTTGCTTCTCAACTTGTTGCATATTCTTTCTTTTTCATTAGCTGTATCTATAGGCACTTGTTTGTCTCATCTACCTTTTGAAGAATAAAATGTCTTAGACCTGTATCATCACTGTCTATCTTAATCTCATCAATTAACTGGCATTCAAGAGCATTTTGGATGAAGAAACAGAAGAATGAGTCACTTTGCTCTTTTTTATTCATGGTAAGTCTGGTTCTGCAGAAGATTTCCCAATAAATTTGTCAAACTAACACTGTCTTCCTCTCTGTTTGTGTCAGCCCAAGATGGTACAGATCTGCCTCTGGAAGGACACCCATCTTGTACAAGGGTGCCCTCTATTCTAAGTGTTGGAAAGGAGCAAATTATTTCACAATTTTACATAGGCTAAACCCTAATGTCTGCCACTGCTTTCTTAAATAATTTTGTTTCTTGAGGGATGTAAGCCAACATAATGACATAGCCCCATACAGTTCTACAAAAGGATCATGTTATTGATAGAGCTCCTCTAATAAATAATGAGGGGACAAGGCAAATTGTCCATACCTCAGAATTGTTATTTTGCTTCTCAGTTTTGTTTTGGACTATTCCAACCAGCTTTCTCAAAACCAGCTCTCAAGTACAAGTAGACAAGTACTTCACTGCAGGGACCAATCCCAAAGGCAATATTGATGAGCATGTACGAGATCTATCTCTCCCATCTTGTATGGTCCTAGGGATCCCAGAAGACTCTTCATTTTCACAAATACCCACATGTTTGCTTCTCAGTTCAGGCAACAAAAGCCTCAGTTTCTTATTAATGGGCTGCAGTATGTAAGTTCATATTTCTGAACTTACAGCTGAGAAAGAAACACATGCAGTAATAATTATATCCTAGATCCCAGACCAGTTGCTATGACACTCATGAGAACATTTCATTCCAACATACTGATATAGCTCTTATCTGAAGATCTAGTGCTATGCAACAACAATGTGGCCAGCCTGCTCTAGGCCAGGCTAGTTCTGAATGCCGTAAAGGTCCTCTCTGCTCTCTCCACCACTTGACTCTAGAGTGACAAACTATTTGCTGGAGTGGATGTATTTAATAGTACAGATGTGGGCCTTGTGAGGGTTGCAAGCAGGGACTCAGAGCCATCTTTTGATGTCCTCCTCTATTGCTATTGATTTAATAAAGGAGGTTGAGAGCAACTCTTTACCTAAAGCAAGCACCTCATACTCCTCTTTGGAGCTCTAAATCTGCCTTACTGCTGACATGAATGATATACCCACATCACCTCTACACCCAGCATTCAAGCACTTAATCTTCCCTATATTACAGCTGGCTCCTTTGGTGAAACTCTGTTTTGTTTTTTGGGGATGGTAAGATTGTCATTTAGAACATAATTTACGGATGTGGAAAGAGAAAAATATGCTGCAAAAATCTTGAGATAGGCAGGAAAACTGGTAGAGAAAAACATGTGTCAAACACTCAAGGATTTAAGGCAATAGATAGCAGCATTTTTTGATAGATTGAGGTTGTCTTTTTCTGTAAAAATTCTGAGTCCATTCTGTTGCATTTTTTGGCATTTTCTTATCTAGATTGTGTCAGGTTATTTTTAATTGTGCAAATCTCCAAGAGCTTGCAAGAGTAAAACTTTCTATTAAGAAGTTCTTTTCAATTCATCTTCTATGATAGAAAATGAAATTTCTCTGTGAGCCAGCCACTAGAGAATCTGAAGGAAGCAATATCTGGGTTAACAGACTGTTTCAAACACATCCTCTCAGGACCTTTCTTTTCCCCTTCAGCATTTTCAGTCTGTCTACCTTTTCTTTCCTACTTGTTTCTTCAGTGTTCAGACCAACTATGATTTACTTGAAAAGGCAGAGTGGAAGTATTAAAAGAATGTCTTTTCACACCAGGAGAAGATTCAAAATAATCTGACAGCAAACAGAAATGCATTGAAGACCAGCATCCAGGGCACTACTAGAGGAATGCTGGGTAGGTCCAGGCACATTGCACAGGACAAATAAGTACACCAGCAACCAACTTTTATCTGATTAGTTGCTTTCGAGATAGCTGTGTTGCTTTGATCTTAATTTGCAACAGCAATAACAAAAATAACAACACTTTTAATCTTGTAAATGCAAGTTGGGCTGCCTCTGTGCAGTCTGTATGGGATATAAAGGTGTAGGGACAGTTTGCACAGTTGAGAACAAGAAATTTTTCTTAGAACCAAATCTACACATGCAGGCACATGTATTTTATCTTGCACGTTGCAAAAGTAAGTTTCCACAGATTGCTCTTCATTCTGAAACCTTCAGACTTCCACTTTCAAACTTGCAAACCTACATTCTGAAATACCCAGGGCCTGAGTCAATGTTGCACGCTGCTTTTGCTAGCAATACCCTCTATTTTTCCTCCCAGCAGGAAGGCTGGTGTTCACTGCCAATAGCTTGGAGGTAAGCTGATGGTATTCAAACTAAAAGGAGTGCAGAAAGAACAGTTACTTTATGCTTGAAAAGCACTAGCTAGTCCAGTGAAAAAGAAATCTGAGTTACAACACCCTCAGGACTTTGGAATAACACTTGTGACAACATTGCATTGCATTCTGATGTACTATGATTTAGCTCTTATCTGAAGAAAAGGCATTTTGGACTCTACAGACAAAGAATGTGATACTTCATAATGACATAATGATAGACTGAAGTCCTTCAGGACTGTGTAAAGACCATTAGTATCACTCAGAACTTTAGACTAAACTATAAGTGGCAGCACAAAATAACATAAGATCCCCCTCAGCCCAATTACTTTGCTTAGTTTCGGAGATCAATGCCTCCAGTCCTTATTGTACCTTTTGCTGCCTTGTGATGGATATAACCATAGAGGGTTTCCATCAAGATAATTTTGGAAAGCACTTGAGGAGCCATTTGTCAGCATTTTCATATTAAATTCATTTAATCGATAAACATTAGACAGTAGATTTCCTAAAAAAAGGAATTATTCTCAATTCACTGAAACAGCGTAAATTATAAGAAAAAAAATATACCTGCATTTTGTTTCAGGAGCAGAAAAAGGTGAAGATATAGTTTGTAGATATAAAATTACAGAATGTGACAATTTAGTAGAAATTAATTTGTAATCTTTTGTTTTTCAAAATAATAGGCTGATCACATGAATCTAGTCTTCAACCTTGTATTACTCTGATCAAACTGATTTTGTTTTGTCTCAGTACTACTGTGGCATTTCAAATGTAACTGATATGTCAGGACAGCTTTGTTGGTAACCAATAACAACACAAGAACAGCAGCCATAAGCTCTTATTTACCTACTTGAGGCATCAAGTAATAAAAAACCCACCATACTGGAAAATTGGGGATTCTTTTTCACAGGTTACATGTGACTTTAAGTAAATCACTTAGTGTATTACTCAACCCCGAAAAATAAACCAGCCCAGTCTTACTTAACATATCATTTTCTTACATGTATACATAATTATATATTTATGTTAGAGTGGAAATACATGTTTCTGGTGTTAACTCCCTGAAGTTCAGAGTGGTACTCTTGCTGAGCTCTAGTACTGAGCATCACAGAAAAGCCATGATGTAGGAACAGGGCTGTGTTCGAGAGGGGAGTGGGCATACTTGGCAGAGAAAACATATTGACTGAAAGATTACAACACTACACAATTCCCACACATGAGTCTAAATAGGGAGCTCTTGCTGAGGTATAGGTGCTGGAGACCTTGGAGGCACAGTGGGGTCCCTTTAACATTACAAACAGGAACATTCTTTGCCCTGAAAAAGTGAGTTTCAGAAAAGCTGACAAAACAACTATGCTAGATTTTACTGCGAAAAAGGATAACCTGGCCAACCTTGTGTCATGCTCCTTTCATGCAGAAAGAGATTTTTTGCATTAATTCTTGGAAATCATCAGGTAATGTGAGGGGATCAGGTTCTCCAGGTAAAGGAAAAGACATGGCTGAGATTGTGAACTCCAGAGCTACATCCACAGTCTTTCGCATCCAGGTGTCCTATTATGTGAAAGCCCCTGGCTATGGGCCAGACTAAGCATAAGTAAATTAAGGTTCATACATTAAACCATTCCAACGTAGATAATAGCATTACACCATGAGAAAACCAGTTTCAGAGATTAGTCCCAAGCCTTTTGGGTAAAGACACAAGAAGACCCAAATATATTCAGTTGCTTCACACAAATTCACACTGAAGAGTATATCAGCAACATGCAATTTATCTCAACCCACAGAAACCTATCCATAAGGCATGTACAGAAACACATCCCAACATAGTGACTAATCCTGCACCAGCAGCACTGTTTTCTTAGTCACTTGGTGGTTTGGAAGACATCCATATTTAGAACTGAGCTGACAACTGGAAGTGAATAGCTTAATGGCTTAAATCAACCTTTTCCTAAGTTTTTATTTGCAACCTCATGAAAATTTCCTTCCATACTGTGATTATCCAAAACAAATCCCATTTTATCAGTGAACACATATGTGGGATTATTGGTTTACTGAGAGGTGTAAACCACAAGATTCAATGTCTTTAAGTGACAACTGATTATACAAGTAACCTGGTCCTGTCTCTTTTCCCGCACTGCCTGAGTGCAACTGTTGTCACTTGGACTTGAAGAAGCTGCTGCAAGGCTGAACACCCCAGGGGTGAGTGGTGTTTTAGGGATAGGTTGTACCTAAGAGGAATAAGAGCTACTTGAAACTCTCATAAACTCACCCTTTTCAAATTACCTAAGACATCACTTAGGCAGGATCCTAAAGAGTCTACAACCTCCTACACTCTTTATTGCTGTAAGTGCAGAATTTGAACTTAATTTTGGCTCACACTGCTCATACAAATGAATCATCTGTGGAAATGCTTAGCATGCTGGCAAAAATTATCAAGACTTGGTATTTCTTCTTTGGATCTGGAAGATTTGACATATCTAATATTGGCCCCAGTAATGACATTTCTAAACTTCCCACTGCCCCACTTGAGGCCATTGGTATGTTATGGCAACAGCAGGGGAGCACTTAATCTAGGGTATGACACAGAATAAGTGTTTGCTCTCCTTTTTTAGTGTTGTTGCTTTAAGTGGGGACATAACTGGAATCCCAAGGATGGGGCTGGGAAGTAGTGGCAAAAAGCTGGATGCAAGCAAGAAACTGCCCAAGTCATTCTTGTTATCTCCTCCATGAGGTCCCTCCCTCTTGCACTGTGCTGTCAAGGGTTAAATCAAAGCTCATCTAATTTGGCAGTACTTACCCAGTGTCCTCTCTGCTTCCATTCTGTTTTACAGATAGTTTGTTCAGATATGCTCCCCAAATAATATAAGATTATCTCTCATTTTTTGGCAGGATATTGTGACCTTTGAACTAAAATATCTCCTCTTGCTGTCATAACAGAGCTGTTGATGTAGCAGTATAACCCAGCTTGGCAAGCATCCCTGCAAATACTATAAGTTTTGTTGCTTAAAAAGTGCAGTTATTCCCTACTTTACACCCTTTTACGGGAGCAGCTCTCAGGCATACCATGAGAAAAGGAACTGCTGTGAGCATGTGGAGGCTGCTGAGGTTGTTTTTTTGAGGCTGTACATTTCAGGTTCATATTTCTAGGAAGAATATTCCTTAAAGCTTAGGAATTAGTTGTGTAGTGGTAAACTTGTAATTTAGTTTTGTTGAAGGACAATCTAGTGTACTTGAGTTGAGTGTGAATACAAGAAAAAATTTTTTCACAGTAAGGGTGCCAGAGCACTGGAACAGACTGCCCAGAGAGGTTGGGGAGTCTCCTTCCCTGGAGATATTCAAAACCTGTCTGGATGTGCTTCTGTGTGACCTGGTCTAGGGAATCCTGCTGTGGTAGGGGGGTTGGACTAAATGATTTTTCAAGGTCTCTTCCAGCTCCTAACATTCTGTGATTCTGTGAACTGTAAATTAACTAATCCATGTCCTGAGAACAGTGGACTTGATCAGCAATTACAACAGTGCATAGTCCAGGGCAAGATTTATAATCTGTGCTGAATGTTGTGTTACTGCAGTTAAACACAGTTAAACTAACTCTCAGGTTTACCTACACTTCAGCTTATTTTCTAGGTTTTACTACATTTTGTTTAGTTTAGGCATCTACAATGTTTTGACTGAGTTGGACAGGATCTCCTGCAGTTATTGTTTCATTGTCTCCCCACATTGCCTTTCTCCAGGTTTCTTTGCTCTCCAGTGCTCCTCTCAAGGAAGATTTTTAAATAGATAGATGTCCTTTGATCTCAAGCCATAGAAGTGGGACGATAAACTTGTTAACCTTAGCCTGAACCAGGCAGGTAGCACTTTCAGATTAATAGCCTACCCATTGTTCTCTGAAGGACTTTTGGTATCTCCCCTGGAGATATCTTATCTCTATGACTGAGCAAGCAGGAAATGAAACATAGATTCATAAAGTTTAAGCCCAGGAGGGACCATTAGAAGAGATATTCTCATCATATATATCAGAGGTCCTTTAATTTCACCCATTTATCCTTGTAGTAAGTTCAATAACTTCTATTTGACTAAAGCAAATACTCCTCCTAACATATGCTCCAGTTTAAATGCATGCATTCAAGAAAAAAATATCAAGCACGTAAACTGAGACAGGTAGAACAGCCATTGAAAAACAATACAGATGTCTCCCTCATTCTCTGTAACAGTGCCTGGCTGTGTTTTGATATAGACCTGACATGTTCTAGTATATCTGCACAAGTCACTCCGAAATTCACCTATCTCCAGAAAAAATTATACTGAAAATTAAGATCTATGCAGCACAGAGGTTAGGCACAATTACAATCTTGTTAGGCAGGTTGCAAGCTACAGTAAATTGATATCAATACAAGAGCAGCTTAACACCCTATGAAGGACTATGAATGTTGTCTGTCTGTAAAACTAAATACTAGAGTGCCACCCCAACAACTCACTGTTTACTTCTTAGCTCATTCCCCAGCTCAGTTTTTGTTCAGACCAAATCTCTATGTCCAACACATATTTACTGCAGGGGAGTATTACACTGAACATTGCTGATGCAAGACAGTTGGTCCCGCATGATGACAAAATAAAAGCTCAATCAGCTCCCAGCCTTCTTGTATTTAGCTGTATAGTCATTGTCAGTGATTCTAGGTAGCATATGAAAAAGAGCTGAGGCCAGCAAAGAAGTCATTACAGTAAGTGCAAAATGCTAATGCACTCTGTGATCCTTTGCAGCAGAGCAGAGAACACTCCAAATATCATTAACCAAATTAATCAAACCAACTAGCAAACAGATCTTATTTTCAAACATAAACCAAATCAATGCAGTAACATCTTTGGACATTGGCGAAGTCTGCTGATACGGAGAAGAGTAATTTCTTCTGGCTGCACAATCACCCCAGCACTGCTTCATGGTGTTTGTAAACAGCCATCCAAAACTGGGAGGTTTGGAATAGTAGCACACTCCCTGGTGGGGTACCATTTCAGGGAAGTTAATAAGAAATGTAAATGTGGTTATAACATTCCTTTTTCTAAAGACATCGCAACATTTAAGGTTGACTTCGATCCAAGAGATTGAGAAAGTTTCAGTTTACATACCACTATTCACTTGGTAGAAATTATACAAATATTGGCCTCCACAAGTTATTAACCTGGTTCCATCCAGGTCAGATCATGTACTTAGATTCATTTTCTGGTTGATATAACCTGCAATGTGCTCAATCATAGATTTCAAACTGGGGCATATAAGACCATGTAAGTCCAAAAGGCCAAATGTTAGAAGATTTTGAGCAGTTTCCATCAGTTTCTGCATTTGAAAAATATGCCCATATGTAACAATTTATTGAAGTCTGCTTTCTCCCTTTCAGCATATCTCTGGCTCTTGAAGACAAGACAGAATAAGCTATTACTCCTGTGGAACCTCTGTACTTCTTATTATGACCTAAATGAAGTCACAAAACCCACAATGTCGTGAGGGAATGAAGTTAAGACAATGTGTGCATGTGTCCATCCAGGGAGAATATATTGCTGACATAAATCACAATTTCGTAACAATGCTGGTCTAAGAAAAGTTTTACTTTATCTGTACCAATAGAACTCTTGGAAAAGGATTCTGCAAAGCTTCTGAAACAATTTATGGGACAGAACTAAGGAAGAACATGCCTAAAAATGGAGGGTAAGTGAGGAGAGTATAAAATTCAATGCATATTCTGTAGGATTCCTTGAACTTCAAAAAGTTAACTCCATTAAGTTCTAATTCAAAGGTTGTTTAATTAATTAATTAAAACCACAACGTTTTACTAGAATGTGTATGGTTTGATTTCAGGACTCTAGAATAGTACAAGGAAAGAATTTGAAGGACATTGCACAACACCTGATAAAGAGAGATTTTGGTGACGACTCTAATTTCAAGCATCCTATCCAGGATTATATCAGATGCTGGGTTACAGCTTCTATTTTATGATTATTTTTTAGAGTAGTTCCTGCTGATAAGAATGTGTGCTAATCTAGCTCAGCAACCAGTTTATCAGTGTTAATAGCTATCAACAGACTAATTAATGTGTGCCTGCTGTGTGTATTTCAACAATATAAATGTCTTGCTATGCAAAAGGTGTCAGAGAGTAAGGTAATTTTTATAAGTGGTCTCTGTGTCCTGGTGATCACAGAAAGCTGAAATATGTTATGATCTTTGTGAAGTTCAGGAAAGAGAATATTTTCAATATTTCATTCTGAACACAGTCTACAATTTTCAAAAAGGTCACTGACTTTCAAATTTCTCTTTTCACACACGTTGTTCTCCTTAATTCCAGTACATATTCATAATAAGTACTTTTTTGCAAGCAGGAGGCCTCATTCTTTTTATTTATGCTGGTTTTATGCTGAAATAACTTCAGTAACACTAGTTTACAGCAGTGTGCTCGAGAACAGAATGAAGAAAAAGAATTAAAAAGAAAAATAATGTAGAGAACTAAATTTCAGTTGTGCAGCCATCATAATAGACAGTCCAGCCATTTAGAGAATCTCATCTGGTCCATGATAGTCTCTTTATTATGCAATGGTGAACCACTGAAGCTTTCACTTCATTACCATTGTTTGCATGAGTGAAAAATTTATCTTTTCCTATGAATACAAAAGAATCAATGGGGTAATGCCAAGCCTCCATTTGCCTTGCTATGTGCATTTTTTGTCCTTATTGCTTACTTAATGTCATCATATTCAACAGTAAGGGTCATAACATCTTCAGCAACTCTGCTCCTACTAGTCATGTGTGAGGAGCTGAAATAGGTTTTGAGAGAATGTTATTATGCATATACACAAACCCCAGTTGATTCATTCAAGTTGTATCTTATTTTCCTGTAACGTTCTCACTGTAGTATCCAATAAGCATTATAGAGTCAGTTTGACTGACAAGAACAGAAAGATTTTCTTATGAAGTGTATGAGTACTTACAACCTTCTCTGGGTTTGGAAAACACTGCACAGTCCTTTCCTTCACCACCATAGAGTGGTTTGTTCAACACAGTCATTACCATGAATGTAAGCCTCATCTCCCAACAATTCTCTGTCCAGGGCCAGGAGACTGACCAATGCGTTCCCCAGAAGCCAGGGACTGGCTATGGAGCTGGCAGGTTGCAAAGCTGCAGGGAGCTGCAGGAACCCCACAGCAGCCACAGCAGACAGACAGGTCACTCACACTGTGTAGGGCATTGCCCTAAACAGGTTCCCAGGGATGGGATGTAAACTACCCCTTTAGTTTCTTTTGGTGCTGAAGGCACTATGCTGAATGTTCCTAAGCATTTATAACATTTAAAGTATAGGGCTTGTGACTGAGTAGTAAAGAGCTTGGGTTAAGGGTACCTGTCCCCATACTCAGCAGCTTCTGAGTTGTGGTGGCCCCAGACCTGCACCTGATGCTCCATTGTATTTTACCCCTTAGAGCAAATATGAGACCCTGGACAATACCTCCCTCTCACTGGGGCTACAGGGGAGACAGAGTTAGGGTGAGCCCTTACAGAAGCAGCATTGGTGTCTGGGAAAGCAGGGTGAGCTGTCCTGCCATGGTGGGAAGGTGACCTGCAGTGACTTGTGCAGTGGGGACTGTGCTGCCAGCACGGAGCAGCTGCTATCAAGGTTCCTGCTGTGACACTGAGACGAGTCAGTTCTGTACATGTAATTGATGATTTTGAAATGTGACAGATATATTGATGCCCTGAGAGCCTACAGCCTCTGAGGGTGTTCATAGTTTACCTAATAATATGCTGAGCTGCTAAGACAGATGTAGTTGCTGCCAAAAACAGGGAAAGAAATGGAGCCAATGATGAACATAGTAACACTTCCCCACATTGAAGCAAGGCAGCTGCTACACACTGCAGAACAGATTTTTTTTTTTCCCTAAGAATCTAATACATGCTTTTTGAACATTAAGAGGTTTGCTAATGCTTTGTTAAAAAAATTATGTCTCCTGTTGCCCTGTTTCTAACACACTGGTAGCATCTTTAGCATGTGTATTAAGCAGGCTTTGTGGCAGATTTGCATTTAACAACTGTCTCGAGTGAATGATACTGTCTGAACTTGGACCCCACTTAGCTTTTCCTCATACTGTACTCATCAGGGTAAATCGGTGTGACTGAGGCTCTTCTGTGAGACTGAATCACCTGAATCCTGTTGGGTTTTTGGAAGATTTTCAGAAATTTTTAAAACTCCAGTGTTTGTCTTCACAAGCTGCATTTTTGTTTCAATTTGTAAGGGAAGTATTGGCATTCTTCCTGACACTCCAATGAGAAGTCTTGGCTCTGATAATTTCATGATGGTCAGGTTGTGATTCTGTGACATTGTCCCATAAAAACACCGTCCACTAAAAATAAGATTCAGCTCCAGAGTCTTAATCTTAGGTTCTGGTTCAATGACCATTTACAGACATGTATAACGATTTGGGATGCTCTGAGATATAGCAGCTGGCCTCCATCTGCAGTTCCAGAGGGTACATCTCTAAGTTCTCTGCCATAGCTTCCAGCCCTGTGTGAATATTGGATATGCTAGGCTGTTTCATATTGCAAAAAGTACTCTGAGCTACGTATATAAACTCCTGTCATAGCCTAGAGAACTATTGACTTCACCATAAGGTAGACATTTTAATTTGGTCAGCTTTCCAGATTCCATTGCCTCTTAACCCAAATAAGTTCATTTAAAAGCAACCACAATTTTGCAGATTATCCTCACCAAACTAATTAGCATCGAGAAAGATGAAATGAAAAAAAATTGCCATGCATGCCTAAAAAATGGAGTTCTGTCTGCCTTGAGCTCATAACTCCTGAGCACAGGAATGGCTGCATCTCCCATAGCCTTGGAGCATCCATAGCAAAGTGCTCCAGCAAACATTTGGACGTGGACGCACATCTGGGAGCTGAGAAAAGGTGTTTCTGAGAATGTCTTTTGATTATGTGACAAGCTCTATGTTTCTACTGTTTATTCTTACTTAAAATAGGTTTTTTTGAGTACAACAGTTTTAGAGATGTTATTAACAACCTTTAGCTCAGAAGGTGAGATTTTCCTTTTAGTTAATTGGAAATATTTTCTACAGGAATTTTACAGAACAACTACCCTCACTCAACAAATATGGAAAGCAAAGCATAAAAAAGGGGAAAGGATCTGGTTGTGGATCTGGTGTTTCAGGTCACTGACAGAGCTAAAAACCAAATCTTCCAAGTTTTAGCCCGGTGCCAGTTCAGTTGGATCATGCCTCTCTCCAAGCGGGCAGGTGTAAGGGCTGACCTGAACAGCTCTACTCACCACCTGTTCTCTCTAAAAAACCCAATCTGATATCAAGATAGGAAAGCTTTCAGTGACTTTCAATAATTTGATGTTCTCAGGAAACTTTTTCTGTGCTTCTATTAGTCCTCTGTTTCCTTATAACCCAATCTCTTTGATTTATTCTCTTTCATTTTATTCCTGCCTCTTGTAGAGATACCAGTTTCCAAAGACTACATTTCATGATCAGTGGTCAGCAGCTACACTAAAAGCACAAACTCCCCATGATACACCTTGCTTCATCCCCACACATTGCTCAGGGCGTTGGTGGCTAGGACCTGCTCTGTTCCCATGTGCTCTCCAGCTGAGGTGCTAAGGTGACACAGTAACAGCCCATACATATGCTGAAAATTACTGGACGAGGAAGCAAAATTGGAAGAGAAGATGTCCCTTGGAAGGGCATGGTGAGGAGAGAGATTTGTTTTCCACTCTTCTAATTTAATTTTTCTCACCTGGCAATGCTGAGTGTATGCTATTAAAAGAGATTTTATTCTCATTTATTGTTTTTGCACACAGATAAATCTTGCTTTTGGCCATTGCAATCTTTAGATGTCTTTCAGCGTGCATGCTTGAAAGAAAAAGCAAGGTAATTTCACCTCTGGCTAACATGGAGTCATGTCACAGCCATCTACTTTTCTCCAATGCTATTCCCACTGACATGCATGCATCTTTACAACAACTGGGTATAGGATCTGATTCAATTTTAGTAAAGACTTATATTAAATAAGAATTTAGTCCTTTGCTAGGGGTATTCAGCCTGGGCTTTTTACATGAACTTACAATTTGTTTGCTAAATTTGTTTACAATTTGATTTTCCAAATGTAAAGTCATGTTTGAAATTAAACAATCTGGTATTAAAATCAGGCTGCTACAGAGCTGAATAAGCTACAGAGACAAATAACACAGAGAGAATTGTTTGCTGTAAATCTTACTTAACTCACAATAATTTCAGAAATGCATGACTGACAGATGTGCAGACCAGTGTCTTGAAGCTGCAGGAACTTGAATGCAGCAGGGAATTTGGCCTATCACCTGCAATTAATATAACTCACCTTGAAATAAGAGAGCATTTTCATAATCAAAAAAGTTTTTTGCTTGATGTCAAATTACAGGCAGAAGGCCAGATTTCCTGCTCTGTGACATCTAACACAACTCATTTTGTCCTTGGCATAAATAATAGAAAACTTAGTATTTGGGATGTTGTAGTGGCAGAAATAGATGTCAGAGTAGCTGGGAATGTGGCTCGTGAAAAGCTTCACAGATGTGCAGAGAGCCAGGCCAGGGCACAAACCTAATGAAGGTATGGTTTGTAGATTTACATGAGCTGAAATGGGATACGGATATTGTGCTGAAATGAGACAACCCTTTGAAGTTTGGGGATTTTGACAGAACTTTTGAATCTGTTGTTGCATTATATATCCATTTCAGTGAAATTTTTCTTTCTAGGGATTGTTTGTGCACTGTGTAAAGCAGTGGAGTATAGGACTGACCACTGCATCACCCTATCCTCCTGGGGTTTTATAAACATGATGAATTAAATAAGCATGCATTACTCTTTACTTTAAATTTCCTAAGAAATAAACCCCATTCATGCTCTTTCACCTGTATTGGATTCTCTTCACTTTCTCTTGCAGGAATAGCACACCATTTGCACCACAATATATGGAAACTCAGTGCTCACACTTCTGTTGCAAATGTCAGTATAATGTGCAGCATCTGTTTACAGCTCTCATGAGCAATTATGCTGAGGCACTGCCTCATTCTGGTGTGAAGGATTATTTGGGTGTTCCTAACAGTTTCTTTGGCTGAGGTGATGTCCTGTCACACAGACACAGTGAGCCACAATAGAATGAAAATTTCAAGAAAAGGGATACTTCAGAGAAAATTCATTGTTTTGGGTTTATGCTTTTAGTTTGGTTTGTTTTTTCTTACTGAAGTATCTTCAAGCAAGGCAATTATTGAATATTCAAATTATTCACCTAGTAAAATTTCATATAGGCAGATCTTTGCCCCTAGGAACTGCTGAAACAAAAGAATTTCCGTAAGATCACATTTAAGATCATGAACACCAGAAGCAAAGTACAGCCTGCATTAGCAAGCATTTGCTTTCTGAAGACAGGTGACAGCTCATTCATTGTTCTTACATAAAACTATCTGAAAATTGGGAATCGACCTCTGACAAGTACTTCAGTGAAAGGACCTGAAAACCTTTAAAATTTTTCTGAAAATCCACCTGAGAATATGCACAGTTTTAAAACGTGTTAATTTATACAGATCTGAACCATTCAATTAATCTCATGCTCAAAATGGTTTCCTCTGACAGGAGATGCCTGGCATCTGTTAAGTTAACTATTTCTGTTGCCAATGAGCTTAAGTTCATCATTTATGTTAGAGTGATTGAGATTCTTAATCATAAATGTCATCTGTTCTTTTCCTTCCCTGTCCTCCCCCTCCTCATTTGGGTCATGATTTTTTTGGGGCTTTCTTAAACGGTACTTTCTGAAAGGCAAAGCACAGGAAGAAAGAGAGCATAGCCTGGGAGGAGAAAAGGGATGGATGTTATTTTTGCCTGCTGTTTTACAGTGATTTTTTTCGTTGACCATAGCACTATCACTTTGTGAGCATTTTCCTTGTGTTTGATACACTGCCACAGTTAGGAAGGACGGTGACTGCTGCTCCAGGTTATCTATTTGCTCCCTTTCTGCATGTCAGTGTTTTCCACACAGACAAGAACCTTTTAATGTTCCTTAAAGGGTCATATTTCTCACATAATTATGCTTACCTCAAGTTGAGGACCATTTCAAACTGCCATGGCTTAGGGCTGGGCCCACCACTGAACAGACTCTCTATTAATCCCTCTCTCTTCCCAAAGGGGAAGAGAAAGGGAATAAGGGACTGGAAAAGGAAACTAAACAGCTTTAGTGAAAATAACAACATATCTGTCCTTGGTAAAAACTACAAACATCAAATATTATCATATATAGAAGCAGACAATGTCTGCAAAAAAATGCTGCTAACTTCAGAAGGTGCAGTTACTTAGAAGAGACAGCTGAAAAGTAAAATCTCTGACCAGAATTAGTTCTGTTCTGGCTCAAATCAAGAAATGAAGAAAGGATTTTCACAGTGTCTTGTTAGTGTTTTTTTTGGAGATGTGCAACAAAGTACAAGATTGAAGAATTGCTGCTATCTTGTTTTATTTAACAAAGATTTTGCTGTTTCTGCATTTTTGGTACTCTTATACACTTATCTATTGCTTTTTCTGGCTGTTATATGTCCTGGTTTATTCTGCCTCCAATGTCTTTGCAAACATACAGCTCTGCAAGGTTCTGCTGTCAGGAAGAAAGCAAGGAAAGGAGGGGTGAGGACCTTTCCCTCCTAACCCCACCTTCCTGCACAGATGCTGAACACATCCATCATGATCCGCAGCAGCATGGGGCACAGAAATTTATGCTTAAATTGTTGCTGCTGGTTCTAAACTCCACTGGGTCATATGTTCATCCTGAGAGTGTATATGTATTGGCCATGTGATGCTCATAAAGCCTAACTGGTGCAGATTCTCCAGGGCTGCTGAGGAGTCAGTGAGCACATGCTGCCTGAGAGCTGTTGTGCTCCATGAATAATGTGAATTGTTAGAACTTCTCATAGCTCATTCCACCCCCACCCTATCTCCTACTGTGTATTTTGACCCATTGTAGCAACTCAGGCTTTGTACTGCAATAAAAGATAGCAGGGAACAACAGTAAATTTATTATTGACTATTTAACCATATATTTCAGGGCTGTACTATTTCTCTTTGCCTTTTTCGCTGTGGACAGTAGGCATCTTATCTGACTACACGAAAAGCTGAGTGAAATTCAGGACTAGAGACAAAAGGGTTTTATCTGCTGGGTAGCAGTGAGGGTGCTATTACTTTTGCACCACCAGCTGCTTACTACATGAATGATTTATGAAAGTGTGACTGTCTGATTTCACATTAGCTTCTGCTACTTCAGCACCCTTATTAGCAAGAATATTAGCAAAAATTACCATTCTCCTGTGTTTGAACAAGAATTTAGAACCTTATCTTATTCCTATAAAGCAAACAATAACAAAAAACTCAGATTGCATTAAGAACAAGATACAGTGAGGTACTGAACTTCCACAGCTCCCAATGAGACAATGGAGTAAGGGCACTCTACCTTTCCTGGGATGGGGAAATCTAGTTCACTCAGTACTCTGATAAATTATAAATACACAGTTGATTTTACAACTGGATCTTGATGAAAAGTATATTATACTGGAACAACCAAAGAGGAATCAGAGTGGACTTTTAAATTTAGCAATATTCTGTTGGTATCCAAAAATGAACCCATATGGTGTGGTTTTCTAAGCTACTTGGAATCTGTTTTGAAGCCTGTTACCACTTCCATAGCATGTTACATTTCCAGGAAGAAATACATGATTTTGGATGCTCTCTACAATATTCTACAGTAATTTCTTCACTGACATATAGCTTATTTACTTAAAATATGACTGAAGATCCAAAGCTAGATTCAAGTTCACTAGCAGTGTGGCTTGAAATCTGAAGAACGAAGACATAACAAAGGAGATAAAGCTGTATTTTTTTTTTTAAACAGGAAATATGAATTACCTTGTTTAAAATGTAATGCATTTTTACTTTGCTGTTCTCACACTAAGGATTTGCAATGTAATTAATCCTGATTTGTTTTCTATTTTAAACTCTACTATTTAATTTTGCATATACGTTGTTATCAAATTTAACATTGTCATAATAATATAACTTAATTGACAGATATCAGTTCTTTAACTTGATTTTCCAGAAGAAACTAGACTGATTTCATGGTATGCAATTACTACAAGAGAAATGTATGTTATGACTTCCATGACAAAGATCTCAGAGTAAACAGATGAGCTGCATCTTCATGAACAACCACATGTTACTCTGAAATGGATGTTTTCTTCCCTCTAACTCTGAATCTCAAAAAGAGGGATATAGCTATTTCAAATGTCTTTTGAAAGGAGCTAGTAATCCACAACTCCCTTGGACTTTGTGAGTGTGTTCATGGCAGTAACAGCCATTCTGTGTGACTGCAGCAAACAGCTACAGTGGTATTTCTTATTATGAAGAAAGTATTGTAATTGAGGATCAAATCCCCATATTCAGGTACCTAAGGCTAATGCTGGCATTTCCAAATCTACAGCTGAGTTTCTGCTCTTCCCAAAGGTGACTAAGTTTTCCTCATCCAGTGTCTGCAAAGCTGACTAAAGTAGCAAAGCTGTTTCCCTGCTGACTAATTGCTCAAAGACCAGTGTCAAGCTGAGGCCCAGAAGATTTCCAGAAGTGGAGGTATCAAGAAAATGTAAATTTGCTATAATGAGTAAAATATTTAGGCTTTTGTAGCCCTCCTCTCTCATCCCTTTTTAGTCCCATTTCCCATGTAATGTGCTAGGAAAATAATAACTATAACTACTACATAATCAAAGACATAAAGCAAATCATGGCTAAAGTGCAAGGAGATAACTCATATTTTGTGGCAATTAATATCAGAGAGTTGTGTTATAACCTTATCACAGTGTTTAAGTGTGGATGATAAGCATCTAAATATTACATTAATATTAAAGTCTGCCACTTTGTAAGCTCTTCCAATGATTAATAATTGGAAGAGGATAATACATTTGCAAAGAGGTGATATTTCATTAGTAAACTATACTGTCCACATGATATGGCTTATCATCATGGTTTTAACAAATTCTTGCCAGTAATTATAAATTCACTGGAGCAATTCCTTAACTGGAATTTTCATTGGTTTCAAAGCAGAACTCTTCTTATGGAGAACACTCTGTCCTCTTTGATGCTCCTAAGAAGGTGAAGATAAAACTCCAACTGCCTTTGGCAGATGTTAATCCACCTCTTCTTGCTTTTCCTACAAGAACAGACACCGAGGTTTCTAACAGGCAACCTCCAACATCTGTCTGCCCTGGGAACAGTTAGTCACTTATTGAAACTGCTATCTCTGCATGGCTGCTAGATGTGGGACTCCTATGCAAATAAGTAAAGAGCACTCCTGTGATATGTACCTACAATTGATGATACAAAGAAAATGAGTGTTCTGGTTTTCTAAGCAAAACTTTGAATGAGATGCATGCATTTCACAAAGTAACAGAAAAGTTTTTTTCTGAAAAAATGTTTAGGAAAAGAAGATATGTAATGTATTCCTACTGTCCAACAGGAAAATAACTGCAAAATTTGAGTTAGAATTTAGTTAGAAGACAGTAGCCTTTTTATGTGCATACCAGCCAAACAGTCAACTTGCTTTCTTAATGCAATTTCTGTTGAAGATTATATTTCTTCATAATCATTTTCTTTGCAGTTACTATTGTAAGTGATTAGGTAAGCAGGGATGCTGTTTTTCCACCAGTTTACGAAAGCCTTTGTATACACAAGGTCTCATGCTTTTTTCAATGACAGAAATAGCAATTTTCTTGTTTGGCAGCTCCTAAATGTCATTTTGCTATAGCACTTATCTTAGGAATGGATAAAATTTGGTTTAGTGTCTGGGAGGTCTTCCAGTTAAATGAGTTGGAGCTGACAAGACTTGAATGAGTTATTGTCTATTTTTATGCCTTTTTAAAATTTGACTGCTTGAGTTTTTTAGCACTTCATCTGGGTTGTTAGCATAACTTAGACTTTTTGTTAACGTCCCCAAAATGACCTAAACGGTTCCAATTTTATAAGCAGCCTTCACTTAATCTGATTTCAACTCAACAGCTTTGTATATCTGCGCCTCTGCTCCTACACATCTGCCCTAATTCCCATTTAGTCAGAGTATTTTATTTAATGAGATAATATTTTAACTTAGATAAAATCCTAAAAGAGTGACTTGGTCTATACTTCAGCAAGACAAAAGTACATTATGTTTGGGTAGAAATAAACATCAGCATTCATTATCATTACTAAATTATTAAATGCATCTTAATAAATCATTTAAAATGACAAAGAGGCAAGAACTCAGTGCCAACTATTAATTACATTTTAAAAGAATCTCATTTTCCTAAAAAGTATCTGCTTTAGCTATGGATTTCAGTTTCTTATATCAGTTTGCAATGTGTTGTGCCATTCGCTCTTCAGAAAACAGTGATTTTGTTTATAAAGATAATTCCTTTTATGAAATGACTCCTAATGTCTCTTGTTTTTATACCCAAGTGTCTAAGCTGTTACCTTTTTTACTAAGTTTATTTCTGTCAATTACTTATTTCATGCAAATTTTTATAATCTAATCAATTTTCACACTTTTTTTTCCACGGTCAGGCTTGGAAGGTAGAGAAAAATCAAGTTAGCTGAGGTGATAACTTCAGCTAAACAGGATAAGGAAATCTAGTATGCTGTGATTTATTTTATCCAATGCCTACTGAATACCAAGGAAAGTTCTCTGTGCCTGATTTCTGTGCAGTTTACATGTCAATCATATTGGGCACTTGGTGTTATTAATGCTTTTTGAAGTCAGGCATTTGTTCTTCATCCATTGTATGTAAGGATTTTTTGGTTTACTGTTGCCAAACCTAAATCCCAGATTTGCATTCTGTGGTTTAAAATCATGAACAAAGGCCAACTAACACTGGATTTAGAATAGTTAAGGATATCAGCTGAAAGCAGAAGCTCAGCAGCCAGGTGCTAGACAGGATATTGCTGTGGATGTCAAAATGCTATGGCTTTCTATTTGATGCACTGAAATTCATGGATGAAGACCAGGACCTCCTGCCTGGGTAGTGCTGTGGTTCAAGAGCTCACTTGCTGGATTCCAGGCGCATATGTCCACAGCTTCTTCCCAGCAGAGATGATGGACTGTAACTGAGATCCAGAAACCATCTGGGCATGTCCTATATCCCTGCCTCCTGGGGAGCTAGATTGACCCAAGGCTCTTAGATCATGTCAGATATGACTGAACATGAACATTCTCCTTAAAAAACACTGCTGAAGACCATTTCTTTGAGAAAAGGTGAAGGAGGACATGATGGTGGGGTCCCATTCATGCAGTGCTGCAGTTACCAAACTATCCTTGGGGGCTGTGTCAGGGACTTGGAGGTCCACTCTTACGAGGGCCATTGCCACCACAGCATTTCCCAGAGCAGTAGGTGAGGGGTATGTTTGGTTTTTAGCCTGTAGGTAACTGCAGTATGACAGTCAGAGAAGTCTGTAATTTCATATCTTCTCTGCATGTAAAAGAATGTCAGGTAAGTATGGAGATAATTTAAGAGCTGTTAAGGGTTCAGTGATTCTGTGAAAAAAAAGCTTTTTTTCATCACTTGCCATTTTCCTCCAGTTTATCCATTACTTTTTTTAATGATGATTTTCAAAATGGGCCATAGTGTTGTCACCATTTGCTCCAAGCAAATGTCTACCATTTGCTCCAAGGACTGTAATAACTATGTAGCATATTAATAATTACTCACCTTTTAATAATTAACTAGCAATAAGTCTCGTATGTAATGAGATTTCAGAATGAGACTTGGTCTTTTGTGACAGCATCTCAAACACTGACTCTTTCTGTGCAAACACCCCAAGCCTTGCTTGCAGTACTGCCAGTCTAAACACTATTTTTTAATTAATATTATTGTTTTGCAATTTTTTTTCTTCCTGGAGAACTTTTCACTTGACCTTATTAAATTTCATTATATTTATTTCAGACTAGTCCTTTCATATATTGAGTTCATTCTTAATTCTGCTTCTGACCACTGAAATGCATGTTGTACATCTCAACTTTGTAAATTTTATGGGACTACTCACCTATCATCACAATATTGAAAGTTTATATTGAATATTAATGGGGAAACACTTTTTTCAGGGTCTCCCAATTTGTCTGGGTCCTCTATTTTGAAAGTAAATTATTGAAAAAAGCACTCCAACAATATTTTTCAGGTTTGCATGTGTGAAAATGTAGGAACTGTGCCACCAGCTTTACTGAAGCCAAGATGTACCATATCTATGATTCCTATCTTATCACTAGGTCTTATTACCCCACTGAAAGAGGGAACTAGAGTGATGGACTGCTCTTGACAAATCCATACTGACCTGTTCTTATTACTATATTATCCTTCAGGTGAATGCAATCTGAGAGATTTAAGAATTTATTCCAGTAGCTTTCCAGGGAACAAGTTTAGACTAGGTGGCTGAAAGCTATCCTTTCCAAAGGTTGAGGCCGTATTTGGATTTGGCATTCTGGTGAGCAAGCTAAGGAAAATTGTGTCACAGCTCTGGGTTTAGCTCCAAAAAGAATGACAACATTATTATTTGGATTTCTGAAAAAAATTTTTGGATAGAGAAGCTGCAATACTATTACAATCATTTGTTTTCCTGGGCTGACAGTGCCTGCAAATGGTATCTACTTGTTCCATGTTGAGTCATCTGAGTAATGCTAGCATTCCAGGGAATGTATTTATATATCCATTAATATTTACAGCTGGTTGTGCTAGCAGTATTGACAGCTTCTGAAGGCAGAGGTTAGAGGGAAAACAAATAACTTCTTGACCTCAAGGGAAGTAGAGCAAGAGATCTACAAGAGGTATGATGAGATCACTCTTCCAGCAGAGAAGTAGGTCATATTCAGAAAACAGATATTTCCAACTTTCTCGTAAGTCATTTTTGATAGTCCCACAAGCTGACTATCTGTAGCTGTCTGAATATTTCCATTCTTTTCTTTACACTGCATATGTAAAATGAAAGCAGTACAACTCCCTTTCTTACACAGTTTATCCTTAAAAAACTTATAGAAACCTACATATTTTCTAATGGTATTTGTGCCAGATTTCATACAATAGAGCCCCAATACTAAGAACACTGTGCACTGATATAAAAATAAATATCTCTAGAAATATATCTAGAAATATAATATATATTTTTATTACTTTAATATTCATTATATATCTATATATAATAAATATATATATAAATAATCATGTGAAAGTAAATACTGACCCAAACAGTTTCTGCTCTCTTCAAATGAATGTACACAAAATCCAGACTACACTAGTTGGAACATACAGAGAACTGAATTATCTGAGAGGTGCCAAGCATAATTCTACTGTTCAAAAAAAGTATGTAGAGCGAGAACGCATGTGAAAAACAAATGCAAAAAGATGTGGGAGCAATGTGAGAAAAGGATACAAAGTGACATATAGAGGACAGTGAGAAAGCAAAGGAGAGCCAGAGAAGAACACTGAACCTGAGTAGGTATATACATCATCCCATTAAGGTGAGGCATCCGAGTTCCAGTTTCCACTTCAGTGATTTAGTTGCTTGTCTCTTAGCAAGAGGTTATTTACTACTGGAGACATTCTTGTGACTGGGAGAGCTGGCAGGTCTTTGGTGCAAATGCAGACACCTTGTCTTGACCACTTCACTGCCAGAGGCCCAGACACAGCCTAAGTGGGAGCAGGATTTGCTCTCAACACAAGCAGCAGTCAGTGGGCTCAGGGAGGCTGCTCCCAGAGAGTTGGGAAAGTGGGGACTGGAGTGCATGGGGTAGGGAAAAAAGGACTGAATCCCATTTCCTGTTCTTTCCTGGTTAGCTCTTGAAAAATAAAATTAAGGACAACCCTACATGAGCAGAGTGGCAGCTGAAGGGACATCTCAAATGACACTGGATGTATATGTTTAGGTAACTGAATAGAGATTTAAATTACTTTTGGCAATTACAGGAGCAAGATGACATGTTTTAAGCATCCAAATTGGTGTGCCAGCAATTTAAATAGAAGCTGAAATGCTGCATAGGAGGTGTTGAGCAACACAGGTCTAGTCTGCAGGGCTGGCTTCCAAAGGCACTCAATCTTGTCAGGGCAGGCAGGGGAGATTCAGACCCTCTTCACCTGATTCACCTCTCAGACAACAGAACTGCTATTGATGGAGCTACGAACCAAAAATACACACAAGAGGAATTGTGGTACTTCCTGAGACAGGAAAGGGTTAATACAAAGGTGTCTGACAGCAGTACCATACTTTGGTGCACACATCTGTGTGCAGGGGAATCACTCTTACTGCTGCCTGCCCCAAGCAGTTCAAAGTGAGATTTTAGTAATGTGTTTTGTTGCTAGAAACAATACAATGTTTTGAGATGTTTCTCACAAAATAATGGCTTTTGAGAGAAATGTATATTATACAACTAAAGTTTTACAGTGCTTACCTAGAATAAGTAGCAATTGTGAAGATTTAATTGGGATTAGTGATGTTTTATCTCACAGAAATCCATTAAGTCTTGTTTATAGCAAGAAATTCATGAATTCTTAAGAGTTAAAATTACCTCATGTATTTTTGCTGTATGTTCTCCCTTAATCAAAAAGGGAAATTAGTCCCAGTATCCTTAAACTAAGCATTTCCCTTCATATTTTATTACTGTATGTTTATTACTGTATGTGCTACCATTCTTTCATTGAGCTTCAACATGGATTGTTAATCAAGAAAATGATGTTATCTTCATAAGGGGAATTGAATTGTAAAGAAAGTAAGTAGTCTGACTAATCTGGCACCGGATTACAACGGCAGGGTAAAGGATCACTCCTGAACTTTCTGCTTTGTAAGATCAGAGTATGCAGCAAGTCCAGCAAAATGTCACTTTTAGCAATTGAATGAGCAACGTCGAAATTACTGTTGCAGACCAACATACTTCTTCAGATTATGAAATTAATGCTCTCTTTTTGCAGGTGGGTGTTTCAACCTGGAAAGATGGAAATCAAATTTCTCTGGGAGGAGAAGGGGAATCAGATTAGGTATAGCTCATGGTACATGAGTTGGGTAGTTGTTTAACTTATGGATGTATATACTCTTTTGGACTTAACTGGGTTTAAATCTGACTTCTCTCACCTATGAGAATTAGTGTTCCCATGAGCTCAGCTCTCAGTCTCACCTCTAAGGAACAGTATATTCCCCCTCCCCAATAGATACTGCCCTCTACTTTTTGGTTGTTTATTAGCCTGAGGAACAGAATAGTTGTTCACATCAAAATTTACATGATGAAGAGGCAGCTGAGTAAAACATTGCTGAGATGAATACAGAAGTTCAAATCTCAGAGTTATTCTTGCTTTCAAGTAGTTCATGTAGTCATGTCTGGTTTGAATCACTCAGGGATCAGTCTTTTCAGAGCTGTGACAACTGGATATCTATTTTCGTAACTTATTTTGGTACAAACACACAGGAACTCCTGAGAAAATATTTGAACAAAGTTTTAAAAATAATAATAATTAAAAAAACCCCATCAGAATTAGGCATCTTCTCTGTGTATTGTTCAGCAGTATTTCAGAATCCCACAAGTGCTAAATCTCTATGTAGAGATTATCAGAAGGTCTGGCCTTCAAGTCATTGACTCCTTGTGCTACCTAGAATATTTGCTATTGATAGAGTAAGAAGCTAGTTCTTCATGTTTTGGGGTTTTTTCCCCACAAGATTGTGCTAATAAATGTACCTGTCATTACTACCAATTTTTTTTTAGTTTGATTGCCAGTACTGCAATAATTTTTATGAACATGGTAATTTAAAATGTTAATTTTTCACTAATTGATTCAATATCTGTTGTCCTTAACTTACACTCTTCTAATTTGCTTGGCAAAATTGCACTAGAAGATAAACTAAGCATTAAGTATCACTTTGTACTATCTTAGCTTAGAAATGTCCTTCTCTACATGTACATTTACTTACTCATCCTTTGTAGTAACCACAAAAAACACACAGCAGGTTTATCCCATCAAAATAAAATTAAAGTAATTCAGTATAATTCCAAACCGATTCAAATAGGGGTCTGTGGGCCTAGAGTGTGGGAGAGGCTGTTGGTTCGAATTTTCTTTAGTCTGGGAGTGTGGCTAACCAGAAAATTAAGTATCTTTAATGGCATTTTCTACATGTTCTTCTATGTCTGATATGGGCTGACCCACAAATCGAAATATGTTCTAAGTCACACTTCATAAACTAAGGAGACTCTCGTAACAAGAGGACATGAGTCCAACTTGGTTGAAGCTTAGAAGTGATAGCCCCATTTCTACAGGGCAAAAGAGCTATTGGGCTTATGCTTGGGCGGAAAAAACTTTAAAAATGCCCAACCTTAAATCCAAATAATAGCACTAATAAATATGCTAGATGTTCTGCCACAAACAAACAGCTAAGATAGTGCAGGTGAAGGGAAATGGTGATTTCTTTAGTCAAGTACTAACACTGCAGAACTAATCAAATCTGAAGAGCCCCATCACTGGGTTGGTGGTTTCTCACCTCTCCGGGTCAAGGCAGCTCTGAGGAACACAGTTCAACAATCATATCTTTAGCGCGTTAAAACCTGTGGCCAAAATGCAGCTCATAATTTGGCACTGTCACCACTGCCAGCACAGCTGTCTGTATTCTGGTTGAATGCAGCCTTCTTCATGATTTATTACAATACAGATTAAAACCCCAAAACTGAACTGTTTGAAAATGAATAAAGAAAACTTGAGAATTTCATATTTCAGATGGAAAAGGAAAGAGAACTGTATTAATTTGAACTTAGTCTTCAAGCAAGCAGAAATAAGATTTGTGGGTAGTGATAATTCAAAAAATGAGGAGACTAGTCCTAGAAAATGAATTTAGAATTAAATCATAGTCATCATTCAAAACAGGACATAGAGAAAGGTTTAAAAGTACATTTAATTATCCAAACTTCATGGATTGTATAGTAAAATTAACATGTAATCATGTTCAAAGGCTGTATTTTAAGTTAACAAATTAAGTTGTATTTGAAGAAGTGATAAATAGATTACAGTTCTACTGACAGAAAATTATAAGATGCAATATTTTTGCTCTTTGGTAGTCCCTTTTAATGCAGCAGAGGGATGGGAACCTGCCAAAACATGAATGTACTAACAAAGAAAATCAGCCGCAGGAGGCAGCTCTTCTCTTACTTGACCCTTGGTGACTGCCTGGGGATGCTCCAGGAGACTGGTCAGTACATCTTGAGTTGGGCTTCCACTCTGAATTGTCCCTGGGGGAAACCTCTTCTTTCTCTATTGCAGGAGCCTTAAGAATAGCCTCATAGCTAAGAATAGACTTCATTAACCACCTTCCTAATTTCCTTTTGTTTTTCTTGTCTACTGATGGTGTCTTAATGTCTAGTGCATTCACGCACATTCACATTTCTCCCTGTACTTCGAGATGCAAATTTCTCACAAGAGTTATGATGTATTGCACATTTAGGAAAGGAAACTCATATCTTGGGAGGTCTGGTGTAGGCAGACATTTAGTTCAGTGTATTAAATAAAGGGAAACCAAAAGAGGCTACAAACCCACCTGAACTATTCCTGGCATGACACTTATCTACCTTCTATTTCTTCTTGAATGAGACTCAAATTGCAAAGCAGATGGGAAGAGAAAGCTCTGTAATTTAACTCCCAATCCCACATTGCTCAAGAAAGAAAATAGGTGAACCACAATTATTGATCAACTTCTTTTTCCTGTAGTCCTTGAACTTTAATGAACAAGAAAGAAGAGTAAGAAAAGAGATCAGTCAGGAAAATAAGGTCATTTAATCATATACTCTTTTGCTTTTTTCTGCTTTTTTTTTATGAAAAGAAAAATGTTTCCATCATTACATGATAGATTGAGATATTTTATATCTCAATGGCTATAAGATGTTTGAACAGGGACTAATCAGAAATACAGAATATGATGTATCTTAAATAAAGAAATTTGATTCTTTTTTTCTTCATGACATCTTCCTTTGTCCTCCCATTTATCTCTCTTCCTGTACTGTTTCACCTTCAGGAGTTTCCTTTTAATGAAAAGCCAGAATAATTCAGAAGCAGAGGTTATGTTCTCTCACGTCATTTATCTGTGAGTCCAAAAGCTTGACATTCTCTCTTGACAATGAGTTATAAAACACTTGCAGAGCTGGACATGCATCTGAAACCAATTTGAAGGTTGCAGAATATTTTTCTTTGATGCCACCAATTACTTCCTGCATTTCATTATGTCTTTGTTATCCTTCACTTCCATAATTCCCACAGGCAACAGCAAATAAGGTTTAAATTGAAATATATTTGCCTAAATAGATATTTTCTATCTCAATTTACTTGTGACAAGCTTAATGAAATCATATGGACAACGTGTACTTGTAAACCAATTAGCTTTCAGAAATTGCCTGCTTATGTCCAGAAAAAGATAGGTAATTGACTTCTGAGGTGTCAAAATATCTGGACAATATATTATTTCCAGCATCTTTAGCTATCTGCATATTCAAATTATGGGGCTGCTTTTTATTTTATTTTGGTTCTCTGCATTGCTGGTCACAAAGTATCTCAGAGAATGTCAGAAAAGCCAGAAAATGGGTTTCATTTCCTTCTGCCTTGAAGAAACTGTAGAAGGAATACAGAGTGCCACATGTAATATTTGCACCACATATTGACGTATGCAAAAAGTGGCCATGTCTTCTGCCAGCAACAAATCCCAAATTATTGACAATTTAAGAATACCCTTTTTGCATGACCTTTGTGTTTGAAAGTAAAGCAAAGAACAGGGTGGAGGGAAGGAATCAAGCTGGAGGGAAGGGTACAATTTCTACATAAGCAAATGTGGTATGCTAGCTGATGACTTCCAGGCACTTAAAGCATTTGTGCACAGGCTGTTTTTCATGTGTGTAACATTTCCTGATGCCTTGAAGAATATCCCATGCCAATTAAGGAAGAGGTATTTTTCTGAGTAAGACAACAAGGTGGTTGTGCCTTGGCTAAAGCAGAAGCTGATCAGATACAACAATACAAAGATCCAAGGCAGAGCTAGTTTTTTTAAATATACATTTGCTGCATATCCATTTGAATTCATACAATAGAGTGCTATAATAATTTGTCCTTCCTATTCTTCTCAGTGCTGTCAAAACGCTCATCTGCCAAAACTTATTTTTCCCTTAACTATTCTGTTAACTAGATAACATTTCAAACGCCACAGACTTTTCCCCTTTTATAGTGTGTGGTGTTAATTGAGTTTATTTGCAATGCAAAGATTTAGACAAGCCTATGTGTATATGGGTTATTATACAAAAGAGTATTATTTACAGAATAGGCCTATAACATCAAGGGATTTTAAGAATTCTGCATATTCACACAGTGATCCTGAGACTGAGTACTTCATACTGAAGAGAAAAAAGTAAGAGTGATAGGTCTGGAGCTCTGGTAGCATCTCAGGTCACTTTGATCCCTCCCTTTTCTCATCTTTTGTCCATCATCTAAATGTTCCACAGTAAGTCTTGTACAATTCCAAGAAATTCCTTTGTCTTCAGGGAGGTAAGCTTCTTGACACATAGGGCAAAAGTCACTTCAAACTCAATGTGAATATCTGAAATAGGTCAAATGAATGATGCCATAAAAGCTCCCATTCTCCCCACTAACTGTCTACATAGTTTGGGCAGTCCTGCCAATGTCAGGCTTGGTGGTTTTATCAAATATGAGAGCCCATATTTAGTAGGGAAAAACATGAACATTTTCCTCTTCATATTAGTACAGATCCTCTTTCTCTAAGACTTAAATTCACTTTTATTACAACGCTTGACACCCCATGCTTGCTCAAGGCTCTATACATTCATGTGTCTGTCCCATGTGATCGTACAGACTGAGTACAGTAAGTAAGCTGCACCACCTTAGGTTACCTTAAGTTTCAGCACTTAAATCAACATGGACACCACAACATTACTATAGGCATTTCTAATCAATACAAATTAACGGAATAACAGGAAAGAAGTATTATTAATGCTGCTATATTTGTAGATGCAAGGCTTTATTATTCTGTACTGCTGATTTATATTAATCAGCCTAAATGCAACCAGAAAACTTGTAGTAAATACATAATTAGGACATTTCAGATGTATAAATTGATCAGCAAATCACAGAATGTAGAAGAAATATTTTAAAGCCATCTCTTTGTGTCATGGGTTGACATTAGACTAGCCACTAAATGAGTGACAGATGATCTATATTAACCTCTCTCCTTTCCCAAAGGGAAAAGGAAAGGGAATAAAGGAGAGACTTATGGATTGGGAAAGAAAACTAAACTAGCTTTAACGAAACCCTTACCTTCCTTAACTATAGAGCCTCTTCTGAAGCAAATAGAGGCAAAATGCAGAGACACATACATTACCAGTATCTGCAACGACATATCCAAAGATTTGTGAATCTCAAACTACAAAAATCACTGCAAAGATTTTTTTTTTTAAACTATTTAGAAATCCAAAAGATACTCAGCATTCATTTTCTGTGATGGGAAAAGTGAGCAATCAATTTTGTCAGGACCTTTTGTGACAGACCAGTGAGGCTTGCTTTAAAAAGTCAGCCATCTAGAGGTTACTAGGTTAATTCTCTTCATCTGAGATACAATAAAGCTACCATAGTATGTATTATGCTTGGAAACATGTATTGGCCAATAATTGGCCTTTGGAATCCTTACTTATCTCTTTCTTGATCTGTAATATAATGTATCCTTGATTACAAATAAAGTCTTCATAGAATTAATTATATAGTTAAGCAGGTCAGCTATCACTTTTTAAAAAACAAACAAACAAAAATCCATGAAGAGCCCAGATTCAGCACTTTCAGAGTCATTGCTGTTCACCCAGTGCTCAATGCTGACAGTGGAGAAATTCCAAAGGTGCACCAGTGTAAGATTAGGATCTGGTTTAACTCACGTAGCTGAGGGCAAGACTCATTGATGTTGTATTTAAAGACTAGCCAGGTCCTGTGCTGTCACTTGACTCATGTAACCTGGCAGAGTCAAGTGCTAAATGGTGGACTTAAAACCACTCACATTACTCTCCAATAATAATCTGTAGGTGAAAAGTTTATCTTTCATCATTTCTGCAAAAGCATCTTTATTCAAATCATTAGCATTCCTGAAGTTGATAAAAGGGATGAGTGAAGTAGGTCAGAGCAACCATACATGCATTGCTGCCTTCAGGTGAATTGCCTTTGTGTAGCTCCATAAAATTCACTTGCCTTAGCAAGAGAAGGTAACACTGGGATGAATATGAATCTTGTTTATGGAATCCAAACCTATGCAAAGAGTATAACATGTCATTTTTAAAAGGGATTTGATACAATTAGATATACATAAGAAGAATTTAATGAATATTTTTTGGACATATCCATCAGTACAGAGAGGTTCTTATCCTTAATTAATTACCTGTTTCATTGTTTGAAAGTTATGCTTAAAAAGGAGTAGATACTCTAGAATGGGTTTACTATTGCCTGAAATATTCTTTGGTGGCTTTTTTATTTTCATCTAACTTGCTTTTTAAAGTTCCTGAAGTTAGAATATACTATATTTCTGTAGTTTTCAAATCACTAAATGCTCAGGAAAAATCTTGTTCAAGTTATATTTAACAACAATTCTCCACTCCTCAAAATATTGCCTAGACTAACATATTCAAGACCATAAAGCATTCAGATGCTGTATTTACAGTATTTGTATGTTCACTTGAAACATTTGGTGGAAACATTGAGTTCCAATTCAGCCACACTACCACCAGAGGTACATCCCAGCTCTCTTCCATCTCCATAGCAAGGTAAGAATGATGCACAGAAGCATATTCACTTCTCCAGGTACCAGGCAAGCAAGCTATTATTTGGGCGCCAGAGAGCCAGGATACCAAGGTATCATGTGTAAGAAGGTTAATAGCCAGCAATGGTATTTCTTAACTGGTTATATCACACTCAGTTTATACAGAAAGTTTCTATTACTTGGTATGTGTGGATTCAAAATTGGTCACAATATGAATGAAATTGCCAGGAAAAAATATGACTCATGCCTTGAGCAAAAGGAAAGCATTTTAGTGTTGCAGTATGGGACACTCAAGACCTAACTTTTAAACACCTGGTTGCCTCTGTCAAGTCTAAAACCCTGCTTTAGATGACAGAAAGAATAAGTGACTCAGGCTGGGACTCCCAAAATCAATCACACTAAATTGCTTAAGATCATGGTGAGACTGGCAATGAGACAAAGATGGATCTCACTCAGCACCCTGAGAAAGTGGTTTATTCCACTGGGGTTTAAAAACCCAGGAGTGTCTCTTGCAAGCACCTCTGCTTTTTCTTTCTTCTAAAATGAAATATAGATCAGTCTTTAAGCAGAGGAGATAATAGTCAGGCCTTCCTGGAGGACAGATCAGTATACATGCTCATCTAGCAGCTTCATTGAGACATCACTTAAAGTAGTCCTCAGAGACAGCTGTGATTGATTGACAAGTTGCTATTCAAGAGTGTGCTAACTCAGTTGGAAGGGTGGAACAATATGCATGGTCCTGCCAAAAGAAAAAGAAAGTGTATTCACAGAACAGTGGGTGAATTAAGGTGAAAAAAAGAACAGACTGGGAGGTATGAGCAGTCTGAAATGTTTTAACCAATGTATCAATGGGAGTCAGAAAAAAATGCAACTTAGGTTTGAACATGGAGACATGGTAAAGCTTTGTCATGGGCATAGGTGTGCTAACACCTTGCTGAACAAAGTATTTTTGTTTTAGCTATGCCTTGGTGACAGAAAACCAGGCTATGACTTTGTGACCAAACTGAAGCTACAGCCATGTTTTACAAGACAAGATTGTCTCTAGAGCTTCCAGACAGCTGGTAAGCTGCCACCAAGATTACAATGCCAACATTGCACATCTAACAGCAGACAACAGCCAGAGAGAACATTTTTATACAATAGCTTGAGTGTAGGTGAAAGACTGGATTAATTTGCCTGTTTTGCCTCAGGAAAGATCTAGCCTGCAAGAGTAGGTTGAAAAGTCCTCTGTACAAGTTTCCCCTGTGACCAGTCTAGAGACTAGCGGTTAGGGTACACTCCTGGCAGACATGAATGTGGATCAGTTTTAGATGTAGAAATGTGAGAGTGCTCTAACCAACTAGCTCTTCTAGGAGGAAAGCATCACCTCCTCCTCCACAAAGATTTCAGAAGAAAACCATTTCCACCTCTGTCCTGTAAGGATCACAATCTTGCATGCTTCTACATGCAGCCCCTAATTGAAAGGCCTACACTGCTGCATAAAGGAAGGCTATATGAAAGAGTGAGCTCAACTACTGACTATCCACCCTACCTAATGCCTGTCTTTAATTTGAACTGTTTCAGCTTGCTCTTTCTGTGATAGGTCTTCTATAAAATGTCTTGTCCTCAGCAGCATGGACATGAGCCACTCAACACCATAAGCCTCTCTGCCTGGCTCCCTCCTCTTCAGTATTACACAATCAGCCTAAGAGTACACAAACTAAACAGTGTTTCTGGTATCTATGGAGAAATCCATCATATTTAGCTTAGGAAACCACAAGTCAAAGTCTCTGTACTTTTCCTAGGCTGTCTTTACAGTTAGTGGAGAAATAGATTCCTCTGAGGATGACACAACTTATTGTATGATTGGCATCTACACTGTCTACTCCTGTTTCACTCCCAGATCCCAAAATCCAGACTCTCCAGATAACATGCCTTCCTTTCAGGGCCAGCCAGCTGTATCAGAGGTGAGCACTGGGTGCTTTTGGCAGGATGATCCTGCCTAGACAGGCAGTACAGCATGTTGCACCCGAGAGTCTCATAGCAACACCTTAGCAGTCATGCTACACCACACCACACTACTTTGAACATAGCTCATTCAGTAAGCATCATGTGATGAAACAAGTTAATTTCTTTGGACATTTTGAACTGACTCCAAATCCTTAGAATGTAATTTTACAGGGCACCATAAAAGGCCTATAGAAGATCTGGCCAAAGCTAGACATGGGCAGCTTTCATGGAAGAGTGACAGCAGTGTGGACATCAAATAGTAAGCAACATCTGATTTGGTGTTCTCTCCCTAGTACATGATAGAGGTGGTGTAAATCTGTTCTAAAGGGCATGTCCTAAGGATCACCCCTGAGTACCTAAACAGTCACTTTGTATGAGGGGAAACAAGGGTGACATGCTCAGATTCAAAGATCTAGCTTTTAAATCATTACAGATAAGCCTTGAAAAGTGAATTTTCAGGACAAGAGTGTTAAAGGGGCTCAGGAGGAGATAATTTCCAACATAATAAACAAACACATTAATCCTTATCAAGTACCACAACATTTTTACCCATAATCCCCATGCATTACTGACTATGTCAAGAAATGTTCTTTGCTGAAGAGCACAACATATTAAAATTGCTCTGAAAAACTGGTTAATATTTATTATGCTTGTGACACCATGATAGTTTGAACGACTGATTTGACAGCTACAGTTGATGATAATAGATTTAGAAGCCATTAAAGATTTGATAGCACAAAATAGGTCCTTCCATTCATCACCCAGTACTGCCTAATGAAGAGAATATGATATCTGATACATCTATACTCAATGAAAAGCCCAGGCTGCAAGCATACCTTGAGTCCTAAATCATAATACACTTACAGAATGTGGAGAAAATATGTACTACTATGTAATGACCATCAATTCATGAGTTCCTTTCAGTGGCTGGGCACACCAGGTCTGACCTAACTCTAGACAAACTTCTGTCCTTGCAGCCCCATCAGATAGCTGCCCTCTAGTGGACAAATTAATTTTGGGCTCTTTTTAAAAGGGCCTGATATTATGATGCCAAGGTAAATATGAGTAAATATGATTTTAAGGGAGGGGAATTTATTAGTACTGGGGACACATCTAATCTAACTAGTATTGTCTGAACCCTGGTTATGTAGAACTATAGAACTGGATCAGGGGCATGTGGAAGAGTTGCATACAGTGTACAGATAACAGATTGTATAGCTAACCATAATCCTGTGGATTTTATCCAGTCTGTATGCTCTGGTTTTGTTTCACTTTCTCAAAACAATGGCTTTAGAAATCATATAAAACGCTGGGGGCTTTGTATGCAGACTGAATGTTGTAGTTTGGTTTGCAGTTTTTGCAAACAAACCAGTCCTCTCAGGCTCGTGGTTAGATTTGTTTTACAAGAACTCACTGCACCATCTCCTGAACATTACTGTCATCACTGAGTGAAGAATATTTCTTGCACCCTCAGAATTTAGACTGAATTAGACAATCTCAAACTTTTTTACAATTCCTTGCAAGAACCCTCTAATAATAATTTCTTTTCCAGAGAGAAAAGATATCCCCTCTATACACTCAGATGTTGGTTGAATCCTGAAGCTTTTGGGAGGGAAATGCTAGATTCCGTTAGAAAATTAAGAGCATTTGATTTGAAGCAGGAAGGTTTTACAGAATTGCAGTTTAGTTGTGTTCTCTAAACATCGAAGACTTCAGTTTGCAAGTCATAGAAAATAAGGCAGGAAGGGTCCTTGTAAAACCATCAGATCCCTCACCCTGTCAATGCTGAATATGCAACACTGAGCCAAGAGCCACCTGTACAATGATTTTTATTTTTCAAATATGAAGGGATTTTCTTAGAACTTCCTGGCTAACATATATTTAACTTGTTTTTCTTTCTCCTTTACTACAGACATGACCACTTTCTACATCTAACTGTCACTGCTCTTTGCTTTCTAATTGATGCAAGGTCACAACTGATACCTTAAATGTCTCTTACATCTAAGAAGCAAATCTTTGTTCAATTTTTTTAAACCACATCCCTCTCTCCACTTAGTTCTTGGCACTAATTATAATCAAAAGGTTTCTACTAGAAAAGAACGACAGAATTTGCCAACTCATATATAAAAAGCAATGCAGAGGTCAAGTCTTTCCTCATTAGTCCTCCATTCCCTGTGCTTTAGCAGGGTTCATAACAGGAGTAACTGGAAGGCAACAGCAACCCAGATTGTAAAAACGTGAACTACAAACCAGTTAATTGTTGCAGCTTTCAGCCATCCCATCAACACCTATTCCAGGGGACTGAGGTGTAAAGACAGCTATATGTACTTATTTTCAACAGTGCATATCAGGAAACATGTATCCTAGCAAGCTGTTCAAAGAACAACCCATATTATCTTATTTACAGATCAGGCAGATCTGTAAAGAACATTGTAAAGAAATCCCTGAGAACTAATTAATTAATAATTAAAGACTGAAAAATGATAAAGAACTATGTTGCTGTTATCCTTGAAAGTTAACAGAGCTTTATAAATAAAACTAAAGAGGCAGAACAAACAGCAGCAGCTGGAATAACAAGTAGACTAAAGGAAAATGTAACAGCCATAAAATGAAGAAATAAGAATGTACTTGAGGTCTGTTGAACTTAAACCATTTCTCCCTCAAGGTATCAGCTATTTTTCTCTTAGTGGGAACAGTACAAGGTTGGCAGGTCTGCATACTACTCACAATACCATAATCGGGGAGAAAAACATCCCTAAAATCCTCAGCAGAAAAGGAACAGCTGCCTAAAAAGATAAATGACAGCCAGAATACTCAGACACTCGTGTAAGATAAACAACTGTTTAAGATATTTTTCTAATTTCAGGAATCCAGGATTTACAGTTCTCCAGTCAATACCTCTCTTTTTTGTGCTACATCCTTGAGGTCAGTCGATTTACTCCACTGGGCTGTATTCAGCATTGATCTAACAGGGGAGTGCAATGCATACATACACTTATTTCAAGGGAATGGTTCCCAGGCACTTTTTGCTTCTTAGTAGTTCTGTACCTATACACTTCAAGTTGGCAGCATCCTCTGCTGAAAGAAGGGCTACTTCTGGCCTGTGACTTAAGAAGCTGAACCCAAGAATGACATTTGAGATAAAATTCAGTGCATTCCCTGAGCTGTCTCCATGCCCTGGGTGGCACATACAGCTTTACATCTACAAGCCCATCATGTGTTAGGACAGCTTGGGCACAGAAAACTTACAAATCTCAACTTTGTCTGTAGTGTAACCCACCCAAGAAAGCTCCTATGAATGTCACTTATCCAGTATCAGCCATGCGATGGCACTATGAGGACCACGTGGTGGATATGCAGGACACCATTTGAAACAAAGAGATAAAGGGAGAGGAAAGACACGTACTTTCTCCTAACACAGCAGCTGGTGTTGTGGGAATTACAAAGAGAAGAAACAGCAGAAAACATTGGGGGTTTTCAGCCATGCTGAAACACCATCTCTTGTTGTCAATGGAGAGAGAACTGTGAGCTGGATGGACCCCTGGTCTGACTTAGACAGCATTTATGCTGTTCTTCTGTTCTTATCTTCACTATGTCATGAATAGCACTATGTACTGGGCAATTCATATTCTGCTGACTTCAACTACTTCATTACAAATAATAAAAAACCCAGAAGAGTCTTGTCTAACAACGATCATGCTGAGTGGGAATCTGAATTCTCTTCCAACTCACGAACTAAAGCTTGAATAAGAAGGTAGTTCATCAAAAAGTAAAGAAAAAAAAGAAAATAGGAAAAGTATTCTGCTCTATTAACATGTTTAATTCTTTATGCAAGCTTTTGTTAGTCAAGCCTATGCAACTTCTGCTGTAAAAGGATACAGTTGCTTCTGACATGATATAGAGACTAAAGGTAGAAAATGAGCAGGTAGGAATATGATTATCTAGTATTCAATTTGTGTCTGACATTCAGAAAGCAGCAGGAAGTGAATAAGGATAATTCCATCATTATCACATAGAGCTCACACTTTAATGTTTTTATAATGTACAGTAGCCTTTCTGGGTCTTTCCACAGTAATTGCTGGGTTGACTCAGGGCACCATCAATATTCTGCAACTGCATTATGCTGCATAATGCTAATGGTATTAAAGAATGATAGCAGGGAAGTAATTACAACAAGAAGCAAAGGAAGAATAGGGAAGGGACAGAAGCATTGGGTAGACTGTATGATGTGGGAAGGGAGATGGAGATGCTTTCCATAGTTAGTATGGCCGTCTGTAGGGTTTTAGCTGATAATTTCAAAAAGCTATTCCATTCAGTCTGTCAGCACCAGAAGACTTGATTCAGTGTGTGTGTAAACATATGACTCTCCTGAACATGTGAACAAGTCTACTGAAGGTCAGGTTACTATTCATTTCTTCAACAAGAAGGCAGAGGATTTCTAGACCATGGCCAGTGACAGCGATATTTCCAGATGTTTAAAAAGTATATGTCCTCAGGTTTTAGATATAAAACCTAAACTCTCTTGATTCAACAAAGACTACACAGCATTTCATGATACAAACAACTAGTATTGCACACCTCATTTGGATGTTGTTTTTCTGTACAATAGAGGGGGAGGATTGCCTCTATTGACCTGCTGGAAACACTTTTTACTAGTACAGCCTGGGAGACTGTTGCCCTTAATAGATTTTCCTGTATCAGAGAGGCCCTACTGCAACCCAATGAATATGAAATACAATATTAAGCATTAAGGACTGCCCTCTTCTGTAGTTCCAAGATGTATATTAAAAAAAAAAAATAACTGCAAGGTATGTATGAGAGCATTTTGTTGGGAGTATTTATCATTACTGTCTCCTGACTGCAAGGGAAAGTGAGATTTACATGGTCAGAACAGTCTTCAAAGTACCATTCCCCCATTTGAAAGCTGGACTCCTAGAGAAAGTCCTCTTCCAAACCATTGTGTTTGAACCATCCCAGGAGGCCAGAGCAGTGCTTTATAACCCTGCTCCTGCTCCCACTTGTATTGTCTCAAAAAAGGACCAAGCGCAAACCCCTGCCTACAGTTCTGGCTCTACAGAAGCCAATCAGCTTCTCCAGTGACCTCAAGGGAATCAAGATTTAAAACCTTCACTAGATCTGAATTCCACTCCTGTGCCCTAGGCTCACTTCTAATACATAAACCACAGCAGTTCTCATAATTAGCATCCTGCAGCACTTAAACCTGGCACATTTCATGTGGCAATAGCCACGCTCAGTATGGCACTGCAAACACACTAGGCAAACCAAGACAAACTAGCTAAGCTAAATACAAAAGTCTCCCAAAAGAACCCAGATTCATTTCAGTAGAACAAAAGCTTTTGTTTAGTTTTCTCTCACACAAAAGGACCGGTGGTACATTGTTAATTTTATTGATGTTAAATGTGCCTTTTATGTTCAAGATCATAAGCAGCAAACATTTAACAGCCTGACATATTTAGAGGAAAACAAATTTCCTTTCTGCACACCAGATGGAAGTTATAGGTGCAAGAGCTGGGCACAAAGCAACAATATCTATAAATCTAGTATTTTATCAACCTATTTCAGGCTGTTCAATTAGAAAAGTTATCAGTTACACCACAAGTCATGATACATACTTGCTGAAGTGTCCCCTTTGGGAAGATCAATATTGCTAACTCATTGAGAGAGTAAACTATGTACATCATTTAAATTACACTACAATCCCAGGTGATGAGCTAGGCTATCTGGATGCAATAGCACTGCACATGGAACTGGTGACAGACGCCAGCGAGTACTAGGATTTACACTCCACATTCTCTGAATGCACCAGAAAGGAGATTACTATGATCATCTTCATGAGGTTGATTATTCTTATGATACTCAATAGATGAGATTTTCTTTTTTAAAGTGGGAAAAACTGGACTGTTGATACATAAAGATTAGAATACCTCAAATAGTCTGTAGAAAATGCCAGGGAAAATGCATATTGGCATTTCTCTTTCTCCTCCTTTGCCTGTGACGCTTATCTCAGGGGAGTAGAACCATTGTCTCTGAAAACAAGGTGGACTCATCCCTTCTTAGCCTGCACCCAAGTTGGTCATCCTCATGCTTTTTACAACAAGCAGAGAAAACCTGGAATTTTCATGCCCAATTCACTTCATTTCCTTTAGACATCCATCTTTGAGGAAAGTCATGCCTCAGTGCCCGTTTCCCTCATACTGTTAAAAAAGCAACTAAACAAAGAAACTAAGATATAGCTATCAGACGAATTCCCCCCTAGGATTTATGGTTTTGAACTCCCTCCTGTCCTCAAGTTTTCTTTTGTTGAGAATACATGGTGGTCATTTCATGCAAAAACAGGAACAGATTTGACAGAAAGGTCCCTGGGCTTTCTCCTTCTCACTGTCTTTCAACACCAAGCATGATCCCTTGCCACTTGATGCACTGTGGGCCACTTGAGCCCTGTGTTGTTCATAGCTTATTCAGACTGCCCCTGCTTTACAGCTTAGTGAGTAATAAACGTGCTTAAGAAATGAGACATTTGACTTCTAGACATGTTTCATTTGGAGGAGAAAACACTAAATCCAAAACTGTTTTATCCTGGGAAAAAAACATAAATACTTTAGGAGCTCTTGTTCTTCCTGTTTAAGTTGGGCCAGCAGCCAGATGTATAAGAACGTGTAGGTCTATAAGGAGGAAAACTAAAGTGGAGAGCTTGAATCCAGTCTTGGTCTTCAAGTACTCAGCTGGGTAAAACTGCTGATTAGAAAAAAAGCTGATTATACTAACACAATGATTTGTGCCAAGTTCATTACTATCTCCAAAATTAGGTGAGGTCTTGTTTTTCTAATTCGTTACCTTAGTATGTTTTTCTCAAAATTAATCCATATCTATTAACATGGGTAAAATTAAGCAAGAAACTCCATTTCCTAAAAGACAAGACTGCAAAGGAAGTAGTGCTGCAGGGAACAACACTGCTAGCATTCTAGATAATCAAGGGTTTGGCACTGTAGAAACATGGCATAATCGGTGCTTTCAAGAGCTATAGTTCCAATTATAATGCACAACTTATGATAGTTCCCTTGCCTTTTAACTAGTGCTGCAGGTAGGAAAAAAGCTGCTGTACTGCCTTGGCCAATGTGTTTTTCCTCTGTCCCTGTGTAGCTAGTGCAGTCTTATTTTTCAAAATGTGCTTCCTTATCTTCTTTAAGAACTAAATATGAATAAATGACAGATTTCAATATAAAAAGTTATTAAATTAAATGTTGTGTCCAGGGTTAGGGCTGAGGTGGCCACTAAACAAATGACAGATGCTTTCTGTTAACCCCTTTCTCTTCCTACAGGGAAGAGAAAGGGAATAAGGGAGAGAGACTTCCAGACTGGAAAAAAATCCTAAAATTACTTCAGTGAAGTTTAGTAACAATAAAATGAAATGTATACAAACGTATACAAAAGCAATGTCAAATCCAACTCCCCCTGACAGCAATTACACCACCATCACCACTGATCCTGTGACAGGCGCTGGGGAAAGTCCTGGACTGGACTCAGCAGAAGACAGGAACCAGATTCAAGAGTTGGATTCTAGGACACATGGATTGGGACTGAAGGCAGAACAAATGCTGGCCACTGAAGAAGAGAAAGAGCTAGAGGAAAACTTGACCTTTGTGATCCCTCAGCTTCACACCAAATATGATGTATAGAGAATGGCCAGTTTAGGATCACCTGAACTGTCCTAGTAAGTGCAGCCTTTTACTCTGCACACCCTCAATGTGGTACCAATAGTTAGTGGTGACCTTGGTCTGCATACCAATCCCTGGTACTGACTCTAACCATTGAGCGCTATCACTACTAGAAGCAGACACCACAAAATAATGCTGTTAATTTCAGAAAGCACAGTTGCTTAGAAGAGACTTAGCTAAAAAATGAAGTCACAGTATGGTTTGGGTTGGAAAGGACCTTCAAGATCATCTAGTTTCAAACCCCCTGTCATAGGCAAGGATGCCTTCCACTGGGATTATCTTTAATTTGCATTCTTTCTGCTTACCAAGTTTTCTTTGTTGTGGGTACAAATAGAGATACAACATAAACCTTTTGTAACCAATAAACAGGCACTTGAAATAGCTTCCAGAAGAGTCTGGTTCTTGAACTCCACCCAGGCAGTTTAGTTCTGATTTGGTTTGATTTACAGATTCTTACAAGAAAAAAAAAGATCTTTTTTTCTCAGCAGTAGTTTGGAAATTACCATTATAAAAATTTAGTGTTAAGCACAAACTTCTCCAGGAGCTTTCTGAAGCTCCACTGCTCTCTCCTCTGCTGGGACACAGCCTATTACAGAACTGAGAAAACAAAGACAAAATTCCTTGAAAGCAAAGACTCTGGAGCCAAGTCCCATTTCACCAACAAAGCAAAGACACCAGCATTTCAGTTGTTGATGCAAAGGATTCTAGAATTACAACTGCTTGCTTATTATACAGATAACACAGCAGCAAAAGCTGCCAGCAGGAACCTGTCTGAAGAAACAAGGGCAGAGCTAGGAGAAAATATTAAAGTAAATACAGATACAAGAAAAATATTGTGCTTCACAGTAGAGAAGTATTTCAGAAGTGATAGAAGTACTAGCTACATGCAAAACATATTGGTTTCATATAAGTGAAAAAAACAACAAAGGCTAGAGTTGTAACGCATGCACATGGCAATCTCCATATTTAACACTCACCCACCGCTACTCTCTGGCATCCATCCATATCTGTCATTCCTTTCCCTGATGGACTCCACTGCTTTCTTCATAGGAGGATTGGGCAAGGATGGAAGAGTACACCCATAACCTTAGAAACTAGTCTCTAGGACAGTAACAGGAAGTAGGTGTGTTTATTTGCTGCCAGCTGATGACCCTGCACAGAGCTCTTCTCCCATTGGTCCTTGGTTACATTTTGGTTTTAATTTATCAGCTGGTGCTAATTAGACTGCTTTTCTAGGAAGGGCCTGAATCCCTCTGTATTTTCACAAAAGCTGGCTCTTTGCAGCAGTGCTATGCTTGTAAATAACACAAACTATAAATGTGTGATGTCTCTTAGTCCCATCTCCCATTGCAACAGACATTTTAGGGCCTTATAAACTAATTTATGATCCACCACCAACCAAATAGCACCAGTACAAAGGCAGACAGGAGGCATGGAGACTACTGGATCACATCTTGCCTGTTAATTCTCCAGGTGAGGGTGCTCCTGAGTGTGTGTGTGTCCATACACATTGCAGTGTCTAACCTGTGAGATATACTGATGAATTTTTTTTCTTCTGGCAGACCCTGTGTTTCATAATAAACCTGGTACAAGTGCTTTACAAACAATGCAGGAATCCCCCACAGCAGCTGTGACCAGTTTTCACGCTTTTAAAGAAGAGCCTGCAAATGCTGAAAGAGAGGTGTGGCAGTAATTTGCAGTTCAGCGGGGAACTCTGGTGCTGTGGTACTTTGCAGCACTGGTTAATGAGAAGATGGAGTAGGAAGCTACCACTGCAATGAATCTCTGTTATCAGGATGAGTAAATCAACAAACAGAAGGGATGCTCATAAGAAAAACAGGTAGGCGCAGAGATCTGTTCAGCTGCCTATAGGCTGCTACCTATAACACCTTTAACTTTTAGCTTTGCTACCTATAGCATCTTTAACTCAAGAGCTAAAGCTGGTTAAATCAGAGTGTTCCATTTCAGCAGAGATTTTAAAGGCTGAGACACTCTCCCAACTGCTGGCTGCTGCAGCTGGTGGCATATTGCACCATGGGCCAGCAGCTCCCTGCTGTCCCAAGTAATCTCATCAGTGTGACGAGCTGCAATAGCTGACCAGAGAGGAAGCTGGGTGAGTCCACCTACACCTTGTGAATGATGCTTGAAACCAGGCATAGGCTCAACATGTCTGCCTCCAGCTGAAATCTCCATTTTGTTTGCAGGACCAGTTTTTGTTCCCCTGCTGTCTTCTGACCTCCATCTTGATTAAAATTCTGCACAGAAGGTGAACAGTAGCACAGGAATAACAACAGAGGAACCTTAAGTGTTGAGAAAACAAGCTGAACAAAAAGATTGCAACTGTTCACCGCAGGACAGGTTTTCAATTCTGAGCTCTAAAGAAGATGTAACTAGATCTCAGAATAGTGGACTGGAGGCTTTGATCATGTACAAGAAGGCAGTGGTTTTATTATGAATTGACATTGTATTGAAGCGTGATGCTACTACCTAATGAAGGACAGCACAGAGCTCCTTGAGCTACTGGAGATGTTTGCAGTAACCCCACACAGTGCATTATTAGCCAAGCATTGTGCCTTAGACAATCTTTGATTCTTAGGAAGACTGATCATTTGAGGCAAATACCACACCCTAACCCTATCTGCCTCACAAATAGAAAGTCAGGGTGTTGTATCCCGCTCCACAATACTTCTGATTCTAGAACTATCACAGGCAAAGTGAGTTCAGGTCTCCCGGGATATGACAGAGCAGTCACAACTTGGGACAAATTGGAGGGGAAGGAATTTGCCCTCCTGAAAAGCCTGCTGTTACTGAAGTAACTGACAAGCGCTATCTGCTGCAGCTTCAGAGCAGGTCATTCTTCATTATTATACTCCAGAAGTTTAGGCAGTACAATGATCAGAAATAATTATGAACAGAATATTAGTCTTACAGGCAGCAAAGGGTTAATTTTAGCTTTGTTGAAATCAAGAAGGTTTTAGTGAACTTTAGCGGAGGCAGGATTCAGCTGGTGATACATAAAAGCTCTCAGATTAAAAAACTTTCAGATCCTCACAAATGTCAGTATGCTTGTTTTCAAGTGACCCTGAAGCAGACTACAGTGTTCTTGTAGCATAGTAAACTGGCTTGGAGTAGGATTAAGCACACACTGCCCCATGTTTTTCAGCTCTATAGCTCATTGAGTGTGCTCAAAGCCATATTAGGTATTTACTGACACCACACACCTCTCAGAGGGTTCTCAGCTCAGGTTGAGGCATTGTCCAGCTGCCATTTCTGTAAAAAATTTCATGTGAGCTCTGTGGTTAAAGTTTAATCCTGAGCCAATTTACTTCATCCAACCCTTTGTAATCTCCATCAATCCTTTCTGTCTACCTGTGATGACAATGTCAGGCAGACGATAAAGACTCCTGTTGTCACCTGGAAGTGCCCTGGCACAGGTGTCTTCAGAGGGGTGAGAGGCTGAAGGAAGAATTCAAACTGAGCTGAATTCAGGCTACTGCAAAAGACACTATGGATACATGGTGCTGGCCTTCTGGCAGCCTCAGCTTCAAACTTCTCCAAGGAAGCATCTGGTACAGGACGGACAAATGCAATCCAAAAGAGTAAAGCTGTGGATCTCTTCCAGACTGCTGGACCATAGTGGACTCAGCTCAGCCTGTAATTGTACACAGTGTCCCTGGATAAATGAGATGTTAGCCCTTGATGAAGTGTCAGCTGTATTTGGCAGCTGTTGACACGTCCTGGCTACGAAAGCAAGAGTGCTGTACGTGAGGCTGAAGTTGCTGTTGGTCTTGGACCTGCAGGTAACTAAGAGTGCAGCCTTACTCACTGTGTTGCAAAACATAGCCCAAGTGTGAAGAAGCTGATGTTTTCTTTCATATATTTCTGGGTCATCAACCTTTGCTGATTTTTCTGGTCTGCTTTGATACATGGTACACCTCAGTCTTCTGTGGGGCAAGTAATTAGACTTTTATGAAATTTATAGGTGTAAGCAAAATATAGATGATAACTGTGCCACTTAGGAGGATTTCAGAAATGGATGCTTCTGAGCAATTGTCATTGTCCATTTCAGATCACTTTGAGCTTCTGGGACCCTAAAAAATGTTCAGCCCTTTTTAGAAAACAGATGCAGAAGTCTTTACAGCAATGCTTTCCAAGAGAAGTTTGAAAAGTGCTGTTAGTCTTCTGTTTGAAACATTCTTTATCCAGGATTTAAATTTGTTAATTAGTGTCCATCTTAAAAACTCTGAAACAGAAGCAGAGGGGTTCAGTCCCTTGCAGATTACCATCAGGAAAGTGCTTTTATTCAGTTTCCAGATATGGAGGAGTACTTATATGTCATTACCATGATTTTCTGATGATACTTCACTTTAGAAACCCAGAACTATTTCAAATCTCATAATTTCATTCAAAACTCTGGTAGGTTGATTTTAATTAGCTCAAATCCTTGAAGCCTGTAAATCAGAATAACAGCTGTCATTTCTGCTTTTCACTTTGGTCTTATTTTTCTTTGAGGATTTGAATACATTGAAATTAAGCCTTCTGCTATACTTCTGCAGCTACATTTTAAATGTCTTTTGAACAGTTCTTCATCCAATTATCTACAGTCTTTTACTGAACTAAACAACTTAACATCTTTCATTGCATGTGCTATACCTATATGAAGTGCTTGAAACCTTTAGCAGCAGCTAAACACACAAAGTAGTGGCCACTTGGCAGCACTATTAATGGTGCTGTCTGGATGGAAAGTCTGGACTGAGAGCAACAAGAGAAAAAGAGAGAAGAAGGAATTGACACTCAGTTTTATACTGAATATGAGATATATATACAATGGAACACTTAGTTGGTCAGTCCTGTCCTGTCCGCTCCTCTGAAGGTGTAGCTTTTTCCCTGCATCCCCAACATGAGACACAAGATTTAGCAGTGACCTTGGTTTGCACACCAATCCGTGGTAGTAAATCTGAACATTAGGTCATATTACTGCTAGAAGCAGGCAGTGTCCATAAAAACATGCTGTTAGTTTCAGAAAGTGCAGTTACTTAGAGGAGCATTGGCTGAAAAATAAAATCATTAAACAGGATGAATTCTGTTCTAACCCAAACCAGGACATCCACTTAAGGACAAGCAATAGATCAACATTTGGTCTTATAAATACCACCTCTTACTTGATAGAAAGCTTCAACAGTAGCAGCATATTAGGTGCCTAATGGTGCTAGGCAGGTATTTTTAGGTTGCTCTCCGGAATTTAAGTGCCTTGAGTTCATGTAGTTTTTATTTCAGGCTTCTAAGGATTACCTGGATCTTGTACTCTCACTTAATTTGCTTTTCCAGCCACAGTAGAGGGATATAACATGCAAAACCTTCGGAGATGGTCTAGTTCCTGGTCTGTTCCACAGCAGCAAGTCTATATGTTCAGGGCAATGGCCCAGTCACAGCGATCTCATACACAGGAATGTACTTTAAGCCTCTTAAAAACCTTAGCTTACCTAATCAGTTCATTTCCATTTCCTCTGGACCACTTAAATGCACATGTCATTCATAACTTTCTAGGGGTCAGGGATGTTAAGCACTCATAGTCACTGCCATACATGGCTGGCATATCTCCTACAAGCAATCATGGAGGTTTAGTCAACATCTTTGCCTTCCATAGCTACTACTGAGCATGAAACATCTCTCTTTGTAGGAGTACCTGTGGCTTGTTTGGTCTTCTGAGTAAATCTAAAAGACTCATTGTGTGAAACAGTTCAATGCACCTATTTGTTGGACTGATAGTGTACTTCTCCTGAATGCGTATACTATGCAGAAAAAAATGTCTGGTGCTCAGAACTTAATATAAAGGGTAGCTACCCCCAGCACTCTCAGTAGTCTGTGGTGATAGGCACACCAAAAAAGCAATTCAGATCTAACATAGGAAGAACTACTATTTGCAGGCACTTCTCTTTTTCTGTCTCCATTTTACATAGCTGTGGAAGGAAAAAAAAGTGTCCCATTTGAGCTAGGAAAGAATCTGGGACCTATCCAATATTAATGGAAAGACAGTGATCAGTCTCAAACCTCTGTGTGTCCTGGGATAAATACATTCCTATCTCTGGAAGTTGACAGCATCATTCTATAAAAAGTACACAGAATAAATTCAGATCTGTCTTAATCTCACATATAAATAATTGAACATTGCAATATTTTGGCTTTAAGTATATTTAAATACTAAATCTGGATACAAACACAATCATTCAAATCAATGTCAACCCTACTTCCTTCCCTGTACTTCCTCAGCCAAGCTTTAACAGCTATTTGAAGCCTCTGATTTGGAGAGAGAGAGACACACACAAATTAAAAATGAATCCTTTGAAATGTCTTGTGGGGGAAAAAATACCAGATCCAATTAGAAATAAGTTTAAATGTGTATATATCACTAGCATTCAGCTGGCTGAGAAATCTGCTAGTGAAATACCAACCTTTTGATACAATTTAATTTTTCCTTTGGTTCAGGAGCTTGCTTTTTGTTTACAATAAGAAATATTGTAGAATGTGCAAAGCTCTTGATAAAGTACACTAACAGCTTCAGCTGAAAAAAAGCCATTCATGAAGGTGATACACAGGGTAAAGGGGAAGGTCTTCTGCTACAATAATTATCACCCTTGGCCCTTGGTTGCCTTCTAGGAGAAAAAGCTGATACATGGTAAAGTTTACAGCAAGAAATCTATTGACTTTGAAGTGCTGGAATGTTGCTATTGAAGAATAGAAGAAAACAAAACAAAGCAAAGCAAAGAAAGCTCACTCTATTGACACTAAAGGCAAACACAATTGAAAGCACAATACACAAGCAGCTGCCTGTTGTTTCAGGGTCTGTTTCCTACATTATGCCCATAACGTTTTTCAGGAAATACATTTCAACATCCTCAGGGATTAAACTTTAATATCACACCCAAGAATGAAATTGTAAAGGCTTTGAGCTAAAGTGGGAGAATTGAATCTTAAAAGGAAAAATTTCATCTGTGATTACAAGTAAGAGAGCAAGCTCTAAAAGGCAGAAACTGAATTAATTTTCTCCTTGCAATTTCTACACTGTCTGTGCAATGCATGAGTTTTTACCTTTAGCCAGTACATAAAGGGAGATTACAGGGAAGATACACATTAATGAAGACGTTTTACCTCAATATCCATTTCCAAATGCAGCTCAGTAGAGCAGTACAAATAGTGGTAAGCCACGGTGCAATTAAAGACATAACCATCAGTGGCAGCTATTAAGATGTGAGGTACATGAGAACTTGCATGTACCTGTCTGTGAGGTCTGGAGGAGTGATCTAGGCTCTGAGGGAAGGTGGTGCACAGTTACCTAATCACAAAAATAAGCTCTTTAGTTTGGTAAAACCAGAAGAGTGTAAATCACAGAGGTTTTTTGCAGATGTCTTCAGTAATGTTGGCTATACAATTTTATCACACACAAGCAGAAAATTAACCATGATATTCATGCAAAAATTAGATATTTGTGCTTTAATGACATACAATAAAAGCAAATCTCTTTCTTCATATCTTTCATGATGATCATAAACCAGTGATTTAGAGTTTTTGTTTAAAGACATGTAGCAGATCCAGTAAAGGCATGAGCATAACCTGAGGGATTTCATCTTCCTTTCCTCACTAATTGCATTTTGTTTAGGTTTTGGATTGTTTTTTTTTTTTGCCTAAGTCCAAAATTTGATTGTTAAGGCTTCAAATCAGGGACCCTGAACTCAATTATTCTCTCGTTTTCTTCAGTCAAAGTCCTGGGAGTTTCACTAACAATAAACCTGAGAAAGTTCACTTCATAGTACATGAGTTGCTCCAGCTTCTTCATTGTCATTTCTTTCATTATCACATGACTACAAAAATGCTGGCCCTTGTTACTCTGTTGCCTGAAGAGAGAAGTGCTTCCTTAACTCTGCTAAAGTTGCTTCCATTTCCTAAGCAACTATTGCAGTTTGACATATTGCTTTACTATAGTCAGTTATAATTTTGGCAAAAGCATTTTTCATTCCAAACATGTTGGATTCCTCCCTATCCTACAACTACAAAAGGATTTATGTCCTTATGTTCAAAATTCAGATGTTTTTTAAAAATCCATGCTTAAAATCCCCCTCCCAGGACAACCAGACTGTTTGATGAGTTGAACAAGCCTGGGATTATGTGGCTATAAATCCCAAGCAGAGGGAAGACCTTCCCAGAGGTGCATTGTAAAGCACCTGAACAACTGTGTCAAGAAGGGCTTAGCCTGCAGCTCTCCTTTCTGCATTTATTTCTTGTTAGTTTACAGCTACTACTGTCTAAATTCTTGTGCTAATGCTTATGGCGCTGCCTCTTTAGCATATACTCTTCCCCATGCACTATGAGGAAGACTTGCCACCTTGCTGTCATTTTGAGATGCAGCCACATTGGGTACTGGGATTTGGAAAGTCATCTCAGTTGAAGATTTCAAATAGGAATGAGGAAGAGTATTCTGATTTGCTCAGGACAAAAATTATGGCATAAAAAGGCAGCAGAAACCTCAGCCCAAGCCATTTTCAGATCAGTGTGATAGCGCACGTATCTGACGCAATGGAATGGCAAGACAAGTGAGTACCAAAGGTGCTTCTGAAAATCTGAGCAAAGTCCCAAGTATTGCACTGAGTAAAAGGGCATACAGAGGAAGGGAACACTTATTTAGGTTGCTTTACCTTTTGTCCTTGTAAAATTTCTTCTAATTACATATAGATGTAGGTAGGTATTGATACAGAAACAAACTCCTAACTGATCCCCAAATATCACTAGATCATTCTGATGTTTTGTTCATAAATGGCATAGGTTATTTTTATAATTACCTTTATAGTTGCCTTTTATTACCTTTGTAATTATTTAGCCATTTTATACATTGAACCTCAATGTGATGCAATGTTTTATGATGAGTTAATTTGTTTAAAAGGTGCTGCAGGATTTTAAATAGTTGTTTTCACATAAGTTGTTTTAAAATGAGAACTATTTCTGTCTAACAGTAATAACTAGGTACAAGCACTGTCAGCCTGAATCATTGTGAATAAAAAATAGTTATAATGAAATTTTACCTCTACCTGACAGTTCTCCTGCCATATTTATGGATTTTATTGTTGAAATAAAATTTGTGGGGGACAGGGGAATTGATTGATTTATTTTCTTCCATCTATTAACTCTATACCGGGTTTTGAAAGATATGTTCAGACAGGGGAAATCATTAAGCCAAAAATGGTTTTAATAACTTGAAGAAAATAAGCTGAATATAATATTTTGATTTTCCTTCAGTTACAGCAAATCATAATGATAAAATGGGAACACTTTTGAAAAGGACTGCTTTGGCTTGTTTGCTTTTATTAGGCTGGAAGTGTCCCTTTAACATTCTAATCTAAAACTGAATTATGCACATTCTCTTATGTCTTGAAAGAATGAGAGGAATTTTAAGGAAGCAGTTAATGTCAAACACACTTATTCTGCCTTTCTCTTAAGAAGTGGTAGGGCTGACAGGTTGTTTTGGTTTTTTCCTTCAGTCTTATTGTGAGTTTGTCCCTATAAACTAGATCTGTAAAGCTGTTTCATTATAGATCTTTTTCTTGTTAGTTGTCTGTACTTTGAAAGAACAGAGAAAATACCACTTTATTCCAAGTGCATGAATCATACCTGTAATACTGCCTGATTGGTAATACTTTGTTATGCTAACATTCCTCTACTGAAATCTCCTACCAGAAGGTCATGAGACCATTGATAAGACCATGCTGCAGTTTGATGGGCTGACTATTCAACTCAGATAGTTGGTATCAATAAACTTATCTCACCTAAATTTAATACTGTGCTTCATGGTTTGTTTGGAAAAACATTGACTGTCTGTTCACCTGAAATTCTTTGAAAATGTGGGGCTTTTTCAAAGTCTGAAGTCCCAGGTGCTGACTAGATATTGATTTGGTTTACAAATCAAATTTTTACAAAAATTTGGTTTATGCTCCTCTGGAAGCATAAGACTTTGTCTGAACACACACACCCATCCTGAGAACTTGTGGTAGGGTTGTCCCTGGTCAACAGCCAAACACCCACATAGCCACATCTTGCAGAAGTGGAGAAAACAAAAGGAAGGTGAGAAGACTCATGGGATGAGATAAAAGTCTGATATGGAGAGAAAAAGCTTCCTACACAAGCAAAGCAACAAAAGAATTTATTCACTATTCCCCATTGACAAGTAGATGTCCAATCATTTCCACAAAAGCAGGGCTTCATCATACATCATGGTTCCTTGGGAAGACAAACATCATAACGATGAACATCTCTCTTTCTTCTTCTTTCATTGAGCTTTTATTAATGAGCAGAACATCATATGGTGGCAGAATATCCCTTTGGTCATTTCAGGTCAACTGTCCTGGCTCTGCCTCCTCCCAGTTTCTGGCCTATTTCCAGCGTGCTCACAAGAACTGTGTGAGGAAGGCCTTGATGCTGTGCAGGCACTGCTCAGCAATAGTCAAAACACTGGTGTGTTAACAAATCCAAACCAAAACATCATATGGGCTCTGGTGAAACAAGTTAATTCCATCCCAGCCAGACCCAAGGGAGGGTTTCAGCTTGTAGAGTTGCTTCTTCTGCTATCTGTTACTCAGTGTATGAAACTGGACAAGTCACTTCTCAGTGCTTCAGTTTACTTGGGCATAACATAGGAGTAAAAATTCTTCTCCAAGATATCAAGAATTGCTATTCACAAAGTGTTTTTAGAGGCACAAACAAAGAGAATAATCAAAGTGTCAAATAGCAGAGTGTTATTTTTTAACCTTTGAAGTCTGTCCTCTCTGGATATGTTCAGGAATTTGGCTCTGATTTATGCACATTGAATTTTATGGTTTCACCAAATTTAGCCCTCCCTCCTTCACCGGTCCTTTCATTTTACATTTTCTGTGTACCTCAGGTTTGGTGAAACCATGCACACAGCAGACACAGGAGATATTCTAAAAGCTATAAAATATTTTATTCCTATTAATGTTTCGGACTGATGTTGTTTAATTTATTCATGTTATCAGGTTAAAGTAAAGCCCTAACTACGTTTATTTTTAGGTATGAGTTTGTACAAGAAATAATAGCTACAAAATTAAGCTTTGGAGTAACTGTGACCTACAAATAAAAAACAAAACAGAGACATCAGCCTTGCTCTAGGGATGAATAGTGCTTGTTTAAAGTTACTAACAGAGGTTCTAGAGATAAAAAGAAGAAGGGATTTCGTAGCAACTCATTAGCTATTTCCTACTATGTGTACAGAAAGGATGACAATGGCCTCAGGTACTGTAAATTAGGCCAGTGCGAAATTAAGAGAATGAAGCAAGTTCAAAAGCATGAGGGAGAGAGATAAAAACCATGCTGGATTCTAGTGGGATGTGCTAATCAAAGAGAAGCAAGCAGCATACAGATCCCAGTTGGTTTCTTCTCACTCAAATGACTAATAGGACATTACTGGGGAATAATTCTAGGAGTAAAGCAGGACTAGTGCTGAAGTCAGAGTGACTTCACTTAGGCACTCAGCCTAGTATCTAACAGGCAGGTGCTTAGCCACAGCAAGAAGCCACTTGGACTCTTCATCACCATCAGTGAAGGGTTCCTTCCATCAGTAGGGTGCTGCACTGTCGAAATCAGAATGGAGGACGATGACCAAGGTCCTGCACCTCTCAAACCAGGATCTCAACATTTTCTGCTTTAATACATGGCTCTGAAATATAAAATGTGTCTCATGAGTGAGCACTGGCCCCTAGGCTGTGTTTGCCTCACACCTGACTGCTGGCCAGCCTTGCTTAGCAGCAGGTTTGGCCCTGGCTTCCCATCGCTCTGGACTTAGGGCTTTTGCACGTGTGGGCACCTCATGCCACTGTCCTGGCAGTCCAGCTGCTGTGCAGCAACATGGTGCTGTGGCTGACCTTGTGAGGGCAAGATACGATGGGGAGAACATGCCTGTGCAGGGTTGTCCTTATGTAAATCCAGAGCACTGCCCTAGAGGTCACTTGTCACCTGAGATTTACACCTTCTGAACTAATATGATTTCATCCCCACCCCTCTCTGCAGGTACTTTCTGTCAAAATGCCATAGCAGTAATGGTCAGTAACATACACATAAAAGTCACCATAAAAAAAAATTTAAAAGTCTAATAGGAGATGACACAGTAGGCTTTTTGTGTTGTTATTTACCATTTAAAGATCAAATGCAGTCTCTTTGCACTAACTAATACCCAGCCAACATCAAATGTAGATTTGACTTTTCACCTGTTTCTGTTCTATGTGATGCAGCAATGACTCTGACTGCATGTCAAAGGAAGTTTTATAAAAATATGTTTTTGATAAGTTCTTGTCCTGATACCCTTTTTAAAGGGTATGAGTTTCAGTACATTGCTATTACCCACTAATTTCATGGTCTATGGCTGAACATAAGGCTGTAATTCAACTGAGGGGTTTTTTTTCTGACATTATAAACATCAAGAATAATGCTGATTTACATTCTCAGTGTTCACTGAGGACTGCATATTGTTATTTATAATATAGGCCAAGGGATTTTGCAGACACCTAGTCATTAAGTTATTTAAAGTCTGTCTTGCTGGAAAAGAAGACTTAATCCATAGAATGTAAAAAGGAGGGGATTACAGTGTTGAAGATCTCAAAAAGAAGAGATTACCAAGGGAAAAAATTGAGCACAGTGTCTTCACTTCCTGAGGAACAATCACTGATAGGCAAGTAACAAAATGCATGCAACATGCCCTCATGTGCAATCAATTTTTTTAACCCCCCCAAAATTATATAGCTAATCAAACACTAGCAATTCATTGCATTATAAGACATTATAACAGAATACACTTTCCACATAATAATACATGGGAATTAATTGACAAAGTAATGAGGATCTCTTATATCTACTTACGCTTGTTCTGGCAGATATCTATTACATGTTATATTCAGATGAACAAGAAAGTACTGTCATAATCACAGTAGGAAAAGATTTTGAAAGATGTGAAATCAATAACTGTCCTGAAATTGGTACCAGCAGAGAATTATTTTGCAGAGCGATTAAACTTACAATTCACTGGGAGCCATGCACTGTCATAGCACTTGATCTTACAAGAAGCTGAACATTTTCCCTCTGCTCCAGCAGAGCACTCATGCATGGATGACGGATAAAGTCCTATGGACAGCACAGCCACTAGTCATGTGCTTACATTTAAACTGGTCCTTAAACACCTGTGGTTTTGAAACAGGGTACACAGCAAGATACAAGAACAAGCTTTTAATAAAGACTGATTAACAGTCCAGAACCAATTTCTGCAGTTCTTGGTCAAGGTCAAACAAAGTTCTGCTTATTCACAGTCTGTAACTCATGCTGATTAAGGCATCTGGGTTGCATATCTAAGTTATAATTATCTCACAGTCTGTACACAAGTAAAACCTCCTTTAGTCTATCTATTGAACTAGATGTATTAATTCTGCAGATCAGATTCTGGGCTCTTAATAATACTTAATCTTTTTCCTTTGCTTGTTAGCCAGCCCCTCTACCTCAAGCCTTTAGGTTTATGATATGTATCACTGACAAAGGAGTGGTTTCACTGATGCCATTAGATGTAGCAGCATTCACATGCTCTGAGGGAGTAAAGGAGGACAGGAGGAACCTGAGGTGCTCAGACATGCACCTTTCGCCTCTTTCTTAACACTGGTTTATGTCTCAGAAACTCCCACTCTGTTGGCTGCTTTACGGACAGTGAAGGCAGGAATAAATCAGAAAAGTTGTGACAGGGCTGGTAGATACACTGTTTGTCTGCCATGAGGTCTGTCGCCCATTGAGAAGCAGGGATTCAGGGTGTGGGAGTCTGCTCCCAATGACATGAGGCACCCTCTCTACCCTCTTCCAGTTGGAGAGGTAAGGCTCTTTCACATCCTCCCTTTCCTCCCTTCCTCCCTCCCTCTTTCATAAAGGAAGTTCAGGTGTATCAACTTCTTCAGGGGGCTGAAAATGGATGGAGAGTTTAAGATGTTCCCTGTGCTATAAAGTGTCCTTACTGTGCTGCTAAGGGTTGTTAATTTTATTAATATCTAAATTAGCATTTCTTTATGATAGGGAAGGCTGGTCTGTGAAGATAACAGCATTGATCTAACATCAGCAGAGAAGAAAATATTTGACTTGATGTTATACATTTTGATTAAGAAACTAGAACAACAGAAAAATTTCACATGGTAAATTAAAAACTAGTGAGCTGATACATCTCAAAAGACAACTGCAAATGAATAATCTTTGAGTGTGTGTGCTCCATGAGATCCCTCCAGGGAGCAGGGTTTCATTCAGAGGTGTGGAACACCATTCTCAGTGACCTGGAAGGAAACATAACATCATTGGAGATAAGATTTGCAGATCGCAGTGTTAAGTGCTTCAGGCACTGTCCAGGCTTTGTCACTGATAAAGGGAATGGTGTTAAGCAGTGCTCAGACAGACAAAATACAAAGCAAGAGGGATAAGGATAAACTCATATCCAAGAATACAAAATGTAACCACACTGGGCAATCCGCACATAAAAATCTATCTGATAGTTTCCAAAGGGCTGAAGCAATCCCAGTAGATAGAAACAATGGAAATTTCCAGTTGGAGTAAGGAAAATGATGTTTTCGTATGTGGCAGGAATATGCCTCCACCTCTGGGTGTGCAGAAGACAGTTGAAAAATCAAGAGTTCAGGGAGGAGACACTCCAAAGATTGAAGGGTTGGAAGCTCTACTTTATAACTCACTATATTTTGCTTAGCAAAGAGAAGGTTAAAGGGTGGATAAATCAGTTTATGTGGGGAAGAAAACAAGAATGAAAGTCCCTGACTCACAGACAAGCTACAAATTTTTAACTGAATTTTAAATAGCTGGAAATGTTTAAACTTAACTTGGGGTTTGGTTTTGTGATTTTCCTCAGAAAAAGTCTGGATAATTATGAATTTTAGAAGCTATGCAGAATTCCAGCTTATCTGACATGGTTCAATACAACCAAATATATGAGTCAAAACCTGACATCCAAAGCAAGGAGGTACAGAAAAAAGGTAAACTCAGAGGAACTCTAAAGTTTACAAATTTGCTGAAGCTACTTTTGCCACTGTTGAGCTAAATTAGAGACATGAGGGGTGGAGGAATTCTTTAGGTAGTGGAGGCTCTGACTAGTGTCTTTCATTTCTCCATGGGGCACCTTCCAAGGGGGTTCATGCAGCTGCTCCACACTATTAGGCAGACGAAGAGGACACAGCAAATGTGATGCACTGACCTCCTTCTGGAGGCACGATCAACATCACCCTGGAAGGGTCTTCAAGAAAAAATGGACCTGCAGAACTCTGTTAGACAGAGTTAAGTGTGATAAAAGGCACCTAGAGAGTCCTACACCTGGCTCAGGAGGACTTGTGCAGGAATAAAGGAACTTTGCCCACAGTGATGTAAATTGGGAACCTGTTATTTAGGTCATGGGAATTTGAGAGGTATGTCCTTGTTCTCTGTATTGGAAGTACTCTAATATTTGGTATCAACATATATGTGTGTACACTGAAGGTGAGATAAAATAAATGAAATCAGATGAAGCTGCTGAAAACAGTCTAAAGCCAAATTTATATTCGTTACTGTGATTTGACTCTTTATTTTGCAAAGTTTCAAAACAAGTGATTAGGTGCAGCCCTACCCAGGAAACTGCCTACATGTACATCTAGGTTCCATTGGTGTTAGCAGTTGTTAAGCAAGGTTTTAAAACCTAATGCATGGTCAGGAGCTTTAGTGAACATGAATTGTAAAATTGAGGCTTTAGTTATAGAAAAAACCTTGGAAAGTTCAGCTATGTATTGGGGAATATGTAGACAAATGTCTAATAAGGGATAAATTCTAAACCTCCTTTTCATTTTAAATAGCAATTTATTTTATTCACTGATTAATCCAAGTTGAATACCAAAATCTGGACAAAGAGCATAACATACCTGTACTCCAAATCAGGATTCTCCAGGAAGCATTTTTAAGGTCCCAAAATCTTAAGATTTAAAGCAAATTTTGAATATAAGATGATACTAAACACATTAGAAGGGATCTAATCTACAGTTGATCATTCCTTAGTTGTGCAAAAAATGCAGAAAGCTTTTACATTTTTAACAAAACCTAATGTTTGCAAAATTGCTTCCAAGCAAAACCCCCTCACTTCTGTTTTAATAAAACAAGGCAGTTTCCACTACCTGAATTCAAACTAAACTTCAAAACATTTTTTTAAAAACAAGCCTGCCATTATATAAAAGGTGTCTTTATTAAATGTGGGTGTTAGATAACCAGAATTTTAGAATGGGTACAAGCTGTGCTTTTTCATCCTAGACATTTAGACCAACTGGTTTGTTTTTTCCAACAAGTGGGGAAAGAGTTCAGTCAAAAAAAAAAAAGAATTGTTTGGTGTAAAACTTGCACTTTAAAACATTTTTTTGTTCAAGAATTGCTGTGTTTGCCATAGAGAAAGCAACACTTAAACCAGCAGAAATACCAACTTGGATAAGTGGTTACTGGATGCTTCTTTCCTTTTTAAAAAAAAGTTAAAAAATAATAAAAAAAATCTTTTTGTTACACCACAATAATAATTACTTTCAAGGACTGTCATTTGATAGTCCCACACAGTGTAGGAGGGGTGAATGAAAGCCGCTTCTTCTGCCTTCAGGTTGAGGCACACAGCAGACTTGCACAAAAAGAAAGAGCTGAGAGGACGCTACATAGCACTACCTCAGGCATTGCCTAATACTCACACAGAATCACAGAATCACAGAATGTTAGGAGTTGGAAGGGACCTCGAAAGATCGTCTAGTCCAACCCCCCTGCCACAGCAGGATTCCCTAGACCAGGTCACACAGAAGTGCCTCTGAGTTGTTCTTAGATTTGCTTTTATTTTTCAAGGATTTTTAACAAACATAAGCCTGCATTGCCTTCTCACCCTAGTGAGTCATATTTTGTGCTTTTTAACTATTTGCTTCATTTTGTCATAAGGCTTGAAGAATGTTTATGTTGTTCAGGCAAAGATAAAAAAACCCTCCTAATAGCTTGGAATTCTCCTCCCCTGCAAACAGCCTACACAAAACCATGGACACTGCTGTCACAAAGGGTATTTAAAACTCAGTTACCTTCTTGAGGCCTGACTGTCACTGCCACTGAATTATGGCAATTTACACAGATGTCTCTCTGATCCCTTGCTGACAGGCTAATGGAGTCCGTGAAATCCTGCACAGTGGTTCAGTTGTACTGAACTGTACCTGAAAACACAATATGTGGCCTGATTGAAGTGTCAATGTCCAGTCTTTCAGCAACAGCTTGTGCACACATTTATTTTTATGCACATAAGCAAAGCCATGGCTTAATTTGGAGCATAAATAAGTGACTTAATCTCTTCTCCTACCATTTGTACTGACAGTGTTCCTGCTAACTGATCCAACCCATTACTTATTTATTCTCTTTAAACACTATCTGTTACTATTTTTAAAAGCTTCAGTTTACACTTACATAAAGCACAAGTCTGATCCTGCTCCCATGAAAGTGGCTGCATCCACACTACTGTTGCTATTATAGGTGAATGCTGAGATTTCACCAGTTGGATTCACACAGGTAGAGAGCCAACACATCCAGATGTGTTCACACTGCAGCCCTAATAACACCTTTATACTAGCTCTGTCACATCCACCCTCCAGCTTACTTACTGTCTTCTGCACTAACCATGAGAATGCCCTCTGTCAGCAGTGCAGGACTTTGTATTCCTGTGGCTCTTTTGTCTAACCATGAAATGCAGGGGAAGTAAAGAGTGGGGTGTGAAGAAGGGTAAATAGGGCACATGAATGAGAACTTTAACCCCTCCTTCTTGCAGCTCAGCATTTTATAGATGACCACACCTCTCAGCCTTCTACCTGATCTCTTCTCTTGGGTCTTTTAGATACTGTGAAAAATGGGACAAAATGCAACATTTCTTTGCAGGGATGCTGGCAGGATACATTCACTGCATCACTCCTGAAGGTTAGAAACATGCTGTGATGGAACCATATCAAACTGGAAACACAACATTAACTGCAATGAACTGAAAAACCTTTCTGTGCACAGGGCCATTGTCACAATCTGTGAAGAGCTTATTTTGTTTCTACTTCAGCAGTGTGGTTCTTCCTGGCAATAGAGGTTGCTGTCACATAAAGATGGGGTGCAGAAGGAGGACATTCCATTGGAGTCAATAAGAATTGCCTTTTTTCCAAACAGCTATGTATAAATCTACAGGTTGCAATCCCTACTGTGATAAAGGAGAAGTTGAAAAATTTCAAATAAAGGAAACTTGGATGATGACATGTCTGAAATGGATGCCAAACAAAAGAGACTAGGACTATTCAGAGTGGAAAAGAGAAGATTGAGACAGGACATAATATTAAAAAAGTTAAAGGAATATAACATGAATTTATCAATATAAAATCATAGTCTTAAATATGTAATTTTAAAATTATGCAGAAGTGTTGAATAAGGAATGATTATTCACTATTTCTTGCAATAACAGAATGACTCAACACCAAATGAAACTGTCAGGTAACAGGCTGAAAACAAGATAGAGAAATTAAGCTCTTCAGTTTTTCTACAACGTCTAATCTGCCTTTGTTGACACTTCAAAATTGAGTGAGAGATGATGCATTAGAAAATCAGCCTTAACAGCTACAGGTTGTCACAGAAACGGACAACTGGAAATGATGTTAAGAAGGAATGTGTGAGGCATCTTTACTGTCTTGTAAGACTTGGCATGAAAACCTGTTGAGGTATTTGTCACCATTATTTAAAAGAAGGCATCTTCACCTTCAGAGAATCAGTATTTTTTCTTCTACGTGTGCTGCTAGTTGTATCTGTTAAGGCCTTATTCCTCAAACAATGACTTCATTAGATAAAGATAATACCCACAAAAGGAGCTGAAAGTCATCCTCTGGCATAGAAGCAAGCTGTGCACTGGCTGCTGTGAAGGCACATGCAGTAAAAAAGGAAGACTTTCCTGCTCCCAGCACTCCCAGTAAGTGGTGAATATCCTGCTCAGCTTACTGCACCCCCAGCTGACAAGGGAGGGAGGGAGCCTGTCTGTCACAGAGGGCTCAAGCTTCACCAGCTGGCAAAAGTTACTGAATGCAGAAAGTGGGAGAGATTTAAGAGGAAAAAATAATGCTATCTGATAAAGCTTTGGAGAATTATTTGACAACAAAGGCCAGAGAACCTGTATTATTTTGACTCAGGACAATGTAGGGTCTTTCTATACACAGAGCAATATAACACTGAGAAGTGTCGTATCCTCATTCTTACTAATCCAGTATTTATGTCAGCACAAATTGGTTATACCAAAATCATCAGAAAGATGCAATATAAAAATATGTTAATCTTGAGTGTGTAATAACAGAAAAGTAATTTCAGACAGTACATAATAAGGAAATTGTATCAAAGTATACAATAAATTAATCTTTTTTACACTTTGGGGACTATAAATAGCTCTCAAAATAAAGCTGCCAGGCTTTTGGATGTCAGTGTAAGGTCTATAACAGCTCAAGCTCAGTGAAATATTTCAGTGGCATTACACTGGTAGAACTTTGTATCTTGCTGTCAGAAGTCCTTAATGGAGTAACAGCCTCATCAGCCATGTACTAGATCTTCTTAGAGGTATGTATATCACCTTATATATATTACCATGGTTGGAGCAGAGCAACATAAAGCAGTCACTATGGGAAATAATCCCTCTCACATTTGCTAACTACAGAAACAAGTCTTTGAGGGAACCAAGGGTAGTAAGTGATAAACAGCAGAGATTGTTCTAGGACATATGGATTAAATGCATCATTTTCCCAGTAGGGAATATTTGTTTTTTCCGCAAGTAAAAAGAGAAGGACTTCAAATGTAGAAGTAAAACCAGTCTGGGGCAGGTAGAAGGAGATAAAAGACTGAGAAAGGAATCATATTTTACTCTCGAAAGGACAGTCAGGCAATAGTGAAGGGGAAAAAATGGTGACACATCACCATTGTCGTCTCCCACTATTTTTAAGTTCCACTCCTTTTTCAGTGCTAAAAAAGAGGGAATAATCTAAAGCATTATTGGATTTTACTCAAAACCTCAGTAAAGTGCAAGTCCATTAAAACTGCCATACCTGAACCATCTTTAATATATTTCAGATTGTTCCAAGACTACTGCAAAACCATTTAAACACACTTAAGCAAATTATACTTCCAAACCATCACTGGTGCTCCCTAGCAACAAAATTAGTTGGCTAACAGGAACTAAATTCACTGCAAAATCTCAATAAACAAGGTTGTTATCTAAGTACAAAAGAAATTTCATGTAAAACTCTAGAAGAGCATGCCAGTCAATCATACAATAGAACATCTTGTTTCATTGAAGACACTAATACTAGGCAGGATATAACTAAATGCAGATTATCATTGAATATCTCAAGTTGGAAGGGAGCCATAAGGATCACCATGTCCAGCTTCCATATGTACACAGATATCTTTATATATATAAAAATAATTTTTTACATTCAGTAAATTTAAATGTGTGCTAATGCTACAATGAATCAACTCCTTTTTCAGATGTACCTCAGATATCAGAATTTCACTGATTTATTCTGTTACACTTGATTCTCTTGGAGACTGCGTGGATTCAGCCTTTAGCTAGCAACACAACTGCTCAGATTTGGGTCAATGTCAACATCTTCCCTCACTGGCATCCTTCCCCCACTGTAGGGACAAGTAACACGTTTTTGTGAGCTAATGAAAAACCCATCAAAGATACTACTGCAGGAGCTGTTCAGGTGTCATTTTATTTAGTTAATGGAGAAGATCACAGTTAGTTTGATGTTGGAAGGATTTGCTGGAAAAATGCTTAGAGATATAACAAAAGAACTAATTTCAAGATTTCTACTGAAGTGGTAAAAAGTATTCACCTTGGAAAGGTTTGTTTATTATTTATATCTAGACTAAAATATTTAACTCTCTAAAGTCCAGTAATACAACTGGATTTTAGCACTAACCTTGTAATCATAGTTTTTAATAGTGAAAGGATTTTCCTAGTTTTATCCTGTTGCCCTTTTATTTTATTCATTAAAAAGCTTTTTTGCAATCTACTTTCGGGGACTTCCTATCCTAGTTTAGCACTCCCAGAACCGTGGCTAGAGCTGGCTTCAGCAGCAGCCTGGGGTTGGGAACTCTACAAGGAGAGCTTAAAGGTCTATGTAAGGCACACGGTCCTCAGGGTGAGAAAAGAGGCTTCTTCCTCAGCTTCTAAGACAGACTCACCTTTTGGTCCCATCTTCAGGCTTCTGAGGAAATCTCTCATTTTCTATTGTCACTTCCAACTACATCCTAGGTTTCTTGTCTGTTAATACCAGATCAGCTTGCTTTAGATAGCTCATGGTACAAATATAATAGCTAGGTTTGAGGATACATCTACATTTCCTTTTGACTAACCAGAGCGCTTTGTAGTGTTCAGCTGGCTCTATGTCAGCTGCATGAAGACAGATACCTGATGCAACAGGACATATGTTGTGATGAATTTTTATAGGAGTTTGAACTGGCAGAGTGAACTTGTGCTAAATCAGTGCAGCACATCATGTGAAGGCAGAATCTCAGATTTGGTATTTTCAACCCTAAAATTGAATTTACACTATTATACAGCCTTGCTCACAGTCCAAATCTTGAGAAAGAACCGAGTTGTTTTATACCTGCATAAAATAAGCTAGCACTGAGGACACCCCAGACAAAGCTCATTCTAGAAAAGAAGAGGGCTGTCATACACACATACCTGGGAGATCTTTTCTTTGGTGTTGCGCATTGCACACTGTTATTGTGCAGACATCCATGAAAGTCCATAACCACAAATATCTGAGACTGCCTATTGCAGGACTGGGACCTCTATTATGTACCAGCAAATATTGAGGATATTATGAAGGGTGATGGCAAAAGGCTATGAAAAAGATTAGATACTTTGAATTTAGCAAAAGTATATGTAGGTGGTTTTAAAAGTGTAATGAATTATCATTGGCTAGAGCACAGACATGCTTTCATTGTAACAGAAGGACCTTGGAGAACAGGACACAGTCATTCCAAGATGGGGACTCAGGAATATTTCTGCTTTCTCTGATCTGGAATAGAGACACACAGACTATCCAGTTGTATTAATATAGGTGTGGGGATGGATACGTCTCTCTTAATGTCCAGTAGAACATTTATTCCTGGTTATTGTGATTCAAAAATGATTGCAAAGTTTATATTAGAAACATTCTTATTTTAGGCTTCTGAAAATCTGTATATTTACTTTCAAAGTTTATAGTGAATTGGCTTAAAGCTAGTTCAGAAAAAAAACCCCACATTATTTCTGCAGAAGATAAATGTGGCAAAAGCTGGGGTTTCATCAGGTATTTTTCTTCACATCCACTTTTTGACCTCTTTGACTATTCACTTAGAACTCCCAGGCCTTTTTATTATTTGTGTAATCCTGTATGGGAGCTGCTATCTACAGGGTTTGGACTTAACCGTCTTAGGCTGCACAAAAGGGCCATAAGATAACCTCCTCCCCTACCATTCTGTTAAAGCTGATAGTGACTTTAAGCATTCTAATAATGGAAGAGATCAGAGCTTGGCTGAGCCAGCTGCTAACTTTTTAAAAGAGCGTATACTAGCACTGCAACAACCCAGAACCCAAGAATGGAACAGGAGAAGAGAATAGCTGGCAGGGAGGTGAAGGAGGAGAAAGAAGGGGAGAAGGCAAGCAGAAAATCCTTTTAATATAGTGCTACCTATTGGAAAATCAACCAAAGCCTAAAATGTAAAAAGGAAAATTCAAAGCAGCTCTGAAATGTGAAGCTGTCTCAAGCCAAAGAGTGCCTTGGAAAGCATTCCAACACAACTCGTGTTGACAGCAACTAAGGTAGGACTAACTGTAAGCTTCCCTGAAGCATCATTTGTCCTGTATCATATGCTTCAAGGTCAGCTGTGAGTGTCACAAAGTGCATGTGTCTCCTTCAAACAATGCACCCTGTTTTGTAACTTACTGCACACATTTTTTATTTATAAATCTGCAAATGAGAGAGATTGTTAGGGCAGAATAAAACTGTTCAGCAGCAGTGAAGGTCAGGAGCTGAACAGATTTGTTTAACAAACCATCTCAGTGCCATCTTTTTAATCCTCTGAGAGAGGAACAGAGCAGAAGTGCTGTTAAAGTTCAGTCTACTTCATTATTAATTTGCCTTTTTTCCTGCCTATTAACTCATATACCCATATACCTTCCACCTCTAAGCAATGGCTCCAGGCAAAGTGAGAAGCAGGTGCTTGTCTTACAGGAGCTCTCCGACATAAGGAGGCCACACAGCCTCCGGCTGAAGGAAACACCATCATCACCTTCACTCCTGCTGCCCAAACAAACCCCACAGGGAAATGTAGGATGTACCCACAGTATTAAATTAATTTTTTGTTTCAAACTTGGCAACTACACACTTTGTTTACATGGACATGTGTATGCAGATGGATGTTCATCATCATCTCCCCAGCTCTGGAGACCAGTAGAATGGTTTCAGCACAGCTCAGTCTCATTTGCAGATTTGGTGCAAGTGCAACTATTTGTGATACCTACCCTGCAGCAAAGCCTGTGTGTAGCTGTTGGGATACAACCACAATGAGACAAAAAACTCTTGGGCAATAGGATTACAGGTGTTAAATTTGTTCTTCAGTCCACAGGGTAGGTGTAGGTTCAAAATAGCCCATAAAGGATGGCACGTATATAGTGCATACATATATACAACTGAGAATCAGCAAAACGCCTGAATAACTTTATATCAGTAAAGTAACATAGTGATTGGGTCTGTCTAGTGCAATTGCTAGTATATGTGAACTAAGAATATCTGAAGCTGTACAGTAAAATACTTCATTCTGATGAGTGTGGTAATACTACTGGAAAATAGGATCCTAGAAGTCCCTTGGTGTTCATGGGTTTTTTTGGTGCAGTTATTCAGTGAAGGGCTCAGTTTATAGATGCTAAGGGCTTCTGAGAAGGGCAAACCAAGCAGCCTTTGGGGGCAAGATTTCTGCTCCACTGATTTCTGGTGCTTTTTTGATGAAATCTTCCCAAGCAGCAGGGCCTTTCCTCTGCTCTATTTTACTTGCAAGCTCTGCGTCAAGCCTGAGGACACTTACCCAAGTGACTTTTTTTAGCTTCCCTGGTTTTCAGACTTTTTTAATAGGTCAGACCTTTGTGAAGAATCCCATGCACCATTGAAAAGAAAACAAAAAACCACAAACAAACAAACAAAACCCAAAACAACCCCAAAATAACACCAAACCAACAAAAACTACTCTTCATGACATTTTCCTTAGCTAACTTCTGTGAAGCAAAAATCCTTCCTACAACTAGGGCCACAGATCTTGGGAGGTGAAGAAGAAAATTCTTACCCTCAAGGAAGGACACCCATAAGTATCAGACCTCCTACTCTGCAAGTACATTACTTTCTTATCTATCCCTCCCTGTTTCTCTTTTTACCCTTCCTGAGGGATGGGACCCCAACAGTTCCTTGCAGCTCAGAGACAGGTAAGCATGTAAGGGTGGGAACCTGGTGTGTCTCTCCCCATACTGAACTAGACACTTACACAACATGTGACACGCATGCACTGTCCAAAATCTCCTCTTCATGTGTACCTTAAAAAGCAGGTTTTGTTAAAACTTTGGAAACACCATCCAACTTCAGTCAGCAAGAATTGCACTTTGGCTTCATTGTCTTCAAATCCTACTTCTTCTGGTTAACTTAGGGAGAACTGGTGCAACAGATAGTGTACAGCCAATCCTTCACTGTATCTCTGGGTTTAGGCAGAAACAATGGACCGTGATGCTCACAAAATGCCTTTTTGACCAGTTGAAGGCAGTACTGAATGCAGAGCAAAGTCCTTCCTTACAAGAGATAAAACAGAAAGGGCCAGAGAAAGAGGAAGTGACCCTGATAGTACCCTTCCCCTGATGGGGAAGGAAGAAAAGAGGAAGCCAGTACTGAAGTGGAAATAGAGCTGATGAGTGGAAAGAAACATTGATTCTCGCGTTTTCAAGGATCTAGATGGTTATTCTTTGTTCTCCAAGATAAGTCTGTAAAATTATTCTCCCATGTCAATCTAACAGCTCCTGAAACTATTCCATACTCAAGTGTTACATGAAATTTTGAGTTCTCTCTAACATACATATATATATATATATATCACATGCATCATTCATCTTGATTTTGCTAGCAATTTATTTAGTGTTCTTACCCCCTTCTTATTTGAACAGGACTTCACTGTTTTATTTGCCATCTGTGAGCTCCATATGGTCACAGTTAATGAAAGCAAGTACTCTAAAAAAGATGACACTATTGAATAACCTTTGTTTGATTAAATACACAGTCTACTTCTTTGGACTATCCTTGCCATCATTAAATGTCAAGATAGATAGTCCTCTTACATTATCTGAAGACCACAGGGTTTGGAATAGCTGAAAAAAATGTTGTCTGCCAAGTTATAACTCTGGTGAAATTTGCTAAAAACTCTGAAAATATAAAAGTCCTGTTGTATATTTTGTTCAGAAAGACATGTTCATAATTAGCAGCTTTCCCTGAATCTCTAGGTCAACCAGAAACAAAGAAATAGCTCATAGGCCATCACATTTCTTGTCTTCTGGCTTTAGACACTTGCACTGCCCAATCCATAGAGCTTATCTCTGATCTTGTGACCTTGTTTATGAACCTACCCATCTTGGTGGGGTGACAATCATGGGAATCCTCTGGGATGCTCTCAGGCACCACAAACACCAGTATGTTTCTGAGCACTTCAGAAAAATGAAAAACAAAAAAATCAGCTGCATCTCCCTCTCACTTCTTTGTTTCATTAAGATCCTTAGCATTTACTAAACAAAAAAATTTTCTTAGGCCCATATCTGTAGCAATGGGGCCCTTCAGACCCACACTGCCCTCCCCAGAGGAAGTCTCAGCCACCACAATAACATCTGAAAGGTGTTCCAGTGGAGCTCTCCAAGGAAGCTGCTTTTTCTGAAAACTCTTGGGAGAAGAGACCAGGATTTGCTCCTGATGTATTTTTACACTTGAGAGATATAATTAAGCCCGGCTTACATCTGTGAAACCCCATTAAATCTCTGGCAGGCAGAGTCAGGACCTTTTAAGCCAGTGGGTTTCCACGTTTGATTTTTATAAAGGAAGCTGAAAAGGATGCCAGCTTTATGTGACTACAACACTGCTACTGTACACAGGAATAGTGGTTTAAATGATTTGTTAAAATCCCTAGAGTGCTGGATGTGGTTTTAAATATTGCTTTTAAATACATTAAATGAAAATAATTAAATAATGTATTGCTTTTACAAGGCAACTAGAAAGACTATGTAATTAGAATGAGGGGTAATATACAATATTTAATTGTGGCCCTGGTGTTCTTTATAATGAAATTTGAGTAATTAGTGGGATGATGACTGAGTACTTATTACTTAGTATGAGGTTTGTGTTCCATTACACAAAACATCAATCACTATTTCCCCATGACAGCTTTTATGGCAGTCTCTCTTCTTGTCTTTTCCTGTGACTCTGTTTGCACATTTGTAGAGTTCCCTCAATTTTTGATTAAGCTTTTCACTATCTGCCTTGACTGTTTTGACAAGTGAGGCCAAACTCCATTGTGATTTATATAATGTAGCATGAATGACTATTAAAAAAGAGATTTATTTTTCCTTCTGATAAAACTTCTTGTATTGAAAGGCAGGCTGCCAAAATGGCAGGTTTAATGGATTTTTCAGCATACCTGTGCATCTATGAAATTTTGATACTATGCCTATTTAATACAGAATTTAAAAGGCCTTTTTTCTGGGAAGCTTTTTTACAAACCTCTGTTGATGGATTGTTCCCATACTTTCCCTTGCTTTTCAAGAACTGAGGCCCTAGGAAAACATTACGTGAAGTTCTCTGGCCCAATCTTCTCAAGGGTTTTGAAATGCAAAATCTGAGTGCTAGTTTGGTGTTTAATTAAGAGCCAACACTGAAGAAGTGCTTTTCTCCTCATATTTTTGTTAGCAAAATGTCTATTCTGCTCAACACTGCCAGAAGTTTCTCTTGTACTGATGATCAGTCTGAACTTTATTCTAATGAGGCCAGGTTACTCTTAAATGGATGGGTTATTTGACTGTCTGACAGTATGGCCCTTCTTTTTCTGACTGGGGAAAAGGTAAAGGTTTTTTTTCACTTTTTTTTGCTATATATTTTTCTATTAAAGACATACTGGTGAACAAACCAGGGAATCTTTAGTGCCTGTGGGATAACTGGCAGTCAAACACTAATGGAAAGGTATTAATTGCCTCTTCAAAGGCTGAGTATTACTCAACATTTCCTGACTACATCGAGGACAGCTGTTCTACATTCAACATCTGATCTTATCCAGGTCTTGCGGACTGGCGTAGTGTTTAGGGTGAACATGAAAAATGACAGTGTCTTCTCAGTAAAAATAACATGTAAGATCATAGCACCTCCTTGCTTGTCAGCCACTCCAGGACATCCAACATATAATGCTGTCAATTCTCTGTCAGGGTGTTTAATGGCTAGGCTGAGATTAACAGGCATCCGCTTACATCACACACTATCAAAGGATGAACCATGTGTATATGATATAAAAAGAAAAAGTCTTTATCAGCTGTAACAAGCAAAGGACTGCTGTGATACCCTGTGAGATGCAAAGACACGTACTCAGACTTAGTGGCTGGATGTTATATTGTCAGTAGAGGTAAAGAAAAGAGCTAGGTAATGGCTCTCTGTGCTGAACTGGCTGTGGCAGGGAACCTCATGACTGTGTTAACCATAACCAACAGCATAAAGGTCGTTTTAAGATGCACAGACCTAACAGTCTAGCATCGTAGGAACACCTTTCTAACACCAAGAACAAGGGGAAAAGAGCCTTGTCTCTAGACACAAACAGGGCAAATACAGGAAATTGTTCTGCCTTTTACCTTCCCTTATGCTGAAGAAGCAGAAAAATGCTGATTAATATAATAGCTGTAGTGGCTGCTTGATAACATACTTGGTCTGAACTATGTGATCTTTGGGTTTTTAATAATTTTTCTCTTTGTTTTTGTGGTTTTATTCCACATTTACACCTTACAAGATGTTAATCTGTGGTTGCTAGATTGTTTCAGCTGGGCAAATGAGTATGGAACCTTCTCTGACAAGCACTGTTGCTTGTGCTCATATTGACCCATACAGTCAATTTCACTAACTTCAAGCTAAGGTTGCAAGGTGCTAGGTGCCCTCAGTTCTTATTGATTTACAGTAAGCTTAAAGCACAAGGAATAGGCAAAACTAATGAGATATAAAATGAAGGGAGAAGTAAGAACATAGGGGTTCTAATGAAAAAGATGTAAAAAAGGGAAAAAGGAACATGGCATAGGGCAAGTTTAGTTTCACCTAACTTTGGTCACCTAAAAGCTAGATGTGTAACCTGTGTTAGTTGTCCAGATTTTCTCCACAGTCATGAAGAGAGAGAGACATCTCCACAGAGATATTAATTCCACAAATCTTGGAAATTTATTTTAAGAAGGAATGAATCACCCTCTGGAGCATTCATATCTCCCAGTGGAGAGTCTAGGGAATACAAGGAAAACTTTATCTGGGAATTCCATTTTTAGTCATGTGAACCTAAGTGTTTTAAAGTACCGGATTGCCCATACACAGAAAACAAATCATCTGTTATGTGCTAGAAGCATCTTCCATGCAGTTATAAGCATTTATTTTATCGTCCTTGAATCCATGATGGATGTATCCCATGAGACTTGTAAGTTGTTGTGGGCTACAGCTATATAAAAGCTGAAGCATTTAAACTAGAATTTTGAACACAGATAATCTTACTTTACAATCTAAAGGAAAATGAGCCTGCTTCTCTCCATTGATAGGAGAGGGAACCTAAGGTAGAGAGGACAGGCTTTCTATATAATTTCTAGATGCCTGTCTTTTGACAAACTAAACCCATCTCAAATCTTAGGTCAGTCCTGTTCATTTTTGAGACGAAAACTTGTTCATGAGTAATGCAACAGAAATAATAACATAGAATCATAACATCATTATGGTTGGAAAAGACCTCTGAGCTTGTGTGTTACCTAACTGTCAGAACTGGACAATGCATCTTATCCTGCAAGGTCTTTTACATTGCTTTTACATGCACTGGTCCAAATGAAAAATAATCACTGAGAACAGAATAAGTCACCAAAAGTATTTACATTCCTGACTAATGCAACCTGCAGAATGTAATACAGAGAGTTAATTGCAGAACAGTCCAGCTGTTTAATGGCTTCTTACTGAATGGGAATGAAATTAAACAGTTTTCAATAATTTACTAAAGAATAAAATTGTGTCAAAAAGCCCTTTGAGGACTGAAGACAGATCCTTTTCTATCTTTTTCTTCATTTAATTTGTGAAGGATATGAGCATTTTGGTAGCTACCAAGGAAAAATCCAGACCCAGGTTGAGCTCTGAATTAGAGAAGACCAAGACCACCACAGATCAAGCAACATTTATTTGAGACAGTGGTACTTACTACTTCTTGAGCTTTAAAATTCATCCACTTCACCATAATCAATTAGTTACACTTCATTCAATGTATTATAAGCACAGAGGATATATTAATGGGGGAGTATAGTTAAGATTAGGCCATGCCATTTTTGTGTAAAACAAAAGGTGATTGTCATGGTGGGATTATACCTTTACAAATGGCTTGTGTTCCTAAAGCAGATAGTGAAAGAACTGATACGCTTTTGAAATTAAAAACAATTAAACTAACCAAAATACATCCAGAATAAAAGATACTGTTGGTTTAAACCAAAGTAGGAAGAATGAATTCTACCAAGGAAATCCTCATGCTATAAAACTAAGGTAGGGTTTTGCGTTTGTGTTTTATATTAAACAGGTAACATTGTCACATGAAGGTCTGTGCAAAGGTAATTTTTAAAGTTCAGGATCAGATGGGCAGTTTATATAAAGTTCAGCTATACATAGACTAGAAAGGAAGGTCAATATGTTTTGACCTGCTCTATACCTTCTTGGGCATATTTTCCCTCATTAGAGGAAAAAATGTGCAATATTTCCCCAGCCTTTTAAATCAGGTCATGATCCAAAGTGTAATAAATTAATTTGAGAAACTCATACTCATTTCAGTCAATTGGAATCAATCTTTACCTGCCTTTTCCTGAGGCATCCTTCCCCAAGTCTTACTTTCAAGGATGCCATCTTGGTGGCCCAAGGATCGAAACGAAAATAGTACATTCAGAATTTCATCAAGTGCTGAACTATTTGCTCTCAGAAATGAAAACACTTTTTTGTTTTTTCCTGGGAAGAAATCCAGACATATGAAGATTCAGTTCAGCTCTTCCTGAGATTTGAGATATATACAGATGAATGTAAAGGGTAATGTCACAGCAGTGTAACAAGTAACTTCTTATCATCTGAGCTGTGGTAACTACCAGCATGTATAGCCCTAGGCAATTACAACAGTGAAACAAAATATTTTATCTTAAACTTCCTTGAGACAATAGAAGATAATCGACCTGCATTTCAAGGTGTTGGTGATATGTTAGATTCAGTTCAGAAGGGTACCTCCTCTTCTTCTCCTGAATATACTGAGTACCTGACCACAGCTGCAAGTCTGGGTCAGGCGTTTTCATTGTCACGTCTTTTATTTCTTTGGTTCATTAGTTTGTATAAAGCTACAAGGCAATACTAATTAGGCTGCTAAAAGAAGAGAAAGAGTGAGAGGAAAGAAAGATTCAGAGGGTGCACTGCATCTAGTACCATCATGATCAGTTAACTGTGAAATTACTGCTTATCACCACTATACATTTTCTATTACCCTATGGACATTTTCAAACTCGGTATGTTGCTGGAAGAAAAATATACTCTATAAAGCTGCAGGTTAAAGTCAAGGTTAAGCAAATATGTATGTGTGTATTTCAAAGTGAAAAATAAAAGCAAACAAAACCCAGAAGATTTTAGTTATATTGTCACAGCTTAGGAGAAAGTATTTGAATTAAATGTTATTAATTTCTTAATGTGAGCATTTGAATAAATAGAAATTTACATTAAGAAATCCAGACATTCTAAACTCTACCCTATATGTATGTATTAAGAAGGACTAAGAAGAGTGTTTTATCATCCCTAACAAATAATTCCCCCTGCACCTTGTGCAGTTTGGCCAGACTCCAAATCCTGTCCCGGAGAGTGTATTTTCCGGTGGATATAAAAGGATTATATTTCTCCTTTAAGGGATACGTTCTGCACATGATTAATTACCACAGGGATGTGGTATTGATCTAGTCAGAAAACTGTATTTTAGTACCAAGATTAGGAAATGTTAACTCACAAAAATTCCAGTAATTCTTTAAAATGAACATCCAGGGATTGTTCATGTATTTATCATAATGTCATCAATCATGATAAAACTATGATGTTTGGTAATGACACAGATGACATGCACACTTACACAGAAAGAGTTTGTTGGCTTTTCTACAGCACTACAGAGCTAACAGTACCACCAAACGTCTTGAGAACAAGCAGCAAACTAACATTATTATACAGTAAACATCTTAAAGAAATCAGATAGATAAATTTCAAAATGACATAGATGTTCACTTTTCAAAAGGCATTTTTCTTTAATAGTAGACATCATAATAGCTCATTTAGTTCATGGAGTTATACTCAGTTTTTGAAATATTTATACAGTTATGCAAGATAGCTAACTGTGAAGATGTTGTGATGGTTTGTTAGCATATGATTAATGACAAATAAAATATCAAACAAAATCTCAGCATTTTCCCATAAAAACCAACAAATCTATTAAACTATATATCAGAGCCTAGACCTTATAACAGAACATGGCAGTCTACAGGCGAGAGGAAAGATACAGTAATAGCACACCTAACTAAAGAATATTAATTAAAGAATGGAATATAGTCCTAGTCCATTACTGGTCTTCATTTTTAATCTGATTTGACTCCTACTGAAGCTGGTTAAAAGGTTTCCAATGTCTTCAGTGGAAACTGTATCAGTAACTCTACCCCTTAGAAGATGCACGAGCTAAAGTAAAGTCATGGGCATAACCTAAAAACCAGCAGAATATAAACCAGCCACCTCAGTCCCAGATAAATGCTCAGAACCTCTCAATAACAGCCAGGATAGTCAGTGGTATGTTTACTAGGCTGTGCAGAGTGGCAAAGTTTAAAAGCTTTCTGCAAAAAACCTATGCTGTGACCATTATCTACACCATTTAACTGCATCTCTAACGGTACAGCATTCAGTAGCATGTAAACCAAACAGCAACTTTAAAATTATTGACCTGGGCACACAAACTTGGTATCCTTTGATCACATGGCACTTTGAATCATCACTTGTGTTTTTGTAGGCTTATAAAGTCTAACTAAATCATATTGGAGTTTGAGCCACATAATATATACTAGTGTTTCAATCATGTCTTTTCATAGAGAAATATATAACTTTTTGCAACTGAACTGAGCAATGGCATCCGGGTTCAGAAGTACTGGAAACTTCTCCATCTAAGATGGAGATGCAGCAACCTGGATAGGGGTGGGAGCTGTTGCCATTAACTCTACCTAGCCAAGAGGCTTTCCCCACAACACTAAGAGCTGATTTACTTTTCATAAAATGAACTGTGGTATGTAAGATTCCCAAACAGATATCAGAGGCATGTAAGCTTCTAACCAAATACCAGGGCTTGGTATTTTTAGTTAGGATTTAAAAGCTTGCTCTGCTAAGTCCCCTGATTGCCTCAACAGGGTGACACAGACGAGTTGGATAGGAGGCACAAATCACTGCTGTTACCTGGTGTAGCTCATGTGTATGAATAGGGTTATAGGGTTTTGCCTTGTCTTTTACTGGTCAGATGAGGGGTTTGCTGGGATCAGGATTAAATGTAGAATATGTGAACTTCAGTCACAGACATGACAAACTGGGGATGGAGGAATGTTGAGAGCCATGTGCTATTTAAATGTAAATTTTAAATGGGAAACGATATTCTTCTGAAAAAGTTAAACAACAAATTTACTTTAATAACAAGATACTTTAGGCTCTGCAATGCAAAGTGTATGAGACAACATAATCACAGTTAAAAGTGACCCCATTTTTAATTCTTTTGACATTTGTGCATGTTCACTCATCTGAAAGGGCAGACAGAACAACAGCACTGCAAGCCAGCGTCTAGTGCCAGTTACACAGCTACAGTTCCACTGAAGTCTTGCCAGCATGTATGAAGAGCTTAGGTTTTTGAATGGTATCATGTGGGCTTATTTACTTTTAGCCTTTGCAGGAAGCAGAATGGATCTGGATCAACAACTGGAAGAAGAATTTAGCCCTAGCACCTTACAGTAAACCACTATCTTCTTGTACTGGTTTCAAATAGAGGAAAGCAAAGGTTGCTACTAACAAATCTTAGAACTTAGTTAATGCATATTTTATTATTATTCTCTTGATTTTAAGGTACTCTCAAGATAACTGTGATTTCTTTTTAGTAATAGCTACTTTTTTGTAGAACTAGAATAGCTTCTGAGGCGAAATACACGTTTTCACAAAGATTTTATCCTGTATGCTTGCACTATCTATCTTTCTGCAGTGGAGTGTATCTTATTGCTCTGATATCTTGTTTCAATTATTTAAGTGTTGTAGGAAACAGTATTTAAAACAGTACCTAGAAAAAAAATCTAACATACCTTAAGGAACATCTCTGATGCAATTTTTTTCTACACTGTTTTGTATAAACATTAATTGTGCTTCCATTTTCTACATAAGTGTTCAATTATTCTATGCTTGCAACTAAAATATAAAAGGAAGGGAGGGAGGGAGGGAGGGGAGGGAGGGAGGAAGGAAGGAAGGAAGGAAGGAAGAGTACCTACGTATCCTGGAAATAGTGCTTCTGTTCCAGAAGTTTTTCTCAATCCCTAGAGCATCTAAAAGCCTCTTCCCTGCTCTAGTATTTATCCTGAAAGTCTCAGCAGTGAGGCTCTCCCTTTCCCTTCCTTCCTTCTCAACACTGTGACGGTTGCTAGCCTGGAGTTGGGATTGCTCAGGAGTGTTTCTAAAGATACCATAGGGAAAAAAAATCTGTACCTCCCTGGAGGACCTAGCTCTGGACCCCACAACCTGCCCAGGGGATTTTCTCAGCAGGAGGTTCTGTAATGAGACAGGAGAAAGCCAGAAAAAAGCTAATATAGCCTTAGACCATGAAAGTTTGATGACACAGCATTATCCTGTGGAGAAGAGCAAGTTTCTTGGTCTTTTAAGTAAGCTCATGCTAAGCATGCAGAGGGTCTTTTCTGTGTTACATGAAGGGACATGACTATTCTGCCAAGACAGATGGCTCCTGTAAGGTCACTTTCCCTAAGTCCATACAATTATAAGGTGGAATAAACCCAGAGTAGACCTCTAACATAAGTGAAAAGCTGAAGGTTGAGTCCTGTATGGTAAACATGAGTGAAATAAGGTGTATTCAAACAGAGAGTCTGGGTGGAATTTTAACTAGAAGTATTTTTGCAGTTCTGAAGGAGAAACATTTTGCAATTTAGCAAAGGATCTGAATAAAGGGAACAACTGTGGCAAAACAGAGTGTGAACACAGTAGATTCTGCCAAAAGAGAAATCCTTGAGGGGAAGGGAGGATGAAGGTGAACTTTTGGAGTTTTTATTGGATTAGTTCCAGTATAGTGCTGCATGTTGAAACTAACAGTAACGAGGCTTGAAGTAATTTCTGGTCGGGAATCTGGATTTGTTTTCTCAGTTCCACAATGCTACAGGTTACATATGGCTTTTATGCCATGTTCATTAACTGCCCCTTGCTAACTAACCATTTGGGTTCTCTAATAGTTGCAAACTTCAATAACTTCATTATTTTTATACTTTGTCAAACTTAACTCACTTTGACCAACTGTGTAAAAACTCTTCATTAATTTATTCACTTGCTGGAACTTGGAAGCCTCAGCAAGTTAACAAGAGTTAAATCTTACTTGGTTTATGATATTGCAACAGCTAAGTCAGAACAAAAGATCAACAAATAGAAATGAAAGAGCAAAACAAAAACTCAGCTATGGAGAAGGTCAAGAGAAATGCATTACTTCTCATATTTTCTATCTGAAACCTCTTAGAGGGTCTCAGAGCTGGCAACATACTGAGAAACCCAGGTTTTTCTTTGGAATTATCACAATTTTCTCATCCTCATGATGATGCCAGGTACCTGCAAACCAGTGCAAAACAGGATTAGCTTCAATGTAAGCCAGAACTAGAAATCCAATTCAATGTTTTAAATCAATGAGGAAGCTTTGCCAGATGTCTTTAGCTCTAAACCTCATCTCTTTGTCAAGAGGAAAATCCAAGTCTAAAGAATTATATGAGGAAAATAAAAAATAGAGCTGATCAGTGTGAGAGCAGAGGTACATTTTCTTTAATAAAACAAATTTATGTGCAGCTCACATAAATATAAATTGTCAGTTGGAAAAAACCCCTAATTTTAAAGAGGGGAGTGTTAATTGAATAGCTATATTAAGAAATGTAAACCATGAGTTGACTTAATGTATCTCTACTCATCAGCTGCCTAATTTCCTCTGTCTCTAAGAACAGTATGTGAAAATATTATTTTGTTCTTACACCTTACATCATATAACAATTTGGAATATTTGGAAAGCATATTTTATCTGAAATCTCTGTTTCTTTATCAAATTTCTAACTTAGCTCTGATATCTCTTTTTATCATTAAATAACCCCTGAGACTGATGAGTCTCTGCCTACTAAAAAGCTACCACAAAGGTTAAAAAGATGAAGAAGCGCTGTGTGATATGAATGAGGGCTTTCAAAGAAGGCTCCTTAGCTGTAGCTGCATTACTATTTTTCAAACAAGTACCCTAGCTTAAGATCAGGACCCTATGGTTTTTCCTTGATACTGTTACCTGTTCAATTACCTCATGAAACCCCTCCTGAGTAAAGACAATTAACCCACTGCTTAGCATCCTAACACAAGCTTAAAAAAACTAAAGCCCAGTCCAGCACACAGTAGCCCAAATAGAGTTCTTCAGCACTGAGTGCTGAGCCCAGTCTACAATTTATCTAAGAACCAATAATGCACATAAGAAAGTATGGATTATGGGGTTCAGTGCAGCTAAACTGCCCTAAAGCACCATGTGGTAATCTCCCAGGAGATCTACTAAGGTAAAATGTTGGGAATGTGCCACTTCTGCTCCTTAATGACAAGTATAAAATAGATGTAATATTTCTTTTTCTAAGAAATGCAAATGACAGTGTTTGTAGAGGGGTTAATTGTACTTGGAGAAATATTTAGTTGTAATATTAGCTGTTAAGCAAGATATTTGAGGTCTCTTAGAAACTAGCACAGTTTCCAGGGAGAACATTTTCATCTTTATTTCATCCTACAGAACAGTTAGCATGTTCTGGGAAAGGGAGCCTTCTCCTGACACCTCTGAGAGGGAAAAACATTGCAAACAGCAGGAAAACAGTGAATTGATTAGGCAGAAAAACAAAATGCTAATACAGGTGTATGCCAATGATTTGTGTAAATGCACTGCAGGATCATCTGGTGAATAATATTAGTATTATAGAAGCAGCAGGTCTGAGAACCCTAGTTGCTGTTGTGTAAGCTTCCATCCAAATGGCCCCATTTCAGTCATTAACAACTTTCAGGAGTCATCATCTATCAGGTTTTTCAGGTACCCTTACTGTTCCACAGGAATTTGGATTTTTAACATTTAAAGCCAAACAAATTATTTTTGAGAACTGGAGAAGCAGAGGAATACTATCCTTATGGCAAATCATGATAAGCATTCCTAATTTTGTAAAAGGTCTAGCATCAACACTGTTATCAGACCATGAATAATATCTCACATTTACATCTGGAAAAACATGATTCCCTTTCTTGCAGAGCAGGGGGGAGCCTAAAAGATTGTACCAGGCCAATGCTATACCCAAGGTGTTCAAAAGGGCTTCCATCTGCCCTCATAAAATGAAAAAGAATTTTGCAGTGCTCCTGAACACATAACTAGATATTCAGAAACATACTGTATTCAATGTACTATGCCAGTGCCCCATATTGATTTACATAATTCAAATCAGAATGAAGAACTTGTTTTAAAATGGAAGAACTCATTAAATTATCTCCTAGGGCTTCCTCCTTCAAAGAGTTTAGTCATGTGGTTGCACTGCCTGAGACTGTGTACATTGTGTTCTCTTTACCAACTTCTCCTTTTACTGCTGCCTCCTCAGTTTGGTGAATCAGTCATGTCTAGAAATAACACAAAAAAACCCCAATCCTGTGGTTAAGCTGTTGGAATGACATCTCCAAACTCCCATAAAATGCATATGTGACCTTAGACTCCATATATCGTACATTACTGCAAGTATTTTGCACAGATACATCTAACATCTCTTATCACTTTCTACTAAGCAATCACAGAATGATTTAGGTTGGAAGGCACCATAAAGATCATATTTTTCCAACACCCTTGCCATGGGCAGGGACACATCCTGCTAGATTAGATTGCTCAAAGCCCAATCTCACTTGGCCTTGAACAATTCCAGGGATGGAACATCCACAACTTCTCTGGGTAACCTGTTCCAGTGTTTCACCACCCTAACAATAAAGAATTTCTTTCTAATATCTAACACAAATCTACCCTTTCTCAGTTCAAAATTGTTCCCTCTTGTCCTATTGCTCACTATACCCCAAGACACAGAGTCCCTCCCCATCTTTCCTGTAGGCTTCCTTTAAGTACTGGAAGGCTGCTTTAAGGCCTTGAAAAGAGTCCATAGCAGGACTTCAGTCGGGTGCCTACATTTTGGTGACTCGAATCTGAAATATAAATTTCGGATCAGAGAAAAGCTGTAATGGGCTTAAGTACAAGTTTCTGAGGAGTATTAGTGAAGTCAATGGGTTTTAAGAACATAATTAAAATCAAGCTTGTATGTGTTTTGTTTAATGGAGATGAAATTCTCAAATTAAATATGCCTAAATGAGTTAACAGATGGGAGCTTTTCCCTCTGTACATCTCAGTTTCTCATTTAGAAAGAAAAATTACTGTTTTTCTCTCTTTTGCTTTTTTAATTCAATTTGTGACATCTCTAGGGCAGATAGTGTCTCTGGAAGGGGAACTGAACATGGTCACTGCTGTCTGTGCCCTGTATTTGTAATGATTTTCTTATAGCGATGCCTCCTTAAACCATCTGAACATTGGAATTGAGGATTTCATTGAAACAATTGGAAGCTTCTATGCTTCATAGATATGGAGAAAAGTTTGACTATGTGTTCAAATTTATCTTAACTGTGTAGTAATCAGGAAAAAAAAGGAATTAAAATCTTTAAAGCATCATCACTTTTAAGTTGATCTGATGATAACTGAACTTCATTTACAAGTCTGGAAATATTTAAGTAGCAGTTCTGATCTCAGTAGTGCAATGGGACAAAACGTTCACTGGAATCAGACACTGCAGAAAAATGGCTTATTAGCAAATTGCACTTTAATTACATGAGCTCAAGTACAAACATTTCTGCCTTGACTTTATGTAGAAATAGGATTTGGCCTAAGAAGAAAGAGGCTATTTGACCTCTCCCTGTCTCCCTCCTGAGCTGAGATATCTAATGAACATAAAGGGTCCTGAGGACAGGGTGGCTTCTGGCATTCAAAATGAGCAAGAATGGTGATCTCAAAATGGAAAAAAACCCAACCTTTTCAAGTATTAGCAGACACAGGCAGACAACTGAAACTGAAAAGTCAGACATTTCAGGATGTTTATTCCCACTTCTTATTTTTCCTTCTTTTTTGAAGAAGGCTATTCCCAAAGAATGTAAGTGTTCAAGATTTGCTTGTGTCTATTCCCCTGTTTTATGAGGAACCTAATCAACCAAACTACCGACCAATCTGAAGAATCTTTTTAAAAACTTCTCAGGTTTAGCCAAAACCTGGATACACTTTTGCTGACTCCTATTTGTTGTACACAAAAATTCCCCAACTCTTTTTTATTCACTGATGTCTTCTAGCTGGAATTCTGCAAAGTATTTGACACTGTTCCTCATGACTTCCTTGTTTCTAAACTGGAGAGACGTATCTGACAGATGGACCTCTTGGTAAATAAGGCATTGTCTGGATGGTCACACTCAAAGATGCAGTTGATGGCTCAGCTGGTGTCTGAGTGGAGACCAGTTACAAGTACTGTCCCTCAGGGGTCTGTACTGGGACTGGTGCTATTTAACACCTTAGCTGGAGAAATGGACAGTGGTATCAAGTGCACCCTCAGCAAGTTTGCAGATGACACCAAGTTGTGTGGTAGAGTGAACATGCTGGAGGGAAGGGATCTATAATCTATGATTCTCTGATTCTATGACCTGCTGACAGTTTGGCAAGGTCCTTTTTTCTTCCAGATCAATTTGCCCATTTACAATTGTTTGTATTCTGGACGAATGTCTGGTCCCTAAGACAGCTTCAAGTACTAAATAAACTATGTCTCAGCAGGTTAGCTACTTATAACTGCAGCCACTTGAAAATAGTAGCAGTAGGAGACCATGGTGAGATTATCATATGTGTTTGAGAACAGAACAAGAGGTCAAGGGAAACAAAAGGCTCCCAGAAAAATAAATACTAGAAAAAGAGCACAATTATAGAGCAAGTACATCATACATTCTGTTTCTTCCTCTAAACAAGAATAACAATACTTCAGAAACAGAATTTTTGTATTTAAAGAGCATGTACTTTTCAATTATGTCATATTGAAGCTTGAGCTAGACAATGGTATATTTTCCTCTTAATGAATGTACATCAGATTAATGCTGGTGAAGCAGAAGAAAAATATCTTACCAAATACATGGAAAGCAAGATGTATCATATGATAACTTGCACTAAAGCTGTTCATTTGGCCAGCCAGTAAGGGAGAAGCAGCATAATTATTGATACTTTTTTTTGCTTAACTCATGTCTAGCTAGTGATTCAAAATCTGAGTCATTACCACCCAAGTGGCCAATTCATATGCCATCCAAATTAGATCAAAGAGTAAAGAAGGAAAGGTGGTGAACAGAAATGCTCTTCAGAGATGCTGACTCCTCTCCAGACAACTAACAAGGGAAATTGATCGACTTGTTCAGAGTATCTACTGAAGTCTCAAAACAGATACAATTAAGTAAGATGTAGCCAAGCAAAAGTAAATAATGACAACATGACATGGTTAAAATACATTTCTCATTGGAATCAATATGTCATTTGATTTAGTTAATTGTCTATCAATAGGAATATATATAGGAATGTTAATATATCTCTGACAGAAATCATCCAAAGGCTCTATCTTTTAGTCCCACACTTTTTGATAGAAATTGTCATAATTTTTTCATATTAGTTTATGTCAATCCTTTTTATGCTTGCAGCAGAGTGATTCTATTTCTTTTTAAAATGTTTTGCTCTTTATCTGGCTACTGATGGAGAAAGCTTTTTTTTTTTTTAACCTGTTCTAATTGCACAGTAATATGTTAGTTTGTGATTCTGTCATTTAAATATTTCTACAGCCATATTTCTTCCTCCTGTATGTTTGGGAGGACTCTTAATTTGTTAAAGTAAATTTGAACTCATACATATGCTTTTAATAGGAGTCCTCACCAAGGCATTCCATCTTCTCAGGAATACAAATATTTAAAGAACACAGGAGGAGTGCTTTAAAAAAATAATTTTTTTCTTGTACAAAATATTTCTAGCCTAAACATAAGCAGCAGAGAGGTGGAGAAAGTTGGATGGTAAAATGTTCTTTGACTTAAAACCATTACATTTCTTTCAAGTACAATGTATGGAAAAGGTAATCAGTAATGCAAGCAGATACCAAGACATGAAGTATAAAACTGTTGGGTAAGTACTGTTGACCCCAGTATTTACCCAACATTCAGGGCCCTATAGATTTTTCCTGTTAAGAGGAAGAGTGGGTGGAGCCAGATACATTTGATACTGTCCTGTTCATTTACAAACAGTAGAAACCAAGTCCTCTTTCCCTAAAAATAGCCCAAATAAAAAAGCCAGACACAGTTTCATTGCTTGCAGTTCTAAGCCCATTCTCAGCTCACCATTGTTTAATAAGTAGTTTCCTTCAGTGGCAGAAAACTGATAAAAGGTAAGAGTACTTCTCTGTCTATAACTTGGCCTCCCTGTTCTTTATTTGTAGTGAACTGTGGTGCTTTTAGTAATTCTCTTCAATTTATCACATCAGTTTGCCTTCACCTCTTTTGTTGTTAACCAACATTTGGGAAAATTCTGTAACCACAAGATCTAAACCAGCATTAAGATATTCACATTACTGCAAACCTAGGAAATGGTTTCTTAAAAAATTAAGGGAGGTAATTAAACATCCAGAGTTTGCCAGTAGCTAAATGGCAACATTTCTATTAGTATTTTTTTCTTTGGGCCCATCTCAAAGAGGAGAATAGCTGGTCAGGAACCAATTAATCTACTTAACCCCAATGACAGACTGAAATCACATTCAACTCTTTTCAGTGAATAACAGATCTGTAGCACAAGTTCCATCTGTGAGCACTTTTTCACACCGAACAATACAATTTCCTCTATGATAGTCAATGTATACAGTGATACTGAATGTCCCACCCCTAAGCACATCATCCCGCTCCTGGGGATTTGTCTGCCTGGGCTCAGGGCCAGTTTAGATAATGGTGCAGGTGCCTGGCCTTGAAGAGAGTTGTTGGTGAATGCTCTGCTAAAGAGCCTCAGCACAGGCTCCCCCTGAACAGGTCTGCTAAGACACCCTGGTGAGGAATCCACCACCTTGCACAGAAGATGTTGTTAAGCTGAGGCATGAACCACACTGTGGTGGTGTTATGGCCATGCCTATGCATTGTCACAAACCCATTGATCCAGATCTCAACCCTGACCCATGGGCTGACCTCCACCTTGAGGCATTCACTGAACAGTTGACTGAACCAGTTAAGTGGTTTCCTTACTGGTTCAGGTGAGGTGGTGCCCTGCAGCACGTGGGGATGACCCTCTGTTCCCGGCCACCACTGAGCAGCCTGCCTGCGCTGAAAACTCAGTAAAAGGCAACAAAACCAACACCAAGGCAAATAAGTAGCTTACAGACACCCACATCGTACAGGAAAGCACAAGTTAAAACAACAGCCAGAACAAATGATTGCTCTGACAGCAAAGTCTGGTAAGTAACCTAAAGACAGGAGTTTCTGCCCTGAAAATTATGGGTGCTACAGTCTTTCTTTTCAGGTGTATCCAAAGATGTTACATGCTGTAATGGTTTGGTTTAGGCCTTTTCCTGGTAACCAGCTTGTAATCAGGGAAGTGATCATGTTTTCCCAGTATTCCACATGATTTTACGTAACTGGGGGTATAAATATGGAGAAGGAGAGGCCTTCTCTCTCTTTTCCCTTCTGGTGGATCCGAGGACGCAGGTTCTCTGCTATTGGTCTCACCCATGCGGAGGAGTCAAGCCTTGCAGGCCTTGTAGGCCTTGTGAGGCAGCAGTTGCTGGCGTCGGTCAGTGCGACTCTGTTATCTTAAGGAGAGTAGTAAGATTCTGTTTTTATTAGTTCTATCCTGGGTTTCGAGTGTACATACCTGTTTTAGTTTCCCTTTTCCTTTTCTCCCCTTTTCCCCTTTTTCCTTCCCTTTTCCCTTTCCCTTGGTGGGGGGGTGTCCCTCTACTGTGTACATAGTATTTTAATTGTATATAACTGCTATATATGTAAATATAAACACTTTTGATGTAGTTCGGGTTGTTTCAGGCTCTTTAGTTTCTCTTGTAGTTTTTTTTAAAACTGAGAGGGAAAGGGGGAGAAGGATTTCACTGTGAGTTTAGGCATTTGGCAGGGAGCCAGGTCCAAACCATCACACATGCCTTCCTCCCAGCTAAGGCAAAAGACACTGTGGAAACTTTGCCAATCATGAAACACATAATCAGGTGATGTATACGAGGACTCAACCCTGACTCATAGCACAATGTCAAAAAAAGAGTAAATACAACCTATGTTGCATCTCTTTATAATAGATGGCATGTTCATTTCTAATGTCATTTTGGTTTCAGATGCCTGGCTTAGTTCATTTAACAAGACACAGATTTTAATGAAAAAAAAAATTCAACTGTCTCCAATAAGAAAGATAATAATTAAAATTATTTCTACTACATTATCATTGGAGGCCCCAGGTTAAATGAATTCAGAACAGCTTCTAACAGTTACATGCATAATAAATCCTTTGACTTTTTTTCTACCAAAAAAAAAAAAGAAAAGAAAAGTGTCTGTGCTTAGCTCCAGTAATATTTCTTGAAATCTTCACCTTATGAGGAAATTCAATCTCAGCCACTTCATTTTTTTCTGCATACTTATAGAGAAAAATCTATTCTTTCTGATCAAAGAGTGGTTTATAAACAGAAGTGTATAAAAGAAGGAATTACCCTCCAAGTATTTGGTAAATTTTTACTTAGCCTGTAAACTAGGTGTACATTGAATCTGTATTTTATTTAGATGAAATCAGTAAAGAATACTCACACAGTAAAGTGACATTCATTGTAAAAAAGTAACAGAGAATCTGATTATCATTGCACAAATATCACAAAAAAATCACAAAAATAGAGTATATTAATTTGCTGGTGATCTGAAGGTTGAAGTTAGCTACACAGATCAAAATAAGGGTATAATGCAGGAAAACAAAGTGGCCATGGAGAGTAAAGAGAAACCAGTGAACAGTAGGTTAATAGTACAAGGTGCCATGTCATGTAGACAGAGACAGCTCTGAGAATTTATTTGTGAACTGGAATTTATACTTGGAAAATGCAGATGAATTTCAGGGAAGAGTACAACACACAGGAAATATGTCCACCAATGTGATGAGACTGTGAAAAATCCAGCTTTAAATTTAGAGTGTAGCCCTTCCTGCAGAGAGTGAGAGAAGCATGAACACTATAGTCTTCCAGAGATCCCATCAGGTAGATAGAACCATAGAATCAGTAAGGTTGAAAAAGGCTTCTAATATCATTGAGTCCAACCATCACCCCAACACCACCAAGTCCACCACTAAACCATGTCTCTAAGTGCCATATCTATACATTTTCTGAACACTTGTGGGGTCAGTGACTTCACCACTTCCCTGGGCAGCCTGTGCCAATACCTAACAATGCTTTCTGTGAAGAAATTTTTCCTAATATCCAATTTAAACCTCCCCTGCTGCAACTTGAGGCCATTTTCTCTCATCTTATCACTGGTAAACCTGGGAGAAAAGACTGACTCCCACTTTACTACAACCTTCTTTCAGATAGTTGTGGAGAGTTAAGGTCTCCCCTGAGCCTCCTCTTCTCCAGGCTAAACAACCCCAGTTCCCTCAGCCACTCAGTATAAGACTTGCGCTCTAGACCCTTTCACAAGCTTTGCTGGCTCTCTTAGGACACATTGCAGCACTTCCATGTACTTCTTGTAGTGAGTGGCCCAAAACTGAACACAGTGTTTGAGGTCTGGGCTCCCCAGCACTGAGTACAGCGGAGTAATCTCCCTAGTCCTACCAGCCACACTATTTCTGATAGAGGCTGGGATGCTGTTGGAACATTTGTTCACACACTTCTGGGATCGTCCACTTCTCTTTACCTGTGTTCATGGAGATGAATTCAGATAAGCCAAACACAGGGAAGATTAACCAGACTGTTCTAGAGAATGGAAACCACATTTTATTAGCTGAGACTGAGAAGCGTGGCTTGCTTAGACAAGCAGGAAGAAAGCTGAGTGGGGGTGTCACTGCTGTCTATAAATATCTCAAGCAGAGAAAGAACAAGAGAGATACAGATCTATTTATGCTAAAGAGCTGCTTTGGCACAGCTATGAATGGACCATGAGTACATTTGCTGCAGATTAGATTATTTCCAAACAGCACAGTGAATTGCTGAACAGGTCGTTTGGAGACTTGAGGGAGAATACCTTCAAGTTTTTTCAGCCTCTCTAGAAAAAGGTTAATTGATGTTTTACAAGAGATGAACCTGCTGAACTCAGGAGTTTCTTGCCAGTCTCGTGGAGTAGCATGGTACCATGTTAGATTAGCAAAACATCTGAGGTATACTAGGAAGAGATTGTTGGAGACTAAACTAAAATTGTCTTCCTAAAGTTTTAGACTATATCACTCTGAAATACTGGAGTATTTTCTGTTGACAGAATTATTTACTACCATGCACAAATAACATATATACATTTCTATTAAAAAATATAAAACCTATTGTAACATTTTAAAATGTTATTACAGGGACATTTATTATAACAGCATCCTTTCATAGAGCCATACCTGGTCTGATTTATATTCTCTGTTTACCATTTAAAATGGCAGAAAGGCAAAAGAATTGTCTAGATTTTCCAAGAGCTATGCACAACACTGTGGGGTGGAATTAATTGTCTAATACTGAAAGTGGAGCTTACTGTAAACAAGCCTTTTTTCCCAATGACAGAAATCAGTTGTGTTTGGCCTCTGTCATATAACCTGTAATTGTGATGTTGATTGAGTTCCTTGCTAACCTTCCAGTTCTTTCTTTGGCCCACTAAAACTGAGGATGGTTCTCAACACTGTGGATAGTAAATAAATATTTCCTTATGTGTAGCTGTTTCAGGCATCTTATTTGCCAGATTACCAGTACCAAAAATTACACTGAGCTGTAGAAAATTAGAGGTTTTTTATGCTCAAGCTATGTTACCTTCTTCAGTGTCTGATGTGACATTTTGATTATCTTCATGCCTCTTTGCATGGCATTTAGAATGAGGAAACCCTGAAACTGCAGTGCTGTCAGAAAGCTGGAGCTCAAGCAGAGCTCATGGATCAGTAAGTGACCAGGTTGTGTGGCAACTGAAGTTATGGATTTTCTGAGGATGGTTGCTTAGACAGGGTGGCTTCCTATCCAGGTCCTCTGCAAGGGATAGGAGAACTGTTCAAAAAAAAGCTAGATGCTGAATGCCTTGTTGCTCATCCTGCATTGCTAGAGATCTGTTCACCATTCTGCTCCAAGCTGCTGGTCAAAGTGACTTGATATCCCATAACCATGTGACCTATCTCAAGCAGCATGTCAATGACTCTCCATATATTTCTCTGAGCTACTGTGGTCTTGCACATGGCAACAGCACTTCACATTTTCTAAAAGGCCAGCAGATACAATTCTTTCTTCCTGTTGAGTTTAGGTCCAGGTCCTCAGAATGGACAATGAGTAGCAGACTCTAACATCCCATGGGAAAGTGCTTTCCAATCCTATATCTGTGATACCTTCTGTTAGATTGTTCCCAAAGGACATACCAGTAAGGAATGCTGAGCCTCATCTTCCTTACTCATTTCAGGCTCCTATAGTACCTTCTGGCCTTGGCAGCTATTTTCACACTGTATGTTATGTGGGGAGTCTTTTTGGGAATACCAGTTATCCTGCAGGATCTCATGGTACCTTTGGCAAAGCCACTCCGAAGCCATTCCACCCCAGATCATACCTAGTTTGTCTTTAGTTCATATGCTTTTTTAATCTCACGTAGCTTCCTCTATAAAGGAACTGTCTCCCAGAGTACCTCAGCATCCTGCTCTGCAGCAGACTGACACAAGTTATGACTCACAAGTTTAGGATACAATAACAGAAACAGGAAATCTGCTGTAGCATCATAATGTTGCTGCATCATATTCTACTCAAGTGACACCCATGTCATTCTTCAAAAATGGGATGATCAAAAGCATGCAACTTATGTGGCTTTGATGGTGCAGTTTCTCCTTCCACTTGCATATCCCAAGGCTTGCCTTTAACCACACATATATTCTAACCATTTTCCAAGCATTTTCCACTCCTCCCTGGCTCCTTCTGCCAAATGGGCAGGTCCCAGTGGTATATACTATGTTTTCACTCGTTACTAACGTATAGTTTGGCAGTGATCTCTTTACTTTGAAAAGCTGTCAGCCTACCTTACCCTGTGGGACTGGTTCCCTTTTCCAAGGATAGTGCCTAAGATATGGTGCTTGGAACATGGTCTACCTAATCTCAGATTACATTTTATCAAGAGAACAAACATATTTGGACTGTGAACACTCATGGTTTTTTTTCCTATTCATTGCAAATAACCTCTAAGGCTGCAGATAGAAAGGTCAATGAAAAGGGCAAACCCTAAAAACCAGCCTATGTCTAAGAACACTATGACATTTGGAAGCATAAATGAATGTACAAAGCACATACAGGTAAAGAATAGCTGCCTTCTGGAGCCAGCCTATCTAATAAAAAGCCCCAACCCTCTTGTAATATCTATAGCAAGGTTTAAACCTGTATTGAGGACATCATGCATTACTTAGAATCAATTACTGAAAACTATTTTTTCCTAGACATGTTGTCCACTGGAGCCAGCTTCAATTAGGCCAAGTGCTGTTGCAGAGCACTGACATTTCAACTATCTCTATTTGCAAGGTTCACCAGGAATCCCTTAGTGCCCCTTCAGACTAAGAGCACAGTTTAAATACTGGCTGGAGCAGGTTATTAAAGAAAGGCAAGGAACAGGAAAACATTATTTTCTAAGAAAGAGTTTCTTTGAGTGTCCAAGAACAAGTTACACCACAGCACTGGTGTAACATCTCCCAGGTGCACAAAGGAGGTGTGCCTTGGATTCTGGTGAGAACAGAGGAACTGGGGCAGCCCTACTCCAGGGTGAGTACATTTTTTGGTGTAAAAACAGTCTTCTGCAACTGCCTGCCAGCTTTGTATCCCAACAGGGCTATGTTTAGTATCATGCCCTGTATGAACCTCACTCCCCTGCCTGCTGTTGGTCCTTGCTGGTTTAGTAGGGGATTTCTAGCAAACAGCAAGTAGTCTCCTGATGCCTGTGGTGAGAGGAGGCATTCACATATATGCTTGTAGTTTGAGTAACTCTCTTGGTGTGCTTTTTGTTTGAAAGCCTGGAGGTCTTCCACTTTCTTCCACCCTCCTTGCTGGTAATGATGCTTTCCCTAGTCAAAACTAGAATAAGCATTGCCAAGGGCCATATAGCAGCTTTGCTGCTGAAGCTCGTCTGTAAAACCTTTTAACTGCATCAGGACTGACCATCTCAGACACTATTTGCTGCAGGAAGATCTGGGCATAAGTTCATGCACATTCATCTATGTATGAAAAACTCAGAAAACTGAACTCAAGATTTAATTCTCAAATGATTTTCTTCTTTCAGCTACACACTAAAGTCTGTGGAAATAAAAAAATCTTTCAAGAATATCTGGATTTTTTAAAAATATTGATTCCAGTATTCTGCATCCATAGCATTTCCCAATGTTGTGTTAATGTATGAATGCTGTGGATAGCTCTCTTAAGACTATTACCAGAGTAAAGAGGCCACAGTGCGAATTACTACCAAGTTCATGGATTTTCTTGCCCCTTTTTCTTCAGAAACTTCCTTATATTATTTTACCTTTCCTTTTCATTGTTTTTATTCTAGTATGCTTTTGAAAGGCTTGGATAAAAAGATTTATTTGAGTTCATTTCCCTGGTTTAGTTATTAAACTGATTTTCTAAAGGATCTCACTTGACTAGCACCAGACTGTTGGAAGCCTATCATTTAGGATTTTATGAAAGTGAGGAGCATACTGAGTATTCCTATAGCACTGAGGTAAAGTAGCTTTACATGTGAAAGTTAAGAGAAGCTTCAAGAGGCAGAGAGACATCATTCTCCCCATTGATATACTATTTGCTGTTTGCACATGATGATCTAAATTTAATATAAAAACCCTGCAGTTCTTTAAAAAAAATAGCTGAAGGGAAATGGTGTCTTTCAATATAGAGCAGACAGAGCCACCAAAGGTATAGCAGAACACTTTAACAAATAAAAGGTCATATGAGTTAATTAGGCTTTTTCCTCTTCCATTTAATAAGAAACAAAGTTACCATGGAGACTGACTGGATAATGCATTCTATTTTGGTACAAAAACACCTTTTAGAAAAAACATATTTAGTGAGGAATTTTCAAAGACAGTGAGTGCTCTGGAAAAATGAAACAGAAAAAATATCTAAATACATGAAACCTTTACATATTTTTCTCTTTTTTGTGTGTGTGTGCATTACTTGTTCTCTGCTTGTTGCCTGTGAAGTCTTCTCTGTTCTCTCCATAAAATAAATACGTGTAAACCGCAGTTTTGGCAAGACAGCAGCACTACCTGTCTTGAGATTGTAACCTAACAGGACAAATTCTCTGTGGATCTGATACGTCTGAGATCCCTGAACTCTTTGAACCTTCACTGAGTAGCTTTCTAATACCACAGACCCTTAATGCCCTGTGTCTAAATATCTTTGGATCTCCTATTACGGTGCCTAATCGGGCAGTAAAGAGGTAGCTGGATCAGAGTGCACCACCATTTGCTGAAAGGACACCTACAAGTTTCCACAGGACAAAGTGGATGCCATTACCATTCATAATTGTTTCCATTTTTACAAAAAGATATTTGTTTCATGGAATATTTGGAGACTGGGACTGTAATGCTAAGAGGAAGTTTTAATAGGCTGGCTTTACATTTCTCTGTACCATTTCATTCAAGTTATTGGATGAAATATTTTTTACCTGAAGGAATAGTCCAAACACATTTTCTGACTTGTAATTAAGTTTACCTTGACCATAGACATTTATGTGAGCTTTCATATGAATGCAGCACGAATTAAGTTCTCCAGTCACAGAAAAGGTAATGAAAACAGATAACAATAACGAAAAACTAAAATTATATTCACAGGTGTTAGAGAATATTTTTTTCATTATTCGCTGTTTCAGAAGGTTGGTGTTTAGTAAAAACAATAATTTTTCTCAAAATCTAGCCTATAAATGAATTAAAGAATGCATATAGTAAGAATATTTCAAAGGACAGTTATTATATTTTCACTATATTAAATACATCATGAAATGTAAATTTCTCATGTGTCTCAACAGATGAAAAACCCTCCATAACGCTAAAGTTATGTTTTATGATTTTCCCATTATTTTCCAATTTCTTGTTTTCCATTCCACACAAATAAAATTAAGGAAATAATTTCAATTTAAATATTTCTTTTAAATAATATGTCAGTCTCAGCATTTTGACACACACCTAAGACCTCGGCTGCAAGTGGGCTATTTTAAAATGTCTGACAAGAAGTCCTTATCTAGCAGGCAAGGAGGTAAAAACATCTGTGCCAGACTGATTATGTTCTCCAAACAGAGCAGGTAGTAGCTGTGTGGAACCAAGCATAAGCTGTCATGGGAAAGGCTTACTTGGGGCACTAGGTAGAAGTGAGACCATTTCGAGAGGAAGTCAGTTTTCTTTAATTTATTCCCTGGAGGACAAGAGGAAATATTAAATATTTAATAACTGCACAGAAAAATAAAATTGGCAACTTTAACTCTATTTCCAAGACTGATTGATGCTCTATTATTTCTACGGCTATGCAGATGACTAAGAACTTGACATATGCCCATAGTTTCCTACAGACATACAGAACAGCAAGCAAAATATTGGAACTATTACTATTTTTGATGGATTTGGTAATTGACCAGCAGGATATTACAGTGTATTTCTCTAGCACAAAAGACAGATAAACGCTTTCAAGATGACACACTCAGGTTATCATTAATAGTGGCAATGTGAAATTCAAAGAAAGTGTTCAAAATACACAGTTTATTACAGACATGTGCTTTGCATGATTTTTCAAAGAGTGAAGTCATAGCATAAGGCTGCCTTTACTATGTCATTGTTTTGTGCTTGATTTGCTGAAGAAAGAAAGTAGTGGTTAGACCTCCCATGCCTGCACTACCAATATTCCTACATGTAATATGTTTCTTTTCTTCTTCACAGTAAACAACTCCATTACATTGTGAATGAAGAAATAGGGATGTGTCAAGATATGCAGCTCAAACTGTTAATATTTAATGATGTGATTATTCATGTGGGAACAGCAGCCAGAGAACACAGGGATTAAAAAATACGGGAAAAATATTTTTTAACAGCATTTATAATTTTAATGATTTTCAGTAATGTATGGAATTTACAGCTGCAACCATCACTTTAGTTTAAAATATGAAGTAAGAAATGTATTTTATAGAGAATTAGCATTTGATGAACATCTCAGCAAGTCCTTTATGGATAGTAGTGTGCTTTGCTTAGGCAAACAATTTTGAGAACACTGTTGGAATTAGCTGTGTGCTAATAAGCAACAGTAATTTCATAGATGGGCATAGAATCAAAGAATCATTATGGTTGGAAAAGGCCTCTGAGTCCAACCATCCACCTAATGCTACCATGCTCACCATATCTACATGTTTTTTTAACTCTTCCAGGGACGGTGCATTTGTCTAGACATCTTACAGAGGATCATTTTGTGGCATTTTAAGGTTCTGCATTATAAGTACAGAACAATATCTTCTTCTAGGCTCAGACTGTATTTTATAGATACAAGTGAATAAAAGCAACAATCCCAGAATAGCAAAAGGTATGTGGCTTTGGCAGAAATAGAAATTCAGAAGAAACATTAACACTCAGAGATTTGATACATCTCAAAAATTCCTGCCATTTGATATTAGGATTGGATTTTGTCCTAGCACCCAAATCCTCTGAAAGCCTGACTGGACTGTTCCACTGTATCCCTGGAGGAGATGTGAGCAGAAATTTTACATCAGCAACAGTCACATTTTACTTCTTCCATGCTGTCTTCAAAACTGAGGATCAAGTGCCCAAAATGTTCTTTTAAATAGCTTAAATTCATTTCAAGGTAAAGTTGCTTTCAAACTCCACCTGCTCACATCTCTTGCCACATGAAAGCACTTCTAGAAAAGGTCCTGGTTTCCCTTTGGGATAAGACTCAAAATATTTGTTCCACCTAACATCCTTACAGTAGGGTTTCTTCCAAGAATGCTGGCTGTATAGCCTCCTCCTACTAACATAATTAATTTACAATTAGTAATAGCTACACTATAGCCAACACTGTGATTATTAACTACTTAATGAAGACGAATTAATTTAGGCTTGGGTCTGCCCTGTGGCTGGGAGGCACAGTCATTTTTTCTTGTAAAATATTTCCAGACTGTACATCCACTTGTTCAGAAGAAAACCCTGGACCAGTGAAAAATGGGACATGTATTTAACCAAAACAATGAACAACTTCCTCACTGAGCCTTTTTAGTAATGAAAGTAATTTTCAGTATTCCTTTTCACTTGGGTGTCTTTCTGCTTAACTAGACTATAACCACTTGTGCTTTTCTGTGTCCTGATTTCTAAATTTCAATGTAGTTTTTCCATTTTATTCAAGTTTATTTTGCTTTAAAATAATTTTTGGGACGCTGATTGAAGTAATTGTAGGTAGGAAAAGCTGTTTTTTGTGAAGTATGTCCTCACTGGATGCACTTTATAAAACCAAAATAAATACACATAGGATAAAGTGTTTCAATGATCAACTCTAGTAAATGGAAATACAAGTCAGAAGTGAACCATTATATCCAAAGTGGAAACAAACCATAATAGTTTTGTTGGCATGAAGGGAGAAGTCCTGATTTACACAGTTCCTACCCAAACTCAAGTTTGAGAAGTAGGGTTTTTTTCAAACTGAATTACAGCCTGCTTTGTAACATGGCTTTGTCCTTTTCAGTCAAGCTTGCTATACTCTCTAAGCAGCAATAAAATGATTTACACATGTCACTTTCTCATGAAAGGAAAGCCACCATTAGAAATTTGCAAATACAGTGCATTTCATTTAGTCTTCAAAATGTCAGCATAAAAAAGTCCATACTTTATTGAAGCAAAAAGATAAAATATTCAGTAGCTTCATTCATTTATAGAATAATAAATGACACATTGGCAGCCTGGGAAGGAAACACATTGCATGGGAACAGAAGAAGCTGTGGTGCACTTTAAAATGTCTCTTGTGCTAGATCACTCTAGTTAAGATACAAGCATACTAAAAAACCTATATATGATGCTTATTTGGTCTTGCTCCTTCTATTCTGCCAAAAATGTTTGAAATCTCATTAGCATGTCAGCTTAGTGTAAGGTTCCTCCCTGCCAATATTTATTGACAACTGTTTTCTATGAGTTAACCACAGAAATGTGGAAGTTGTTGAAGTAATTTCTCAGAAAAAGATAATTCAATACAAGTGAAGGTATTCCATTAGTGATCAGCAAAATAAAATGGGCATTTAAAAAGATGTGGAATGCTGAAGTAATACAGGGACAGCAGCATACAGAGTTGTAAATATTTACAGTATTTGTGCAGAACATAGATACTGATGTGGAAACTATGAGAGCAGTATCAGCTATATAGCTCTGTGTCCTCTGAGCTCAGCTGCTACAACCACAACATAATATAATGGGGAATGCAACCATCAAATCTAAAATAGAGGTGGCTACTGGCGTGCACTACTGAAGTCTGTCTTCTAGAACACTGGCTGACAAGAGCATACTTGGGTATCTGTGCTAGTGGATACGTGATCAGGATCAGACATTTAGTCTTGATGCCAGCTCAACCCTATCAACCTGATGGGAAGAAATTGAGTGCATGTCCTGCTTGTACCTTTCTTATGACAGATCTCACCATGGTGATGATCATGCAAGGATGAGCTGGCCACCTTGAGGGCAAAACACAAGACACATTTTTTGTTATACTTCATACCACATACATGTTCTTTCACATCTCTGTTGTCTTCTTGAAACAGAAAGGAAAACTGCAGGAGTCAAACAAGGGAAATAAATGTCTTAGGGAAAGCAAGCAAATTGTTGTGCAGATTAGGTATTTAGACTTCATCAGTAGTGAAGTCAGACTCATTTTACAGCAGCTAGTGTTGAAGATGGCTTAAAGGCAACAGCTATAAATGTGTGTTATATCCAACTCATATTCTAGTGCAGTCACTTGATTTTATTGTGCTGAAAAACAGTATTTCATCTGATATTCTTACATGGAGAAGAATACAGTATTGATATAGCTATTTCTGGGAAATCAAGGACTATCTATAAGGTAAAACAAGACTAAAAAAAAAGCAAAAGCAAAAGCTATCAGTTTGAGAAACCATTCACTTACAAACACAGTTTGAATTCATAAGTATCACCATACTGTAGCTGATGTTATTTACAGTCAGCCTTTCTTAGATCCCAGAAAGCCTTTACATGCTTCATAAGAAAAAATTTTAATACTGTCTTTTATAGAACTGATTTCTCATTGACTGTCAGAAGTGACTACATATAGAATATTCATTGCCACTGTACCAGTTGAAAGAGCTGTCAGTGCCAAGAAAATTATTGACATCAGCAGTTGTCCTTTCTGTTGGTATAAAAAACACCAGAGCTACAACCAGCAATGACTGTAGGAGCAAGCTTTATACTTACATATATGTGGTATGTGCAAACATATATATATATATACACACACTGACATCAGTGATACATCTTCTCATGGGAGGACATGCAATGCACAGAGTCATAAAGAATTATTTCTGGTTGCTACTTCCATGTCACCAGCAGTTGTTCTGAAGCCATTACACTAACCTGTACCTCTTGTGCCTTTTCAATGCTAAGAAGATTGAAGGTGGCAAAGAGGGCCTATGTGATACTTTCATTTCAATTCTGTTTGTGCAGAAGCACCTTTGGCCAAGACACAGAACAGTCAATATTATGTAGAAGGAAGAGAGTATTTTTTATATTAATCCATTACAAAAAAATGAGGAATGTAGATATGTTGTAGGTAAATTTGAATATAGGTAAGTTTAAATTAATATCCTAACATAATTTGATTATAAATCCAGACATAATTGCTGAGACAAAAAAGTAATCTTAACATCAAAGTTCATAACTGTTACTCTTTATGCTGTAAGTCTGAAAAAAATCTGTAACTTAGGATTCTGATCTAGCTGGGCCATGTTGAAAGAGACTCCTGAGATCTCATTCAGACTTCAGGATCTTTGCTCCTTCTCACTGGGTATAAAGGAAGGAGCAATTTTAATATTCCACAAAGTTTTAGAATTTCCTGCAAGAAAATTCTTTTAATTCAGAAATCAAAAATATTTTGTGTATGTTTATATAGTTTCCCCACACTGCTACCACTTTCAGTAGAATTGTATGTGATGCCTGCTGTGACTGTAGAGGCTCCCCATCAGGATTACAAAGGCATAAAAGGGTCACCCACTGAGAAGAGACACCACATCTGTAAAGCCTGGTTAGTTTAAGGAGCAATTATAAAAGCTAACAAGAAAGGGAGAAAAAACCTGAAACTGACTCCTACCATGAGGAGTGTGGCATCTTGCTTTCCCTTTCTGAAAAAAGATGGGAATGAGGAGCCTTGTTTGCCTTAGAGAGGAAGGGATTTGGAAAATGCTTAGAATAGATTCCCTCAAGTGAGAAGCATAGGATTGCTTTGTCAAACCTTTACCATAGGAAGGTGGAGACTCCAGGAGAAAATGCTCCTGCATACTCTCTCTGTTTCAAACACTTTTGAACATACACATGAATATTGTACTAGTAACTCTCATTATTACCCTATATGCAAAACCAGCCACCAATCTGATTATTCCAAATACACACTTGATGTCAAAATGAATCCCCCACTCTACACTTTCTATTCTTTTCCTGAAACAAAATAATTTGAAATCTTTACAGGCTCACCTGCCTTACTTGAAATGATACTTTAAAAATAGGATGAGCTACTGAATGATGAAAAGAACAATTTTTTCAGCATTTCAGCTTGTAAAAAATGTTCTGTACCTATCTCTATTAGAATGTTTTCCTACCCATTGAATGACTCAAGCCTAAGTTGTCACAACAGACGCACATCTTCATATACACATAGCCTTACTTATATTGAATTTTCTGCATTAGACTGTATGTGAAACCTGAAATAGACTTTTGTGTGTGGCTTCTTTAATAACTTACTCTAAGACTTTGCATATACACAAAGAATAGATCTTTTCAGGATATTCGTTATTGCTCTTCAGACAACCACTAGGAAAAGTTTCATCTCAGTATATCAAGCTTACCCTTAGGAGATGATGATTCAGAGTAGTCAATCAAAAACAATTAATAGATGCTGTTCAGTACTTTAGAAGACTAACACACTCAGGAGATAAGTGTTATATCCAGTCATATTTTCACATTAGAAATTTCCTGAAGGAAGAAAAGTTTCTGCAGTGAACATTCTGAGAAATGGAAGCAATCTATAGGCATGCTAGTTAAGCCTTTCACTGTCTTCTCATTTGTTGCTGAAGAAGAGCTATCTGGCCCTGTAACTATGATTTGTCTTTAAAAGCATGTACTAGCTGATGGAATGGAGACAAATGTCTATTAAGCTCAAGCACTAAAAATATCTAAATAAACAACAATATCCATCAATTATAATGCATAGTGTTTCGATTTTAAAAACCTTGTGCAGTATCAGTTCATTGTTGCAATATGAACACATTTGCTACATACTGCAACTTTATTAAGTCCTAATCCTGATTCTTGCTCAATCTATAGAAAACATACTGCAAAAATATCACTGTTTCAAAAGCACAGAATGGCTGTTTTCTGTATATGTACTTCTTTTTTTGGCAGTTGTCACATCAATAGACTGTTCAGTGTCTTGAAGACATCCTCCAAAATTATTCCACCCTTCAAATAAAATTAATCTCTTTCCTAACTCCATAAATTACTTCTGATTTGTTTCTGCTTCTTAGCTGGATCTCACTCCACCTCTCTTGAGCTGCACTTGTTTACATTCAATTAACACCACTCATGTTCTTCTATTAAGGCACAAAAATAAACCTCTATTTTTTCATGAATATCTTTCCTTACACCAAAGAAGAGAAAAGCATGAAAGAATAGAAGTAAAATTCTTTTAGAAATTGTAGAATTACACATTATTCTTTCCCTGCTTAGCCAAAGAAACTAGTTACATTTGCTTCCTCTGTCTTATTGGAAACAGGCAGGCACCTCTGGGTTATAACTGAGATGTAAATCACCAGAACTGAAGGACTTAGAGGAATTCCTGAAGTTTTCAGGCTCAACTGGGTCTTCTGCTGAGTACTAGTTTGACAGCATGGTACAACTCAGGTGCATATTGTAGTTGGAGCATAGAATCCACATGGTAGTTTTGGTGCACTCTGAGGAGGTCTCTTACCTGATGTTCTGTGGATCTGACTGCATTGATACTGCAGTATTCATCTCCTATTCAACCTAAATGAGTTAAGATATTCCTTCAGTGGACTTCCAGCCTCTTTCCCTCAGCTGACTTCCTTCATTACTTAGGACACATCTTGTCAAAAGGTGTGAGAATTTGAATACTTTGAATCTTTTACATGAATGACCACATGAACTTTTGATATATTTGATGCTTGAGAACACTTTTAGCCTACTGTTTCATACATGTTGATTTGGAGATTCATGAGGGAGGATAAAATGCAAACATTCAGTGACTGCAGTCTTACAAACTAAACAATATTCACACAAGAAAATGGAGTACATCCTGCCTTTATATACCTTAAAACAGTCCACCACAGGAGGATAGTGTTTTGCTGTAGTACTTAACAACATAATAGAGAACTTTTTAGGCATAAAAGTTAGTCCACATGAGTACAAACAGCAGATTGTGCTGCATATATAAACATAAGCACTACATTTATTAGGAAAAAAAACCCCACATATCTGCAGTAGAGTAATCAAATTGTTTGATGTGAAAATTTTACCTCTCTGAACAATAAGATAGCAAAGAAGCACAGAGCAAAAGCCATTTGGTTTCATTAACTGAATTGAACTCCTCCACAGATAATTACTTTCCCTTCAGTCTCACATTCCACTGAAAATTTTGTGCATTAAAAAGTATAGTTCACTACCTTTTTTTCTCTGCTTGCAAAAGGTTTATCATGGTAATACAGGCTGTCATTCTTTACACAGTCACATAGCAAAATATGAAAGAGTTGGCTTAAAAAAACCCCTGATTCCACGCTTTTCTTATATGGCACATCATTGGCAAATGCCTCTCATGGATATCAAAAAAATGTAATTATAATGTCATGGGGTTTTATAATTCAGATACAGTCAGTATTAGTGTGAGTGTCCTGCATGGGACTTTGAGTCTAGACAAAGCATGAAAGCAAAGCATAAGCTGACAGCTGCTTTTGCTGCCTCAGATGGCCTCATCAGTCATATGTCAGCGTGTCTGTATTATCTACCCTGGTTTTGAAGACGTGGGTTACCTGTAGTGTAGAAGTGCCAGGCACATCCTGGTGTCAGAGACACTAGTATTCTCTCTCTTTCTCCATCATTGCTCTTTGTCTGTGTGGCACCTCTCCATAGTTGCTGACTCTAAGATCTGGGAAAGACAGGACGGAAAGAACACGTGACTGCATGAAAAAAGGGTGCTAAAGGAGAGGGAGGACTATTGGGTAATGTCAGCAGCCCTGGTGAATGTCTAGCATTCCAGCAGGGCTGCTGGAGACGTGGAATGCATGTGATTTGTCAGATTAGAAAATAAATCTAAGCCTAGAAAATACTGTTGTCTTTCTCCTTTTACCTAGAAGGCTTTCAAGATTAGCTTTTGATGCAAGAAGCATCTATGGGTTCAACCAAAAGAGCTATATGTCATCAGAATGAGGAGCCCAAGTGAAACACTTAGCTTCAGTCTCTGCAGTGGCAAAGAGAAGTAATAAGAACTGGTTTGGTGAACAATTTGAGTGCCCAAATGGGAAAGGGTGAGAAAAGAGTGAAAGGAAAAAAGACTGCTCATTGGAGATTTTGGACAGGAAAGTAGACTTGCTATTGATAATACTAAAATTGAACTCTGTGTGAACTTTAAAGCACATACCCATTTCCTATTCAGAAGGCATTCAGGAGACATGGGAAACCCAGGAACTGATGAGGAAACATTCCATTACTGAGAGGGTCCAATGTAATGGCAGTGAAAGGGAGCAGAGTAAATACGTGACCTGCTGGGTTTGGAGCCATAGAAGAAACTGTCTTTGAAGGGAGCAGCATAGTGCTATGCAGAATCAATTTATTTTAAAGAGCAGGAATGGGTTTGGAGAAGCCCTGCATTCTGTAGTCAGAGGGAGGAGTTAGGAGAATATTTCAGAGATATGAAGAGAGATGCAAGGCAGAATTTGTCATGAAAAGGGACTGATGAAACAGTCATAAGGTCTGTGGAAACTGTTAGACAACAGCAGTAGAGACTGAAGAAGAATGAAGAAATACACTGAAAGTATGTGAGCAGAAAGACAATGAGAGTAGAAAATAACCTCATGATCAGCAGGAAAGCTATTTACAAGAATGCAACAAGAGATCAATGGGAAGGCCTGGAAAAAAATGATGGAAGGATCTCAGAAATAAAAAGAAAATTATCAGTGGATATATGGAGTACATTTCTTTTGTTTTTTAAATGATGATATGATGATTTGTATTTTGTATCTGTCACTCTGTGAGAGTATTCTAGATTCTGTATCCTAGAATCACTTCGATTCCTGAATGTCTTCTGAAAACCAAAGAGGTCATGCAGGACAAGGTACTAGCAGTGACCAGGGTTAGAGCAGACTTGCTTTTCTGAAAGTTTCTATGAAAATTGTTCTGTGTCAGTCTTTCAGCTTAAGTCCTGATTATTGTTCGTACAAGATCAAGCAGAATCAAGCCTTATAATTTCTGACTGTGATATTAATGCTAAAAAAATAAATATATTATTCAAAAAAATATAATTAGTCAAAAGAAATAAATGGAATAAGAATGACTTATGGAATAAGAATTTGGAATAAGTGGACAAGAAGTTCACCATGAGCCAGCAGTATGCTTTTGTGGCCAAGAAGGCCAATGATATCCTGAGGTCCATTAAAAAGAGTGTGAACAGCAAGTTGAGGGATACTCTCCTCCCCCTCCACTCTGCCCTACTGAGACATCTGGACCATTGTGCCCAGCTTTGGACTCTGCAGTTCAAGAAAGAAAAGAAACTACTGGAGAGAGTCCAGCAGAGGCTATGAAGATGAGGGGACTAGATCATCACTCTGAGTAGGAAAGCCTGAGAGTCCTCAGGCTGGTTAGCCTGTTGTATAGCAGACTGAGAGGGAATCTTATCAATGCTTATCAATATCTAAAGGGCAGGTGTCAAGAGGACAGGGTCAGACCCTTTTCAGTGGTCCCCAGTGATAGAACAAGGGGCAGTGGGCACAAACAAGAAAACAGCAAGGTCCATCCAAATATGAGGAAAAACTTCTTTCATTTGAAGGTGCCAGAGCACTGGACCAGGCTGCCAAGAGAGATTGTACGGTCTCCTTCGCTGGAGATATTCAAATCCCACATGGACAGAATCCTGTGCAACCTGCTCTAGGCAAACCTTCTTTAGCAGGTGGTTACCCTAGCATTCTGTGGTTCTGTGACTTTTATATGCAGAGACAAAAAAAGAAAAAAAAAAAAGAATCAGAGCAAAAGAATCTAATTAATAAATGAAGAGGAAGAAAATTAGTGACAATGCTATAATTGCTGAGGTGCTGACTACTGAGTTTTTAATGAGGGAAAAAGGGCGGGAAGTAAGTATAATTAGGAAGTAATGAAGCTTCTCTAAATACAGCTGTTTATATAATAGAGGTAAGAACATAGTGGAATGTATAATGGCTGTATTCACCAGCATATTGCTTTTCCAGAAAGTATTGACCAAGGTTAGATTTTCTTCTGTTGAGACTGCTGTGACTATCCAAGGAGCATAAGGGTTATCTAAGGATTTTTAGAGAAGCTACATATAGCATTTAATCTAACTAATTTACTGACATTGTTCATAAAGGAATGAGAGCACACTACAGATATGATTCTGGAGTTAGAAATTCGGTGGGGGGAAAGATTCCATGTGTTATATTTATGCTAATAAAGTATATGGTAAGAAAATGAAAGAATATCTATTTTCCAATTGTTTTTCAGTATTTAATGGTTTACTCCCACAGAAACCAGTTTTTCTTGATAATCAGGAACAAGTAAGTAAAACTATCCTTAACTGATCTTTCATTCAGGGCACCTACATCCTCTCTGGCAGTAGTATAGTGCAAATAAAGAGCTGGCAAGCTTCACTTTTTTGACGCATTAGAGTAACCTATAATTTCCAAATGGCAGGTGGATAAATTCGACAAACCTGCATTTATCTTCAACTATGTCATATGTTCAGAAAAGTAAAAAGGAAAATATCCTTAAAATATCAGCTCTCTAGATTAGATCTTTAGCTGTTACAGGAAACATGTATGTATGTACCAAAAAGGTGACCAACATAGGCATGGCAAAACAAAGAAGAAAGACAGACAACTAAATATCACGGGAACCAGTGGATTCAAGAAGTTGCCCTTAAAGATATGGTGCTGTGAAGCAAGAGGTGCAATTACTGTGCTGCTCTTCACATCATTCTTTGTCTCTGAACTTACAGCATGCAGCTCCTGCCCATGACTTCTTCATTCCCTTTTTTCCCAACACTCAGCACTGTCTCGAACCTTTACTTTGTGAGGAAGTTCAGTTGTGCTCTTCAGGATATCAGGCATAATTTCCCTCCAAAGTATCTTACCTGACTGATGCAATGTATTCTTAAAATAAAATAACAGACTAACCAGGATCAATCAGTGAAGAGAACACACATTATCTGTTGTGGATATATTGTTACTTGGTACAAAGTAGGTGCACCTTGTCCTTCTCTATTACAAAATACTGAAGATGGTAGAAGGGATGAATAGAAGATATCTGTCATGCATAAAAGTTAGTTTACCCAACATAACATTTAACTGTTAACATTTTGAGAATTAGGACCTTTAGCTTCTTTTCTTATCCTCTCAGAAAGTCCACCCTCCATATATTTTATACCTTGACTTTTATTTCAATTTGCCCTCATTTGAATTAGAACAGAACTAATCCTCTTCTGTGATTTTACTTTTTAAGCTAATGTCTCTTTTAATTAACTGCACTTTCTGAAGTTAACAGCATGTTTTCACAGACAGTGTCTGCTTCTAATACTGATAAGACTTAATGTTTAGAATTAGTACCAAGGATTGCTATGCAGACCAAAGTCACTGCTAAATCTCGTGTCCCATGTTGGGGGTTGAAAAGTAAAAGGCCACACCAGGAGGGAGGAGCAGACAGTTCAGGTAACCCTAAACTGTGAATATGTTCCAAACTAGCATGTGAAGATTATAAAAGTTCTTATTCCATAAATAGCTGTTCTGGTATGTTATCTGATCCGAGTTAATTTTTTTCTTATGGTAATGAATTCACAGGGGAAGAAAAACAAAATTACCCAGTGTAAGCACAGCAATTACAGCATAATTGTTGTCAACAAAAACTACCAATAATTGTAACATAATCTTTCAAAAATTTTGACCTTTTCTAGATTCTTAGTAAATGCTATTCCTGTAGCTAACTTAGTCTGTAAGTGGAAATTTTTTAAACTGCCTTGAAGTAGGTTTAAAAGAGTCAAACAAAAGCACACAGAAGTTAGTCCACGTGAAGTGTAATTTTGCAGTAGATTCTTTTCCTACTGTATGAATATAAAAAAGTATTTATTGGAAACCTCTTGCTAAACTGACATTACTTAAAGCTTTGTAAATATCAAACTAAGAAAAAATTACAATACATGTAAGTCACCCGAATATTTAAAGTGCTTCCACATTTTGTTCATGCAAATAAGAGTGTAAAGAATCATAAATCCTCAACCGAAAGTTACTACTCCCATTCATCACCCTCCTTAGCTGAAACACAGTCATTGTCATTGAAGACAAAGAATCATTCAGGCTGGAAGTGACCCTAGGAAGTCTCAAGTCCAACTTTATGCTTCAAGCAGAGTCAACCCTGCATTCAGAGTGAGTTACTCGGAGACTTACCCATGATTCCATGCTGACTATTCCAAATTACCTAATTTTTCTCCATAGACTCAGAAGTGATTTTCAAGCAGAGTCGCTTCACCATTTTCTCAGGGAACAGCCTGAAGTTCCCTGGCTTGTGATTCTTACCATTTCTGAAGACAAGTCATTTTCTTTTCTTCATTTATCAGGATTCTTCCTGCTCCAATCTCTATGACCATTCAGAGGAAATAAAGCTACTACTCTCTGCATCCTCAGAGGCATTCCATTTTGCCCCATGGACATTGATGGGTCAAGATTTCTCGGAAGAATCCTGACTCAATTCTTTTCCACTACTTCAGTGATGATACATTTCCACAAAATTTGGTAATAATAGTTTACATTGCTATGAATTAAGAGCATTAATGTATGGTTTGACCAGCAGGTCAAGGGAGTTTCTCCTTCCCCTCAACTCTGCCCTACTGAGGACATATCCGGAGCATTGTGTCCAGCTCTGGGCTCCACAGTTCAAGAGAGACAGGGAGCTACTTGAGAGTATCCAGCAGAGGCTACAAAGATGATTAGAGGACAGGATCTTCACTCTGAGAAGGAAAGCCTGAGAGCACTCAGGCTGGTTAGCCTGGAGTAGAGCAGACTGAGAGGGGATCTTATCAATACCTAAAGGGCATCTGTCAAGAGAATGGGGTCAGACACTTTTCAGTGGCACCCAGTGATAGAACAGGTGGCAATGGGAATAACCTAGAACACAGGAAGTTCCACCTAAACAGAAGGAAAAAATTCTTTCCTTTGAGGGTGCCAGAGCACTGGACCAGGCTCCCAAGAGAGGTTGTATAGTCTCTTCCTCTGGAGAGATTCAAAACCTGCCTGGACATGTTCTTATGGAACCTGATCTGGGTGACCCTACATGGACAGAGAGATTCTGTGTAAGCCATCTCACCACAGGAGCAGAAAAGCAGAAATTAAAAAAAAAGAAGGTGAAACTGGGAATGCAAGGAAAAGCCAAAAACATCCCCTTCTGTCTTAGACTAAGATGACAAAGAAGTACCTACTCAGCTGAACACCAGCAACCTTGGTCATTTTTACAACCCATGGAGAAAGAGACCTGCAATGAACAAGTCATAACTCTGAACGAGAGACAACAAATAGTTTTTTAGGTGTTTGTGTTGACTACAGAAACAGCATGGGGTGACTCCCTTTGAGGCAAGCAATCATTTGATGAATGTGAGTTTCAACAGCAGTTTCAGCTTAACGACAGTCATAACTGACCCACAAACACAAGTCTGAGTGTAATTCAGTAGGCAGTTTGGAGGGAAAAACATTCAGTGAAGGAAAGACTTATTTCAGCCAGCACAAAGCCAAGTAAATGCTTGCTAGAGTACATCTTTGGTCGAATAAGGTTTAGATATCTAAAGTCAGACTAGACAGTTCCCTTCTCTTATTTGTACACAAGGTAACCCTGGAAGTTTGTATGTGTGAAATACTTGAAGCTTTATCTTAAAAGAACCCAAACAAATAAAAACAAACCAAAAAAACAAGCAGAAAAACCAGCCCAAAACACATCACCAATGTTTTCTGTTATTTCTTTCTGTGTTATATAAAGATAATAAATCTGTAGTAGGCTTATTATAGCTAATGATAAGTTATTTTCAAATACAGACTTAGGAAGATATGAGCATTTGCAGGTACACATCAAATACATAGTTATGGGCTAATATTTGAAGATTCATATGTTTTGTATGTGACACAGATTAATAAATTTCTTGGTTTTTTACTTTCACTTTAAGTGAAATTAATCATTAATTTCAGCAAACTTTTTTCTAAATCTCTTTTGGAGGCTTAGCTTGGAAGAAATTAATATTTGTTATTAGTGGAAGAAATAGCAAACAGCATTTTCAAAAATCTATGTTCATAAATAAGTATTTTGAGTGTTCTGAGTTTTCTGTATCAGCAATTCCTAGCTTACTGTCCAAGTTTAACCTATTGGTTTGGTCTCTGAAGCATTTACACTCTGCTAGACATGCCCAAGTAGCTTAATAATTCAATAAATAAATGCATTCATTACTTATTTAGTAGAGTACCAGATGAAAAGAAGGCAGGAAGTGTCACCCACAGATTTTAAACTTTGTTAAAAATTATCAGGGTAGTATTGCCATTGAAAAGCAAGCAATATATATCCCTGGGGTTTGCCAAGTGAAGGGGTGAAAAGAGGCTATTGTGCTGCTCCTTGCGCTGCTGTTCCTATTGGTGAAATTTTCTTCCTGTTGTTATAAATTGTCTGGTCTGAGAATTTCCACTCCAGTGTTGCTCAGAGAAATGTCAATGACTTTTTAATCTCTCTTCTCTTTGTTCTGTCAGTGTGTTACCTAAGTGCAAGGCACTGTCTCGGAATGTATTTATGATTGTCAATTAAATCAGTAGGTGATTGGTGTTTAGCGTTTACACTGCAGACACCCCACGATTGTTTAACACCTAATTACATTTGTATTAGCACCTTACTGTAGAAAAACTCTTGGACCAGCTTCTTATCCACAGCAATACATGTTATGACATTGATTTTGGTGGTGTACCATTGAAATGAGCACATATTATTGAGAATCTCTTAATGTAGGAGAGACTAAAACTGGGGAAGGGTAGGAGTACAAGAATGACCTTTTGAGATTTTTACTGGACTTATTTGCTTTGAAAGACAGATTACAGAATGAGAAAGCCTGTCAAGGTTTGTATTAACCTATCACATGGAAGCTCTTCTATAACAAACTGTTACAGTATCACTATTAGTGATAAAATCAAATATTTAGGTGACAAGTTGCACAACACCACTACCCAGTTTCCCCATATGGTTTTAAGCACAATGACCAACATAAAAGCTAAATTCAAAGGTTCACCTATTTTAATTCTCCTCCTTACCTTCAATTTTAGTATAAGAAAACAAAAGTGATGTTATAGCAGAAATTCTCAGTCACATAAACAAGTCTTTCCTCCTGTTTTCTTCTGGATTCAATGAGGTTCGTATTCCCACCACAGGATTCAGAAGTAAGATGAGAAATCCTGTTTTCACATAGAATTACCTGTCTCATTGTACCAGTACATCATTTGTTTTACAATTTGGCTCAAAATGTATGTTTTAAAACTAATATTAGTTATTTAATAGTACTATGGAACTGTAGTTGAATCAGTGTCCTATTGCATGTACTTTGTTCAAATAAGAGAAAATCAAGTTTTCCTGGTTATCCTAAAACCTAGTCAAACTACAAAACCAGTAATCAGACACTACAAACACTGAAAATAACAGAAACAAAGGGTGAATTTAACAATAACAATAACAATAACATTGAGACTTATTGTTATATGGCCACAGTGTCAGTGGTACAGAATCATATATATATTATGATTCTTTTTATAAATAAAACAGACATCAGCAAAGCATATATAATTTCTTAGTTGCAATGTACATAAAAGCCATGTAATGGTATTCATTTGCACAAAACCATGTAAAATGTGTTTACCAAGAGTGTCTTGAGCCTCCAGCAAGCCAAAATGGGATTTTATCAGTTCTGCTAAAGAAACATCTAACTAGAAGCTGACAAGGTAAAGACTATTTTTGCTTTTAAATGCAAGAACAAAAGTCCAAACAATACTGCAAACCATTCACAAACTGCAACAACTATATTTTGAGAGAAAGCCTTCTCAGGCTGAGCTTGCTTCCAAGTGAACCCACCAGAATATGAGCAAGCACAATACTCACAGTAAGGAGTGAAGAAACGAATAAAAATATTCTGGGGGGAATAAGAGGTGCCATGTAAGATTGCTTACCTCTGAAAAACTACAAAGATACAGGTAAGACAGCCCATTTACAGCCAGAACAGCTGTTTCACATAGTCTTATTTGCAAAGAAAGCTGTCATGGATAGGGGAAAAAAAAAAGACTATTTAAAGCTTAAGAAAGAAATACAAGTGGAAATATGGTACAACAGCAAAATCTTTTGGGCTCTTCTCTTAAACTGGAGAAAAATTCCATGAAAAGAGAAATGATTTATATAACCTTTATCCATGTTCAACTTTGAAGTTAGAAGCTGAAGTAAAGAATGTCTTGTTTCCCTCACAGGTACATCAAACCTAAATACCTTGCAAGCTATCTATAAAGAAATTATAGATAGCATTGCTGTGTCAACCTGAAGGTGGGAGCTGCAAGTAATTGAACTGTGTGGAGGTTAATAAAAACACCATAGCTACCCAGGAAAATAAGTCAAAGCTGTGAGTCTTGATAACTTCTTTTCTTTCTTTTTTTCTTTTCTTTCCTTTTTCTTTTCTTTTTTTCAACCATGCAAACCTTTGAGATGCAATGTGTACAAGGCACAGTGAGACTGACACTTCTGATCAAATAGAACATTTGTTATAGTACAGAAGTGTGCAAAGAGCTCCCATTCCCTCTCTGTCTTCTTTATTGCAGTCCTAGGAAGACTGGCTGAAGACTGAAGATACCCACCAAATACTTCCAAGAACTTAAGATGAGGATGTATCTGCTGAAGAAGTTCTCAGAACTCCTTCCTCTAAAGCATCTGTTTTATGGATGAATAGAAAACATCCAAAACTTTTGGAATGTTTTTTTCCCCCCTTCATCTACGTGTAGTATTAATTTAAAAAAACCCCCTGACTTAGCATTCACACAGTGAATGTATCATGGCCAGCAGCCAAAAAACAATATTAAAAGTTGCCTGCCAAGCAGGTAATCTAGTGTGTGTGGGAGGGAAATAGGGTTGTGCCGAGCTCTTTAACCAACTCCTAGAGAGTGGCATTGATCAGGAATCCACAAATGGTATAAAACCAGGAACTCTGCAGTCAGTGATGCAGTTCTCACCAGAGGGAAAAACAAAGGAGATTATTTCTGAGACTACACAGGACTGCAGGAGTCAGCACAATTATGATGTTGGCATGCCACAACACATGCTCAGACCGACTACTCCTGGCATACAACTCTCAGGCTGCAGAGTGCCTGCTGCTTCTCTCCAGGACTCAGCTGGAAGCGATGGTGCCCTCATCTGTATGAGGGGGGCTCTGCTCATACCATTGAACAACAGCATGAAGGCTCCAAGGAAGATGAACAGAACTGGGGGACGCTTGCAACAGTGATAAAAACCTAAGGTGGTCATGAGCCAGCAGAACAGCCTCAGCTTAAAAGCAGTTCCCAAGGGAAGAGAGGGGCATGCCTTCACTTCTGCCTTGCTTTATAACAGCTCTTACCAGTGAAGAAGCTGACCTTGGTCTGAGCCAGCTACAATCCTTAACTCAGACACCAAAATTACTGGAGTGGGGGGAATATGCTCAGGAACATGGCAGCATCTCATGAAATTCAGCAAAAGCAAATACAAAATCTTGCATTTGGGATAGAATATTGTAATGGCACAGGCTGACCATCTAGAAAGCAGAGCCACAGAAAAGGACCTAGGGTCACCTAAAGGACAAGAAGATAAGCATGAATAAGCAAAGGACTTCTGCAGCAATGCAAGCTTAAACACAAATCATGTGGCATTAGTAGGAACACAGGCATTGTGTTAGTTGAAGTGTATATTCTCCTCTAGCTGGCACTTGCGAGATGGTATTTGTAGAATTGTTTCCTCTTTGGGGCTCCACAGTGTAAGACAGACATTGGCAAACTGGCAGAGTGAGTCCAGCAGAGGCCATAAAGATGGTTAGAGGACAAAAGCCCATTACACACAAGGAAAGGCTGAGAGCTCTGGGCATGTTCATCCTCAATAAAAGGTGACTAAGAGACGGGTAACTGCTGTCTTCAACCACACAGTACATGGAAACAGAATAGAAGAAGCCAGACTTCTTGGATATGCGCAGTGAAAATATGAGAGGCAGTGAACAAAAGTTGCAGAAGGGCAAATTCCTGATAATTATAATGGGAAAAGGTTGCCATATGTATGGCCAAATATTGGAAGAAGTTTCCCAGACAGGCTGTAAAATCTTCAACCTTGGAGATATTCAAAACTTGACTGGACAAAGTTCCTCAGCAACCTAAATTCAATGTTGGATCTAACTTCAAAGCTGACCCTGCTTAAGGCCTCACAGTGTTGAGGGCTGGGGTCTGAGAAGGGAGAATTAGACCTGGTCACCTCATAGAATCATAGAATCATTATGGCTGGAAAAGACCCCTGAGATCATCAAGTTCAGCCATCACCTCCCAAGGACTCTGCCAGGCTAATTTACTCTATATCATGCATGTCATTATCAGATCAGCTTTAGGAATATCTTAGGATATTTTTTGAGAGCAATACTTGGAAATGTGGCCCGTATGTAAATTTATCATGAAGTTATAATGAACTTATATATACTGATGGTTATAATGAAGACTAGATATCAATGACTCACTGTCCACAAGAAAAGCAGCACCATGTGTGCTTCTGCAGGGGTGATCAAGGTTTAATACTATATAATAATGACATTAATGATCTGGATGATAGAATAGTGTAGAGTGTGTGCTTATTAAATCTGCAAACAACACTAGGCTGGAAGCAACTGTGTGTACATTGGAGGACAAGATTAGAATTCAAAATGATCCTGACAAACTGTAGGAACAGTCTGATAAAAACAGGATGCTATTGAATAGACACAAGTGGGAGGCATTACTTTTAGAAGGCATACTAAATTGCAGAAATACAGGATGTGGCTCATCCAGCTTGTTTTTACTTCTGCAGAACAGGATCCAGGGGCAACAGAGGATCAGAAGCTGAGTAAAAGTCAACAATGTCATGTTGCAGCAATAAAAGCAAACAACAGTGGCATTTTTTTCTTTAAAAGGTGTAGCCTGCAAGACATGAAATAATCTTTCCACTCTGCAGAGTACTGCAAACTCTGAACTGTAGTAGCCAATTCACTTTAAACACTACTTCAGGAAAGATGCAGAACAATTAACACAAGGCCATGACCTTAAACATAAACCCTCCTGGAATTTTGATTACAGGGGAATTCTGACTTACTTTCTTAGGGCAAATCTAAACATCCAGAAATATATAATTTTCCCCGCTGTGTGCCACTCCCCTTCTTTTACAGTCATAGTTCAAAATGATTTAGCTGATATCAATAAAATATCCTGAAAGGTAATCCTAAAGCAAGGAAAAGTAAATAAAACTTGGAACTTAAAGGAGAAGTGTATCATAGCTCTTTCTTTTCTAGATGATAGATAGCCTCCTTTTTTGGCAATGATGTCAGAAAACGAAAGAACTATTCTGAATAACACAATGTTTTCCTTTTAGTGCAAGCAAACAAGGAACTACATAAATCCCTTTGAATAAATCCTGCATTTACTTTCACTCTTAAAACTTCTCTTGTCAGTTGCTTTGCAGGAATATGATGAATATGTTTATGACCTGTTTAGGGCTTTTTTAAACTATTTCTAATGTTACAGATATAACAGCTTAACATACAGTTCAGTGGGATAATGATAGCATCACTGAATAATAGAACAGTCCAGGTTGGAAGGGACCTCCCAAGATCATTTGGTCCAATCTTTTGTGGGAAAGAAAGCCTAGGTGACATTATCTAGCACCCTGTCCAAGCGTGACCCTTGGAAATCTCCAGTGACAGGGACTCTAGGACATTCCTGCAGAGGCTGTTCCACTGACTGATTGGTTTCTCTGCAGAAAATTTCTTTATTATGTCAATTCTCCTAGTGCAACTTGTACCCACCACCCCTTGAAAACGTCAGAGGTAACAATAATTTAGCTCACACATATGGAACTTAAAATAATGGTTGCTCCTTGTATCACTTTTAAGACACCTAAATTAATTTTGTAAGAGTTACATGGTTTTAACCCTAATTAGTTTTGGAGTTTATAAGAAAAAATATTTTTTGCTAAAAAGAGCACTGGGAAATCTCATTGTAAAAAGTGTCTTGGACTACCAGTGGCAATATGGACTCATTGCTTTGTGAATTGGCCATACTATGATGACTGTCAGAGGATAATTCCTAAATTAGTGAGCTGGAAGCTTGACATGATGCACTCAAATGGAGTGCTTAAAAAAGAGTAGAGAATATATAGAGAGGAGAGACTAACATGATTTTTCTTAGGATCCTTACTTTTATCTAGAAAATCGAGATTTATGTGTCCTTGTGTTACAAAATTCCCATTGTGCAAGAGTCAACGATGTAGACTGAAGCATCTACAGATCAAGGAGATGAGTTATCAATAACAATAAAATAAGAAATCAGTTATGGAAGGAACCAACAGAGAGGTCAATATTAATAACTGACCTTCATAATATTTGACCTAATAATAACTTCAGTATTAAAAATTACTGTATTCATTTCAGTAGAGAAAAAGCTGCCGTGGTTAAGCTTGTAAAAATTAAGTAAGTTGAGAATAAAATGGTTTAATTGATTAAGCAGCTCAGACTCATGTTTGTAAAGCAAGATTTGTGAATCAATCTCAGAAAAACCCTTTTGAAACCATGAACATAAGAGCTATGCATTACCATAACAAACTGTGCTGAATGTTTTCTGTAATACCATGAATCCTGTTATTTACATCTATGAATCTTTTACTGTGACTATATCATAATGAAAGCAATTAAGAAAAAAAATCTTAACCAACCATCCAACCAAAATACAAATTGAACACATATTTTTATTTAAAACCAAGAGTTATATTTTAAGTGAATCTGGTTACTACTTCTCAGTCTATTACCTCTTTTTACTCTAGAAGCTTAAATTTAATGAATTCTTCCCAGCAGTATTTACAACTATAAGAACAAACATAATGTCTATTTTATTTTTACTGGTCAGAGTGTAAAAAGCAGAGAGAAATTTGAGTAATATAAATTACATATAGATATTAACTACTTTTCTTTTTTAATTACCACTGTATTTACATTACAATAAACATCAAAATACCTTGGTGAAGTCGTACTGGCTTCATCTGCTTCAGTGTGATTGAAATGTTTATGAACTCACTTGCTACAGTGTTTCAGGAATTGCACAGAGTATAACAAAACTTGCCTCTGGAAATATACACAACGTATTTTTACTTTTTTTTTACCCCTCTTTCAAGATTAAAAAAAAAAAAAAAGAATTACAGAAAAAGCAGATAGAAATCATTTACAGTTAGAGGAGCAAGAAAATTCTAACCAAGTTTTTTGCTTCTGCTTTAATGCACCCTGTCAGGTGGAAGTTTAAAAACAGTGCAAGTAACTATTTGGTGCAATACATATGCACAGCAGGGTAAGGTTAGATGCTGTGACAGCTTTTCAGTTTGTATTTCCTAGCTTTGTATTTGAAACTTATAAGAAATCCTGGTTTTCAAGAGAAAGGGGCTAATAGCACTTCCTGAGCCTGGCACAGGAACAAATCACATTATCCTTACTCAGGAGAATAGTCTAATTAAGCACAACAGGAGTCCTCATATGGACATGGTAAAGCAAGCAGTATTTTGATGTCACTGTGGCATATAAATGAATATTCTCTAACTCTTTCAAAAATGGTTCAGCCCTGATCTACATTATTTCATTACTAAAAAAATATGGTTAAGATTTAGTGTAAATATATGCCTGTACAAAGCAGTCCCTGTTCACTTCAGTAGTTCCATTATTTGTAGCTAAGAGTCTGTCTTCCAAAACATGTTTTCTTCAAGCTTTCTGAGTGGAATGACTACATAATATTTTTACCCCAAATATAAAGTAGTACTGCTACAATTTATTTTACAACTGAAATAAAAATTGAGCTAAAACTTTAAACTATTTCTAGTTTTACTTTCTACCCCATCTATTTGTTGCAAGCACAGGAATATGGATATGAGTCTTTTTCTTTGGTTTTTGAAATGATATTTGAGACCACCTTCTGGCATTTATGGAGAGAGGAAGCTGAGAAAATTTGAGGACTATCATACAAAGAAAACTCCTGTCATCTATTACATCCAAAGGCATGTTTTGGGAGCAAAGGCAGTGCTTTTTCTTCTGTGGGGAGCAAGTGCTACAAAAGGTGCAGAAGGGACAAGATCAGATGCTGGCATCGGTCTTGTCTTTGTGAAGGTTGAAGGAGTCCACAGCATCCTTCCATACTTATGGTCTCCTCTCACTCCTTGTCTGGGTCTGTGTCAGCAACTGATCTTGCAAGCTGAACTGAAAATGATTATAATTATGCAAATATCAAGATTTGCTAAATGCAGAGCACCTTTCTGGACTGGGACCCAACTAGCTATCTCATGAATGAAAGTGTAACTGACAAATTCACAGTCTTCCTATCAAATATCAATATCAAGGAGTTGAGACAAACATTATTTGTAAAGAAAAGAAATGAATCATGTTCTGTAGCATTTCTAGTCCATGTACTCTTAATTTGCAATCTGATGAGTTGTTAAAATGGAAGCAAATGAACACCAGAGCTGCAATTACAACAGTGCTGAGATTAGTGTTACAAATGTGTTGCTCTTTCAGAATGCCAGTGATACAACAATGTCCTCATGAGTTGATGAATGGCTCACCTCAATGAAAGTTTGCTTATTAAAAACAAACACTGTTGATTAGAGAAGACAGCTACTTCTTAGCAGTATTTTAGCTTCTGAAAATAAAGACAACACAATTTTGTAAAAATTTATTTGTAAAACTAAATACAAGTTTAAGAACTGAAGGAAGTCTCTCCTATTTAACATAATATTGGCAATTCATCTTCTTTTAATAAGTTTTTTCCCCCTATAGTACATATAGTATATTATGAGATTTCAGCAGAGGAAATGAGAGTCAGACAGTTTAAGTCCTAAACTGGAAATTATATAATGAAAGATTTTATAAGTACAACCTCTAAAGAAATTCATGATTGCAACTTTATCAGAAATTCAGTGTGGAAGAATGTATATGGAACAAGTTGCCCAGAGAAGTTGTGAATGTCCTAATCCCTGGACATATTCAAGGCCAGCTTGGATGGGGCCCTGGGCAACCTGGTCCAGTGGATGGCATCCCTACCTGTGGTAGGGAGTTGAAACTAGAAGACCTTTAAGGTCCCTTCCAACCCAGGTCATTCTATGATCCTATGAAGTAACAGAATCTTCTTTCACTGACATTTCCAAGTTACAGATGTTTGCCTAGGTTTTTCTGGAGAATCTTTTTAAAAGCTTCTGGAACAGGACTTACTCAGCCAAGGATAGAAACAAGTGCACTTTGAAATATGTTATTCCATTAACTCATCATTATCCACTAGCTGGAAAGTATTGTGCCCAGAACTCACTCTCTGATATACAAGACCTTCTCATCCACTAGAGTTAAAAGTCTGTCACTGAAACACCTCTCTTTGGGGACTTAAACTAAGATGAGTTCACTCAGTGCATGTGTATTCAGTTTTGATAGTTATGCTGTGGGCTGGTGGGAATGAAACCTTTGGCCCCTCCATGAGTATGAAATTGAAGGATACCTTTACTCTGAGTCATGCAAGCTTGCTTGTGGATGGTGGCAAAATGTAAAGAAATTTTGCTCCAAGAAAACCTTGTGTTTTCTTATCTCTTATAACTAATTTTTAGGATTTTGTCCCCATCTTTTGCAGCTTTCTGAAATAATGGTGGTTCTGTGATTCCCAGCTAACCACTGTTTGTGCATCCAGGCTATACATAGTAAAGCACTGACTATACAAAAAAGTCAGTGTAACATACTATATTTATAAGCACATAGAGCTAATGCATCTCATAGTACAGAGGTGAGGTCTTCTCTTTCTTCTCTTGGTGGAGCCTAAAGCAGCTCCTGTAATCCTGGACAATGTAGTCATCAAGTCCTGCTGATTCACTGTGTTTATGCAGTTTATTATCTAAAACTGGATACAAGGAGGACCGGCAATCCAGCCAAATTCCCAGGTTTGGGTTAGAGAAGAGACAGGATGAATGGTATTCCGAGATCAAGAGACAGCATTTATGGCAAACCTTAGCTTTGCAAAGTGAGTCACTAGGAAGCCAAGACAGAACATATTTTTGAACAGGGACGGATTATCTTCAGCACATGCAGAGCAAACATATTCAACTTTATTCAAACTACTCAAAAATGTGCTCATTGCCATGAGGCATCGCTGAAACCAAGAGGCCCAGTAAAACAGCTGTTAACTTGACAACTCTGTATGTAACACCACCACCAAGAAACAGGAGTGTTGAGTATTAACCAGAAGTCTGGAAAAAACACCCCTCCTCTCACCAAAAGACCCCAAAAGGTCCCTACCCCGACACTTTTCCTTGCACCACAACGTGCTGAAGGCACGGCAGAGTCCACAGGCGCTCAAAAGTATGAGGGCTGGCCAAAAAGCCCAGCAGGGCCCTACCTGGGGGGACTGAAGGACAGCCCAGCAAGACCCCTCACCAGCAGCGTCTTGGGGAGAGGCAAGCAGGGGGCACCTCTCCAAGGCAACGAAACGCCAGCTGTCACTATCCCGCGGGCAGGCTGCAGCGCCCCGCCCCTCCTGCAGAGGACGCTCTGTAGCAGCGGGGCAAGATCAGGACTCTCACCTGGCCGCCATGAACCTACTTCAGGTGGCAGTGCAGGGTTCGGTACCGTGGCGGTGGCTGCGTACTTCAATGTAACCCCCGTGCACCTGCACACCTGCCCGCCCGCTAAGAGCTGCCTTGCCCGACCACTCCCCCCACGACGGGCTCGGCGCAGGCGCCCTAGCGGCTACCGCAGGCAGGGGGCGGCATCATGGCGGCGTGAACGGCGCGGCGCTTTCGGCTCCACAACAACAGCGGCAGCGGTGATCGGTCGCGCCACCGTCAGCTCCGTGTGCTCTTCGTCTCCGCCGGGCCGGGCCAGGCTGGGCCGCGCCGAGCCGCCCGCTTCTCCAGCCTCGCGGTGGAGAGGCGGCCCCGGCTTGGGCAGCGTTCGGCTAACGGGGCATCGGCGCCCATAATAACCGCTCATTCTAGCGGAGCTGGGGAGCGGCTCCTGGGACGGTGACTGCGCTTCGGGCCGGCTCGGCTCCCTGCAGCCCCGCCGGGTGCGGCTGCGGTGGATGCGCCGCTCGGCCCGGCCGGGCGGGGAGGAGGAGGAGGAGGCGGCGGCAGGTGCTGGTAACGGCGGGGGGTAAATGGCGAGCGAGAAAGCAGTGTCGGGGCCGGACCCGCAACCCGCGGGACTCATCTCCGTCGGGGCCGCCGGTGGAGGCGGAGGCGGCAGTAACGGCGGCGGCAGCAGCGTCGCGGTGATGGGGGAGCTGAGGGCGTCAGGCTCCGGCTCCGTGGTGCTCCCCGCGGGGATGATTAACCCGTCGGTGCCGATCCGCAATATCCGGATGAAATTCGCCGTCCTTATCGGACTCATCCAGGTTGGGGAGGTCAGCAACCGGGACATCGTGGAGACGGTGCTGAACCTGGTAAGCGGGCGGGCACGATGACCGGCGGGCACAGGGGCCCCCTGGGCACCCCACCTTCTCCCGGGGCTGCTCCGTGCTCCCCTCCTTTTCTGTGCAGCCCAAAAGGGACCTTCGTTTTCCCTGCCAGTGTCCCTCCTACACGTACGGCCCTTCTCCAACCATGTTTCCTTTCCAAACTCCTCTTGTTCCTCTCTTTTCTCGGTAATACCGCGTCCTGCTCGTTTCCTCGTCGTGCGTGTGGCAGGAGCCCCCCGCAGCTCTCCCCAAACTCCACGCAGGACCCTACCTAGTACAGGCAGGCCACTGCGCCCCTTGCCAGTGCCTCCCCCTGGCCGCCTCGTGCAGAAGGGGTGTGTGTGCAATTCCCAATGGAAAAATTAAGGAGATGAAGTAATTTGCAGTTTCAGGTTCTGGATGTTGCCTTCTAACGTGGTGGCTTCCTCACTGGAAGAAGAGTGATGTGATTGTAGTATCTGTTTTTAATTGAAAAAAAACCCAAACAAACCCAACAAAACTAAATCACATAACCACATTAAAAAAAGCAGCCTGTCCTGGTACCTTTTCTTAGTGGCTGAAACATGTGAAAGGTTTAACCCTCTTAGCTCTGAGCTAGTTGAGTATTTTATGTAGAGGAAGGAGGAGGAAGAGGGAGATTTTTGCAAGGATTTAATGTGCTTTAATATCTGCAATAAAGACTTAGTTGTATTGCAGTATTGTATTGAGTTGCTTATGGCTTAATCTGCCATGCTTTCCAAAACACATTCTTGTCTCCAAATTAAGTGCTATTGCTAATGTTGTTTAAGATCTTTACATTGCAAAATACTCTTATACGCTGGTGAATAGCTTGAAACAAGGAGATTGTGCTAAAATGTAGCTCCTTAGTCATCTGCTCACTTCATGGAGTGAAAGAGTTACTGCAGGACTGTATGACTTAATGTTTTTGCGCTACCTACACCAAAGCTTGAGGAACCTACAGAAGCCAAATGAGTGGATCTAAAAATGAATCACTTTCAATTATGTGCAGTTTGGTGCTGCTGCTGAATGCAAGATTTGCTGCAGCAAAGCTTTTGAAGCAGTTCAGTCAATGAAATATCCTCAAATTTTGCATATAAAATAGGATAGAAGAATGACTGCTCAAAACTGAATGGCCCTTAATTGAAACTGCCTTTGTTTCAAATGAGTTTGGTGCTTCTAACCTCCACTCATTTTATACAAAGTCACGTAAAGAATATATTTTGTTTCAAACACTTTAAAAGGATGTATTCTTCTCTTTGACAGTTATTTGCATTTGACCTAGCACAGGCTGAATGGAAAAGCTGCAGCATGCAGGGAAAGACATGGTTTGGTCAGATCATTTTAATATTTATGACTTATCTGAACACACAGGGTTAAAGCCCAAATAGTTCTGTGACTATGTCAAAGCAATAATCTGGTATATTTCACCCTCCTCTCTATAAGCTGTTTGACACTTAACTGAAATGTGATTTGTAAATATTTTTTCTTTTTTTTTACAACTGTGGTACAAGTCATCATAACTTTATTGGATTATGACCCATTCCTTTAAAAGTAGCACTCAAAATAGGGGAATGACACGCAGTTATTTTATGAACTGTCTTTGTATAGATCATAAAAGAAACAAGGATGTTAAAGCCTTTTCTGGTTTTCTTGTTCATTTCATTCTTGTTACTGGTACTTAATCTTATTTTAATTCTGGCTGTTAATTCATCAGCAGCTGACTAGCATTGGCTTGTCTTTTGTTAAAGAAGGTTAAAATGTCTTTTAGTGTTTGTGTGGAGGATGTACAGTGCTTGTTATGGTGCTTGCATATAATATCTACCTACTAATTAGTTCCTACTACTGAAAGCTATGCTTATATTTAAAAATAAAGGCAAGTGTTTAACAGTGCTCTCAGCATCAAGAGGCGTGTATGAATGTGAAACTGCTTGGGAGTCTGCTGCAGTAGCGATGCATTCTGGATCAGTCATTACTTAACAGATGGACTGTAATATACAATAGTCAGTATTCCCTCAGCAGAGAAAGGTTATATTGTTTCTGCTGATCATTTTCTTCTTGGGGCAGTGAATGTATCAAACTTCTGCTGGTGTATTTGAAACTTAAATTACTTACAAGTGAAACAAACATAGTGAATATGGCAGATACAAAGTAAAGCTGATGGCATACACCTAAACTACTAAACATGGTCTGATTCTGTATTAAGGATTTGAATAGCAACTTTAAGGAAAATGCAGTTTTGTAGTTTAGAAGCATTCTTTGTGGGGTGGAAAGAACTTCTCCCCCCTTTTCCTTCAGCCTTTACCTTTACTATTTCTGAATTACTTTTGGTGTAATGAGTGGATGGTGTTTAAAGAGCTGATCTCAGTTTGATAGGTGTGTTGATATGCTAAGTCTATGAGAGAAATATAACCTATGCTATACCATATTGGTTATCTATAAGCCATTTGGTAATAGCTTTTTAGTGTTGGAATTCTCTATAGTGGAGACTTATTATCTCAGAGAATGAGAACTTATAGATTGAGGTGCATTTTTCTTTTGTTATCTGAGATTACTGCTTTCTTCTCTGTGAGGCTTAAATAAGTCTATTCATTCTTCCTGCATCTGTGTGGAAGCAACAGCAAATATCTGAGACAAAACTTTGGTTTGGCTTGTCCTTGTCACAGAGATGGTCACTTCTCTGTCCTCTTAAGTTTTCTTCTTTGTCTTTCTTTTGGTTGTTTTTTACCTTTAAATCTTTGTTTTGGTGGCCTCACATTGTGGTCTCTATTACTACATTGCAGACTTGCATCGTGTGGTGCCTTCTGATGTTGATGGACACAGTGATTTATTGTATCTGTGAAGTGATGAAGTATTTTTTATGTAGTGCTGAAAATCCTTTTTCTATGTCTAATATGCTGTTGAATTTTCAATTTTTGGCAAATTTTGACAGTTGACTTTCAGCTTAGACAGTGTTTTGTCCTTGGGCATGCCTACACTGTTTATGGGATTAGTTGTTTCTTGTGATGCTTTTCTTGGTCACACTTCTTGTCCTCCTTCAAAGTTCTGTTTTACTGGTGAATTTGTTAATGGAGTATCACTTGGTAGAGTTTCTGGTATTGCTTGTGTTATTTTTCATAATTTATCATTACAGTGGAAGACATAATAGAGAAAGGGTTCAGCCCTTTATATGAACTAGTTAGTTATTGAAAAAAGTTCTATCCTTTGAAAAAAGGTACTATGAAGGTCAGAAGATGTTAAAAGTGTGTGAAGGCTTTTCTATAGTGATTTTATAGAATATTTTATATACTTTTTTTTTTTTTTTTTACAGTTCTGGAAGTAGGGGGGAATTCCTCACTGTACTTCATGCATTATTCTGTAATAGTTCTTATTTTGATTTTGGTTCATAGGTTTAATATGAATTCCCATGTTCAGCATGCTCTGAGATGTATGTTCACTGACCATTGTGTACTGCAAAGAACCCAAACAGAAAAGGCTTTCCTTGCAAACGAAATAATCCTCTAATTGCTCTTAGTAATTTCTCTTCAGGAGTATTTGACACCAGTTCTGTGTTTCTATTTATGAGGAGGCCTTTCCACTTTGAACAGCTCTATTAGTTTTCTGAGGGTGGTGTTGAGTATGTTGTTACTGATATGGTAGATGTTATTCTCTGTAGTTCCTTTGCTTCTTGATACTCTTTTGCATTTATGATGTGTGGTTAAAATAAACATACATTGTGCACCAAGTGCTCCAGCAAATATATTAAAGTGAAAATGGGTCAGTCTGTCTGCCTGTATTATTCTACTTCAAGTGTATTTTTGTTTCACTTATTTCCTAGCACAAAATTTCCACATGTGGCTTTAATTAGTTTTCCTGTAATATATCTCAAATGGCCTTTCTTTTGTTTTTATTGACTTGCTTCCTTAATTCTCTGCTTTTCTGCTATTTTAATGATCTTGGGAATTTTTCCTTCAGTGTATATTTTGAACTACGTCTTGTCTGGCCAGCTTTCACCAAACTTGACTACATGAATTGCACCATTTCTTAGAAGCTTTTTAGAAAGCTTTCTCTGTTCTAGCTTGAATTTTTTTAGAATTTCTCATTCTGAGTTTTGTAGTGGTGGTTCTCTGGTAGTGCAAAATAAAACAGGTGAACAGGAGCCCAGCTGATACTAATAAGTTGTGACTCATGCTGATACACACTGCTGGTTTTGCCTGTGCATTTGGAACACCTGTATGTGATGCAGATTTGAACAGATTTCAAACTGATACAGATGTAGCTGATCAGCAATTTCCTAGTGCATTCTGGGAAGCTTTTACATGGGTTCTTTTTTTTCAGGCTAGAGAGTGCTTATAAGAAGTAGGTCAAAGACCAGGCATAGTTCAAAAAGTCTCTTGCAGTTCTTGTTGACTATAGCCCACGCTTCTGCCTGGTTCTTCACATTTTCTTGGCTGTTCCATCCTACTTCAGTGTTAGTCACCCATCTCAAGAGGTAAGCCATTTTTTAGTGTTTTTTTCATGTGTACTTGTAGGAGCAGCCTTTGCATTTTCAGAACAAATGGTTGTATTGTATGAGAGATCATTTTCACCCTACAGGCTTTCCATAGTAGTGGTTGTAAGGAAAAATGCAAAGGGAGGCATATGTAAGAAAGAGTATTTTTGGTTTTTTTCCCTTGGTACATCTTTTCTTTGACTGTTGGTTGAGAGTCATCTTACATTTATGTGGGCTTTTGATACTTGAATTCTTTGAATCCATGTATAGTTTTGGTTGCTGCAAAACCCTGCTCTTGTGTGTGAGGGGGAGAATAACTTTTATTTGTTGGATGCTGTTGTACTCTGAGAAAGCATGGGCCTTGTGAGTGTGGAACTAGCTTTGCAGACTTCAAAATCTTACTCCATTTTCTTGATAGAAGCCTCCTCATTTTTGTGGTATAATTCTTTGTTAATAGACAGTATTATTAAAAAAAAAAAAACCCACAAGGTTTTGGGGAATTTTGAAGTTGTTTTGGATTGTGGGGTTTTTGTTTGTTTGGGTTTGTGGTGTTTTGTATACGTGTATTTTGTTTTAGGTAATACTAAACTGGAGATGGTAGTCCTTGTCCAAAATACTGTCTGTCCCACTGGTCCTCTTTTATCCTGACCATATTACCTTCATTCTAAACTATTTGTGAATGTTACTGTAGAAGCTACCAGAACAATGTGGAAAGAGCCAGGAGAGTTTGTGATAGCATTCCACGGGCAGCTACTTAAGAGTACTGCAGCTGTTGCCATTATCTAATATTTTCATGGAAAACATAATTTTAGTTACGGAAAATCTTTGAATGGCTGAATGTTCACTTTATTTCTTTTAGTATAACTGATTGCTTTCGGCATTTCTATCTAATCTTTGACAAGGAGGTGTTTATAGGTGGGAAGGTATTTTTCAGTCCTTGGATCAGTCATGAGGTACTAGTGCTATCTCAGCAGGTGACTTGGAATCTGCTTGTGGTTCTGGTGTGATGGATTGATACGTTTCTATGAGCGATAACTTTTTAAAAGCTGACAAGGTGAGCATGCTACTGAGTATTCCTTACTGCATAACTCTGAAGGAATATTTTCTTCTTAGCTTTACATCTTTCTTGTTTTTACAGGATTCAGTTCGTGGATTATAAGAGAGGTGAATACCTAAAGACTTTTTTATTATGTTTGTTACACTGAAGTAGTAAAATTCTGAGACTGGTATTAATAAAACACCTGCTATCTATGGACTTTCTCCCTACTTGCACCTGAGACCCTTCCTATGTTTTATCCCTTTGTATCTAGCAATGGGTTAGCACCTTTCTCTATCAAGACGCTATTTTTACCAAAGTGTGACCTGATTCTCCATTTAAACCATGTGTTTTACAAGAATAAGCATTTATCTGTGTACTCAGTTTTACATTAGTCTTTCTCTCTCCTCCATATTTTCCTTCACTGTCCCCCTGCCCCTTGGCTTTCAGATGAGTTCTCAAAGGGGTAGGAACCGAGGGGCGTGGCTCATTACATTGACAAGGTTGATGTCTAGGAGGCTGTGGTGCAGATTTTGTCTTCTAGTGCTTTTCAGTGTCTCCACTCATACTTTTCAGATATGAGTCACTCTAGATTACAGCCTTTAAAAACCTGCACTGAAAACCAACACCCCAAAACTGTATAATCATCTCTAAATTTCTACTGAAGTGTTTGTTCCTCTTTCATGCCATATTGAATTTAGTCAAAGTGGAATGAAATCTGTGATTGAGTTAGTACCAATACTGAGATGTTTTATATCCTGATAAATACTGTGCACAGTATTAACGCAGCTGTGTTAACTTAATAAGCTATCCAAGCTATTTTAAATCAATCTCTTAATCTTACCTGTTCATTACTTGGTATTGCACTTTTTTGTGTTTCTATCTCTAGACTGCCTTGATAAATCTGCCATTTCAAATCAACTTGTGTTGCTGTCCCCTAACTGCTGCGTTTTGTAGTGCTTTATGTAGAACAGTATCAGTGCAGCTACCTCATTAGTTGATATCTTGTATGTGCCTGGTGGCCTAAGAGTCAGTGTACTTTTGTATATTTATGTTGATGAAGTGATGAAATGATCCTTAATTTCCATTCATACTTTTGGAAATACTCCTTTCTGGAGTTTTTAATCCTTTCATAGCTAGAACTCTTAAGCTTTAAGTCTAAATCAAGTATAGAAGTTGCTTTTCTAGTCAGTGGCAACAGATCTTTTGAAACATGAGTTTTGAATTTTATGATCTAACCTATTTTTGTGGTGCAAAGGTTTGTCTTGGATGTACTATGAATGATGATTCAATATAAGATATTCAGCATGAAGATAATGAACAATTAAAAAACAAAAAGGGATTATTTGTGAGGAGTCACATATTGCTTCCTTAATGATAGAAATATCTGTTTCAGCTGTAGGATTATGATGGATTTTCAGTTATTTGAACTGTAGTTTTATAACTTCCAGTGTAGGAAGATTATTAATGATGTTCACCTCCAAGAGAAAAAATTACCTGATATTTCCAGTATGGAAGCACTTCAAACTCTGATCAGCCTACTGACTCTTTGTTAAAACTTTTGTTCTGGTAATTTTTGTGGTTTAGAGTTTATTCTGCTGTTGAAGTATGTGGAAAATCATAATCTCTAGTAAATAAGTAAGTCTAAGTAGTTTTGCTGTTACTAAGATTTATACTAGTGATGTAGATTCATTTATGTTAGTGCAACCTTGTGTGTTTACCTTGCGTTAATTTAAAATTGAATTGCATCAATGAAATTGTTCCAACAAAGCAATTCATTGAAAGCTTGCAGAATTGTGAATGGTCCATATGCTATTCAACATCTTACATATGCTTGAATTCTGTACTTGGGAAACTATTTCTTTTGCTATCCTTTTGTTTACAATTAGAAACCTTTCTTAACTATGCAGAATAGGTATTAAGTTTCAGAATTAGATAAAAGTGAGAGAGGGCAAGATATTTAATTTACAGTTCCTATCATGCTTTTTGGTAATGATGGTAGTACTGGGACAGTGTAGACAGAAGGATGGAAACAATAATTCTTGGAGTAGAGCCTTCTGAACTCTAGTACCAGCAATATGGCATTGTAATCAGTTTCACATGGTCTTTTCTTCTTTTAAATCGTCATCCTTTGTGACAAAAACTCAATTATATGGAAGTTTCTAACTTCTATTGACTTTTGACTGGCTACTTTAATATCTTGAATTTAAAAATTTCCTGAAGTATGCATTTTGTACAGTTTGAGCTGTTGAGGAGACCACATACTTCATAGTATAAGCTGTACATGTGGTACAAACTCTAGCTAACAATGCAACGTGAATTTGGATTTTAAATTCCTTCAAGAAATCCTGAAGATTTCCTGGGAGACAGGAAGGAATTGTTTGTGGTCTGAAAACAAATTGTGGCTTAAAAAAACCTCCTTAGCAGTCCTATTTATTTAGAAAATTGAAATCCAGCTAAATAGTCTATACTTAGTGTAGTAAAATGAGATCTTTAAAACACTATAATGAAAGGCTACTGAGGCATTATTAAAAATTAATACAGCCAAGAGAGTTATTGAAAAAAAGTAGCATTTAGCAGTAATAGTTAATACATTTTGGTACTGCTATATGGGAAGTAGCTTCCAGCTTCTTAACCTGTGCTCAGTTTCCCTACTAATATTTAAAATTATTTTTTCAGCTGTTTTTCTTCTCATATATTTGTAAGTTAAAAGTAACTATTCTAGGTCAATGAGTTTGTCCTTTGACTGAAAACAAAGACTTGCCCAAAGTTGTTACTGTTTGTAAGCATCAAAATAAGCTGTAGAGGAATAATATTTTAAGTAATCAAACTGATCTTTAGGGAGTAAAATGACATAGAAAAAGCTGTATTGTGATGCTTTGTGGGGACTTCTAGGAAGATGCTCGGGTTTTGAAGATGTTGAGTTTTGGGGGATTGGAGTGATATAGTTCTGGTCTCAGAGAATGTATTGGGTTTGCATGGCAAGATTTTGGTAGCTGGTGGTCTGCAGGGATGGCTTCTGTGAGAAGCTGCTAGAAGCTTCTCCCATGTCAGATAGAGCCAAAGACAACTGGCTACAAGGTGGACCTGCCACTGGCCAAGGCTGAGTGCATCATTGATGGTGGTAGCAACTTTGATAACATATTTAAGAAGCAAAAAAAAAAAAAAACCAAACCCCACCTCTGCTTCAGAATGGTAACTGAGGAGAGGAGTTGAGAGTATGTGAAAAAAACCAACTCTTCAGACACTGAAGTAAGTGAAGCAGGAGGGGGAAGAGAAGGTTCAGGTGCTGGAGCAGAGATTCTCCTGCAGCCTGTGTTGAAGACCATGGTGAGTCACTGTCCCTCCACAGCCCATGGAGGTTAATAGTGGACCAGATATCCAATTCCAGACTGGAGGACTCTATGTGAAAGCAAGTGGATGGTTGAAGGAGGCTATGACCCTGTGGGAAGCCTCTGCTGGAGCAGGGTCCTGGCAGGACCCAAGACCCCATGGAGAGAAGGGCACACTGGAGCAGGTTTGCTGGCAGGACTGTGACCTCATGGGGGATTTATGCTGAAGCAGTCTGTTGCTGAAGCACTGTGTTGCTTGGGAAGGACCCACACTGAAGAAGCTAGTGGAAGACTGTCTCCCATGGGAAAGACTCCATGCTGGAGAAGGGGAAGAGAGCGAGGACGAAGGAGAGGCAGAGACAAGCTGTGATAAACTGACTGCTACCCCCATTCCTCATCCTCCTGCACTTCTCAGGGGAAGGAGGGAAGAAAATTTGGGAGTGAAGTTGAACCTGGGAAGAAGAGAGGGGTGAGGGGAAAGTGTTTTTAAGATTTGGTTTTATTTTCCTCATTATCCTGCTCTGATTTCATTGGTAATAAATTAATTTTCCCAATTTGAATCTGCTTTGCCCATGATGGTACATGATGAGTTATCTCCCTGCCCTTATCTCAACCCACAAGCCTTTTGTTGTTTTTTTTCTTTCCCTGTCCAGTTAAGGAGGCAAGTGACAGAGTGGCTTGGTGGGCATCTGACCAAGGTCAACCCACCACAGACAGACAGCTTGTGTTTCAGTGATGGAAACATTCTGAATTACCTCTTGAGGAAGCACAGAAAACATGTGGGTTAAATATTTTTGGTTAGAGTTTTAAACAGTTACAATTTTATGCAGAGATTGATCAATGTATGCTACTATTAATTTCTCTATTTCAACAAGCAGCTGGTTTTCAGCTTTTGAAGTCTTTCAACTATTTTCATTGCATTGACATTTGCAGTGGTGAGGTATAATTAAAAAAAAAAAAAGATGTGATTGATACTTGGAGTGATGAACAAGGTTTAGGTAATGCATCCTGGCTGTGCTGAGAGCTTTGCTGCTGCTGATACACCAGTAGATTCTGACTGCTTAGAATAACTGGCAGTGGTGTTCAGCAAATCCACTGCCACCTCTGGAAAGTCTTGTTTATCAGAGAGGAATCAGATTGTTCTCTCATGCAGGTTGCTGTTGTCTGTCTTCATACACTTGAAACTATTTAGAGATTTCTTGGAGGAGAGTATTATCAGTAAACAGCTTGTAATAAACTTCTCGTGTCTCTAATCTCACATTCTAGTGCAGTGCAACGTGGATGAAAGTACTCGCGTTTCATGCTCTCTGTAACTTTTACTTACACATCTGGGGATTATTTCCTACTAACTAGTGCCCCTTGCTTGACACTTCCCCTGGAAATAAGTGCCCAGATTTCACACAGAAGGTTCAGAAGTTGGGTCTTGGAGGATTTTTATCTCCTAGCTACATTGTGCTTTAAGTCCCTGGCTGAACAGAAAGAAGATGTCAAATGTAACTATTCTTTTTGTGGTGAGTTCATAGTGGTTGAGACGTTTTACCCTGGGTTGGAATATTATAATTGTGTGAATTGAAGAGGAAGTGAAATGTTTTCTTTTTTGAAGTCTGTCAAATGGCTACTGCTATTTACAGCTCTCTTGTATAGGAGAAGACCGTCATTTATTTGTTGTGGTGGTTGAATGGTAAATTACAATGTAACTTCAAATGTAACAAGCAAATGAACACAAAGTTCCAAAGTTTATGTTGGTTCTGGATACATTCGAAATGCAACTTACTAGTTTTTAGTTGGTGACACGGCGCAGCTACTGCACTTTTTTTTAATGGGAAGGGGGTTTTGTGGTTTTTTGTTAGTTTGTTTTTCTGTTTTTTTTCCCTCCTCCTGTAGAAGAAAGGATCAGGGCCATAATTGAACTTCTTCCCTCTTATCACTATCATATAGTATTTTCTGTTTTGATTGACTGCCAGAGACCAGTGTATGTGTCTGTTCTACCTGAAAACATTTGATTGTCCTTGGTAGTTATGGCATGGATACTTACATTAGATTTTCTTTGTGTAGGTGAGATTAGAATTGTTTAATTTTGTGTGCTTTTGAAATTGCAGAACCATTCCTTTATTCCTTGCACAGGGATAGTTAAGACTTTCACAGATGCCTGGCACATTTAATTGCAAACTACCATGGAATTGCACATGCATTGTTCTGTTGAATCATCTTTTCTTGTTTAAAAATTCATGGCAAAAATGAAAGAAAATGGAATGCCTACTGAGCATCAGTAAATTATAAATGTAAATATGAGCATTTGGAGGCCTTTATGCAGTATGAAATAAATGTTAATGCAGGTGATATTGTCCAGCTTGGAATCACAGCATTCCGAAGCTTTAAAAAACTACAAAGATTGGTTAAAATCAGGATGAAAAACAAACCCCGAAAACCACCAACCCAAAGCCTTGGATCAGTTACAGAATGTTAAACCATGACTGAGAACAATTTACAATGGAAGACATCTTATTAACAGTAGTCAAAACTGAGAAAGCGTGTGTTCAGGTGTAGGCTTTGGAGGAGGGCATGACAGAGCACAAGATAGATCTAAAAATCTGGTACTTCCTAATACTTTGCTTAGTTTTTTTGGGTTTGTTCACAGACGTAAAGATTTTCCTTTCAAAAATGCTAGAGGTTGCTTGTTTAAAAAGTGTGGCTTTATTTGACTTGAAAGATCTTCTTGTCCTCAACAGAGAGTGGCCTCATGGCTTTTGGTTGGTTGTGTGGGTGACATATTAGAGTATACAAAATTTGTTCCTTTGAGATGAAGAGGCTCTACAGTGCTGTTCACAGAAACCAAAAAAACACCCTGAACCAATAACAGCAGCAACAGAAAAAAGACACCCCCCCCCCCAAAAAAAACAAAAACAAAAACAAAAAACCCAAACAGGAAACTCCAAACACACCAAAATTTAAAAAAGCTGTTTGCTCTAAGTAAGCAGATAAAACTGGATTTAAAAAAGGGGCATATCTGTTTAGTGAGGCACTATTAGTTGTTTCAGACAGTTATTGAGCAGTGATTTCTTTGTCACTGTTCAATTGGTTGGACTTTACTTTCTTCAGAATAGAAATTTAAATTAATGTACTTAAAGATTCACTTTTTTAATACTTTACCATCTTCACTATTTAAATATGATTGCATTTTTAAAGTCTCCTTTTGATCTGCAATAGTAAAGTTCACTGTAATCCTTGTCATAAGTGATGTCAAACACTGGGGTTATGGCTTTACTTTCAAATTAAGTAAAAACTGAGTTGTCATGGGGAACAAGTATTCAATGACTGTGTTGATGGAGTCCTGGGTAGATATTGTTAACAAAGGAAACCAGGTATTTTTCAACCTGGATTTTTCATTCTCCTTTGTAGGCCCATTTGGTTAGATTAACATCTGTTCTCCCTTGAGCTTCATAGCTTCACTATTACAGCTTATGTGTATCTAAAATTGTTGGGTGGGGTTTTTTTTCAAAATAGTAAGTCATTCTTCAAAGTGAGTGTTGTAACTTACTGAATGAAAGCAGGGCTAGCATCATCATCTGTGTAAACAGATTGCTTTTTCTTGTACTTAATTCTTCATGAACATGAAAGCTGTGCCTATTCTTACAGGATTTGGAGCTATTTTTTAATGGATGTCAAATCAAAACTATGCATATTTCCAGCTCTCCATTCCTTAAAAATACACTTTTCAAATAATGTTCATAGTATGTGAAGTATTCTGGCTGGAGTATTTTAGCAAAACACTTCTTTCCATAAAAATCCTCATGTGACAGGCTTCCCAGTCTTACTGATGGCCTTTGTGCCATTTCTCTGGACCCTCTCCAGCCTGACCATATCTTTTTTTATATAGCAGGGACCAAAAGTGAATGCAGTGTTCTGGGTATGACCTGACAGGTGCTGAGTAAAAAGAAAGCTTGTAAAAACTTACAAGAAAAATGTCAGAGGAGTTTTTACCAGAGTATGTAGTGACAGGACAAGGGGCAGTGGTTTTAAAGTGAGAGAGCGCAGTCTGATTAGATATATGAGAGAATTTTTTTTACGGTGAGGATGGTGAGACACTGGAGCAGGTTGCCCAGACAAGTTATGGATGCACTGTCACTGGTAGTGGTCAAGGTCAGATTGGGCTTTGAGCAACTTGAAATTGAAAGGTGTGTCTCTGCCTATGGCAGGTTGGGATTTAATTTGATAATCTTTAAAGGTCCCTTCCAACCCAAACGATTCCGTATTTCTCAGAGCACTGTCTGGCAAATGAGAAATGGGAAGGAGAGGAGTGAGATGAAGTGCTTGTGACCCTGCTTGTGGCTGTGTGGGGAAGCTTAGGTGCCATTGTTGTTAGGGAGGATTTGCAAATCTCTTGTGTTGTTGCAAGACCTGCTCAGTCAGAGGGTGAATGGGGTATCTTTTAGCTGAACCTCATATCCCTTGTGAAATGGATTTTGTATGCTAGGTATTTTCTTTTACAAAACCTGTTTAAAAACTGCTAAGGGCTGAATGGATTCCACTAAATGAAACAGATTCAAGCATGAGTCTTCTTCATGGGTAATCTCCTTACACAGGGTAATTTTGATTGTTTTCATTAAAATATGTTGGCTCTTAACACATGGCTTATGCTAAGTTGCAGCAAAGACCCATCTAGCCCAGTATACTGTTTTGCAGGGGTGCATAGGGAAGAGTTTAGGAGCAGGGAAAGCATGTAATGAGGCCTTTTCCTAATGCTACTCTAGCTGCTAGGAAAACATGGCTGTGAAACTTCTTAGGTACCACCTTTGTGCTTAGCACTGGCCAATACCTTTCCTCTCTCCCCCACCTCCAATGACATTCTCTGCTGCTTTTGAACATATGCAAAATGTGGTTTAGCATACATTCCTGTGGGAAGAAATTACAAAACTGACTGTGTAGTATTTATTTTTAAACCTACTTTCTCTCCTTTTAATGCAACACCCCTTAGCTCTTAATTTCAAGAGTTGGGATTTTTTTCACTATACCACCCATATTTTTATAGGTCTCATGTTTTTCCTCAGATGCCTTCTTCAAGCTGAAGAGTCCTAATTTACTTGTTTCTTGTAGGAAACTATTCCGTATCCAAACAGAAAAATATAAAATGTGAATTGAAAAATATTTTAAAACCAGCATTTCTGGTCTTAACTGGAGAGAAAAGTGTTTTCTAGAAATATAACTCCCAGTCTTAACTACTGTTTATTTCTTGGGTTTCTTGTTCATGAGCTTGCTGGAGCAGATTGAAGTCATAATCCCTTAGTTTTAAATCCTCCAGTTTGGAAAACATACTCTTGGTTTCCCCACCCTCTGCATCCATTGCTTAAGTATGTGATACATGGAGCAAATCCTTATCTGTTTTCTTTACTTGCTCCTTCTGTCTTACTCTCTTGCGTTTCTGCTGATCCTGGTTATGTCTTTTTGTCACAAATAGTTGCAATAGCAACTTAGGGATAAGACTATTTCACTAGAACTAAATTTTATGACCAATTTTTTTTAGTGGAAATGGAATACTGGGGAAATTTGTGAAAGCCATTCTTAAACTTTAATTGGAAGATTCACAAAAGCATTATTTGGATTAAATTGGTTGCTTACACGTTGCCGAGATTATTGCTGCAGTGACATCCACAGAATCTAGTAGTGATACTACCTTGATTCTTGACTGGATTTAATTACCTGTTAATTTGTTACCATGACATTGTTCACCAGATGACATACAGAACTTTGGTAATTTATCCAAAGTTTTCATTTAAGTGAATTTTTTTCCTGATGTTTATATAGCTATCAGTATTAGGAAGTAGGATAAAGCTCCTCTCTTGCCTTATAGAGGCCATAAGGATCTCTATAAATATATTTAATTGAACCTTCACAATGTGCTTATTTTTTATTCTCTAAATGTAAAAGTACTTTAAATGTCAGATGGTCTGTTCTTTTCTATGTTTCTATTGTATAGGCACTTGGGAGTACAGAGAGACTGGTATGTTGTTTTTTCTGCTTTTAAATAGCATCTCAAGGTGCTGTTGTTTTTCCATATTCTTTTGGTTCCTGGCAGGAAAATTCAAAAGGAGATTGTTTGGATTTTGTTAAATCTTTAGTTTTTTTCATAGCAGCTCACTTAATTTACTATCTGATTTTTGCAAAGTAAATTACACTGATGAAGCAGAGATGTGGCTTTTGTGGCCTAGGTGTTACAAGTTGTCTTGTTTCAATAGTTCAGTTTTGAATGTAGACAAATTGTGGCCATTTTTCAATGCCTAGTTGTGTATAGATGTGCATAAATTGTTTTGGAACTCTTTAGTTCTGGTTATTTTTGGCATTTTTTTCAATGCTTTTGGTTTAGTTGTTTGTAATAGCCTAACCTGATTTTATGAATTGGTGTCAAAATTCAGTGTGTTATTTTATACCTTTGAGACTAATCATGCTGCTGCTAAGCAGTATGTTACCACAGATGTGTTAAATGATCAATGCACACAAGAATGTCACTAAAGGCATTATGAAGGTATATTCAGATGTCACATATCATGGGACAGAATGGCAGAATACCACAGTTTTCTATATTTCAGCAAAACATACACAAAGCCAAGTGAAAAATAGTCCCCAGCTACCATTTGGAGAAGGCAGATGAGCCTTGTCCTGTGACTGAAAGGCTCTGCTTCATGGCTGTGGAATGAGTAATTAAAGGTACTACGTAGTAGCTTTGCTTTTCCTGAAGTTGAGTCATACACATGTTGTAAGATTGTGAGGTTGTGTATTTGGAAGCATATCCAGCACTACGTCAAGGATTTTCAGATAGGTCTTTTACTGAGATTCTGGTAGGCTTTGAATGTGTTGGGAGGGGAGGATAAAAAGGATGCTGGAGAGCAGGTGGTAATTACAGGGCCTAATAGGTAGCAAGTTTGAGGCTATTGTCTCTATAGATGTACTTTATAGCCACTTAAGGAATGGAAGAGTTGGAAAAGGATTCTTACAGAGGTGGGAAAGAGCCTAAATTAGAATCTCTCTTTCAGGTGACCTTGGAAAAGCTTATTTTTTCTGCTTCCCTTGTCTCAAGAGATTAGCCCTTTATTTAGGAACCAAATTAGATCTCTCAAATTTGATAGTGCAGATGTTTTTGTAATCACCTAGTGATTAATTTTCAGTTAATTTGAGATCTGTTATTGCATAGTCAATATCATCTCTCTTATGGTATAGTTAGGGGTATTGACACTCAAATCTGGGATTTGGACTCTGAATTTGACACTTTCTTCTTAGACCTTTATAATAATTTTGGATTTTTAACTTAGATTTTTCTATGGTAGTCTATTTTTGAATTTGTTATGCAAGTTATTATACTGGTATCTGTAAATATTTTTCCTGAGTTATTTTGCTATGCTTGATATCTTTATGTTTCTAATGGAAAAGGTATGGATATATATTGTTTAAGATCACATTTAGAATAAAATCACTGAAATGTCAAGTTCGTTATTTTGCCTTTTTGGGCATTGTGCGTATTTCTGCATTGTGCGTCTGTCTCGTGGGTACTTTTTTCTTGGTTACAAGCCAGTTGCCTAGTTAAAATAAGTGGGTTTATTCTTGGTCTATTTTCTGACCCACATGCAGTCACTTTTGTGATTTTTAGCTTTACTCAAATAATAAAGCTTTTATTGCAGGCTTCATTGTGTTCTGGCAAAAAGCAGTCCTGTCCATTTTTTACCATGAAATGACAAGCCCACAGTTTGTAACTGTGATAGCCTTCCTTACAAACTGAAGACTATCAATTTGAACTCAGTTTTATACATAAAATTATTCTTAGAAGTCCTAACACTTAAAAAAAAAAAAAATCAGTAATAATCTGTTCTTGAATCTTTTAGAAAGCTGCTATTTGGGGTGTGTGTGTATCTGAGCAATTGATTTGTACAGTAAGTATTGTCAAAGCTGTGACTTGTAAAGCTTTATAAAATAGCTTTTTGATACCATATCCCCCAAAAAGAAGGCAGTTAAGCAATGTGTTCTTATAGCATTTTAATGAAAACCTGTATTTTTAAATAACAGTAGGAAAAAGTTTAAAATCTTTGTCTCTGTCTGTTCTGTGTTGAATACCCAACCTGAGGCTCATATTCCTTTCTCTGCTTCAGAGATGTTATAATTGAGCTTGTCTAAGGAGACTGATGGAGTTATTAATTAAGAGTGATTCCTAAAGCAATGGTGTTGAACACTGGAGGGCAACATTACTGTTTGCTGGAGACCAGTGTTGGGCTCTGTGTAGCAGAACTTGTGCTCATCTGGGTGCTTTATGCCTGCTTACCTTTTCTACTACTTGGCATATTTTAAGGTTCTTCAAATATAAGTTAAAATTAATGTGAATTCTACAGCTGATTCCTGATGTGGCCTTTGCTTTGCTGTTCCTTGCAGTGTAGTGATTTAAGGAAATTGAGTACCCAAATTTTGTCAAGTTTTAAAATGACAGTCCAGAAGTGTCTACTTTTAATGAACTCCATTTACCACAGTTTGCTAATCCAAAAGGTATCTTCCATTCCATATAAGGCACTGGTTCTTTAACTTTGGTTCAATGAGTATTTTGAAAATGCATGCCAAAAATATGAATATCTTTTTTAGGAGACTGAATTTAGGAAACTGAATTTGGATGGTAGCTGAGTTTCATTTATGCATATGAAAATGATTTTAAAATAATTTTAATTATTTTATAGAGTTTAAAAATATCTAATAGTTACATGCTCAATATTTTAGTGTGTATCAATAAGTTGGCCAAGAAAACGAAAAAATGAATGAGATCCATGTTACAAGACAACTTAGACATGCCTTTAGTATCAATTAAACACTGAGGTGCCTCTGGAAAATTGGCAGAACCTCTCATGTGAACCATCACCTTAAAAATAAAGAAATTTCTTGACTCCGAACTACTATTTTGAGGACTTGTTTTCTCCTAAATTGGAGATTTGCAGTATTATTACAATTTCAGGATGATTCTCTTAAAGGTCAGGACCCATTTGTTGTGGGACTGTGTAAATCTGCTGGGATTTGCTGAGCAACCCTTCCGTGCTGTGTGAGTCAGTAGTGTGTTTAGCAGAAAACAACCTTTCCTTTTTCAGTATTTGGCTATTGGGCTGCTTGATTCCACTCTGCTGACCCTAGCAGGAACTATATGTGTCTTCTGGAGCAGCAACTACTAAGACCATGTCATTTCCACCCAGAATTTCTAAGGAATTTAAGCATGAAGAAATGGAATTGTATATTATAATGAAAACCGTTCTAAGGAGATCAGGGGAGGTGTAGGTCAGTACATCTGATGTGTGTACTGATAAGCAGGTAGAAATCACAATTCAGAATAGAATTAGAGGTCATGTGGGTGAGCACTGGAAAAGTTTCAACATGTTTGAAGCATCAACATTTTCTAAAGAGAACTGTGTATGAGCAGTTGATATTATCCAGAGCATTTGGCTAGATTTTTCATCAGTAGCTCAACTTTTGAATTTGAGCTGCTGTGATATAATGAGATATTCTCACATATGTAAAAACTAGTTAAAATGTACAGTGAAAAGGACAAAAATAAGTGCCCTGTTTTCATACTGACGAGAAGACACCAATGGAATCCCATAAGGATCTGGTCTGAGGCCTGTGCACTTAATATATTCATAAATCATTTAGAAGAGGAACGAATATAATGAAGTATCAAAGTTTGCAGAAACTACAGGGTAATTCAGTAGAAGTAAAAATCCAACTGATAAAATAGCTGTTCAGTTCCCTGTAAATATGTGTATATATAGGGAGGGAATAATCATAATTTTACATATATAGATCTATGATCCTCAAATTTATTGTTTCTACAGACACTTAAATAGATTAATAAAAATGTTAGCTCAATCCTCAGTCACAGGAAGGGAAATGTTAAGTGTAGTTGGGAACACAACCGACAGTTACAGAGAAAAAATTATATGGACAGTTGAACAGATTTACTGTTGCTTCCAACTAGGACTTGTCACATTAACCTAACAAGTAGAGAACATTCCAAACAAAGTAAGATGCTTTTCAACATAATGTGTAGTTAAGTTCTGAGACAACTTGCAATGGGCTTTTGTAGCAGAAGCTATCAGATATAAGTATATACCTGCTAGCTCGAGAAGCCTGAAAAAATATTGGAGGTTGTAGAGGGGAAAATTAGGCCAAGTGATATATTTGCTTACCCTATCATATTTTTTCATGATATCTTTTAATGTCTTTAAACAGTTATTTTTTTAATAGTGGGTGGGATTTTTTGTTTTATTGGTTTTTGTGGGTTTTTTGTTTGGTTTTGGGGTTTTTTTTGTAGGTTGTGGCCTTTTTGGTCTGACCTAATATGGCAGTTTTTGCCAACTTTGTCAGTATGAAAACTCTTATTCTGGCCTCAGGCTCTAATTGAAACTCTAATTAAATTGCTCTCATGAGAGAGAGGTGAGAGGGAAAGGAGAAGTAATATTTCTGGTACCTCTCTTCCTATGGTGGTAGTATTAATGTTTAATCCTCCTGTCCTGCTGACACTCGTGGTTTGACCTTACTTCTCCTATTCCCCTTATCAGAGGACAGATACGTAGATGTGAAGTGGTTCTTGCTGGCTTTCCTGTTAGCATCCTAATCCTGTTCTCCTGCTGCAGCACTGTGCTTCCAGCATGCCTGGTGCTATTTTACTTCCTCAGTTCCTTGTATCAGATCTAACAAACTGAAGGGAAGCTACAATATTCTGCTAGAAATAGAAGTTAGCTTCCAGCTTCATATGGGAGCTGTTGATAAGACTTGAAGTTGTACTTACTGAAAGGCCTATCTAATTATGTAAACCAGCCTATTTATAAATATTATTCCCACTCCTCTCTCTGAACTGTTTCAAATTAGAGCAGGATAACCAAACTGGTTAATGAAACCTTATTGACCTGAATGGAAACCTGAACCAGAAGAACTTAACTGTAGCTGCCCCTAAACTGAGGAAGGAAGTTTTGTGCCATGGCGTGTTAGCTTTCCAAGGAGATGACGTGTGATGATAGGATTGTCTGGGGCTTGCTGAGAAGCAGCTTGGCTGTTAAATAAGATTAAGTTGGAGACACCTCTTGGTGTGAAAAAAGGGATGATTTTTGTTGATCTTTGGTTCTGATGCCATTCCTTGGTCTTGAGCTGACTTTAGCCATGTCAAGGGAAGCAGGGCTTCATAATACTTTGGGAATATATACTTATACTTAGTACTTAAATATTTAAATACTTAATTTAGGAAGACAAATTCTGAACATTTCCCCTTCCTACTCCTTTCTACCAGCTTATACTGCCAAGTGTGATGTTTTATGGTCTGATGCCATTCCTTGGTCTTGAGCTGATTAGTGGAAATCCTTTAAATTTTTAAGTACCATGCTCAATTGTTGCATTGTTTGGGGGTGGGTGGTTTATTTTTTCGTTTTGGGGATGGATAGGTCTTATCTTTACATTCCAAGTTAACCAATTTTTATTTACATTTTGTGAGAGCCAGAAGTCTTGGCTTTGCCTTTGCTATAAGTATTTCTCCTTGACTGTGTATATGCCTGAGGCAACTGTAGACCGTAAGTGGCCTGAGCAGGGGCACCACTGAGAGGCTGCAGTCCACAGACAACTTGTACCAGAGCAAGGACACCCTTGAGTTTCTTTTACATAGTAAGATATTTATTGATGGAAATGTCTTTAAAATGTACAATATAAATAGTTTTGGTTGGGGGGTTCTTTCTTGGCAACTAGAAGTCCAAATTATTTGCTTATCTGTTCCTGCTAGCATCCTAACATCAGATGCAGTCCTGCAGCAACCAACAGTTTCCATATTAATTGTTGCTGTACATAGTTTTTCCAGTCTTTTAAGCCCTGGCCTTTACTTTTCTTCAGAATGAATCAGTAGATAGAGATCAGTACTATTTTTAATTAGTTAAAGACAATTTCAGAATCAGTTAAAATTTCTAGTTTCAATACTTGGCTGGCTGAAGAGCCCGCAGTGAAGTGCAAGAGCATCATTCAGTTTTGCTGTAAGGGGATACCTAGCAATGGGGGTACTGTGCCTGTTTATGCAGTATTGTTGGATAAAAGCATAGCAGTGTGGTGAAAACAAAGATATGTACATATCTCCTTTATAAATAAGTTCTGTATCATTGCAGTCATCCTATTTTGCACTTAAGAACCACCTCCTCAGTTTTTTTAATAGATGCTATTACTCAGCTAAATCTCTTCCATACATCCCTTCTCTTTTGAGATCCCTACTGAAAATATGGGAAAACACAGGAGTAGATTTCCATTATTTTGTTGTAGGCATCCATTAATTTGCCAGCACTATTTTGAGATTTTACTCCTAGGCAACATTGATAAATGCTATGATTAATAAAGCTGTTGCCATGCAAGTCTTTCTCCTACTTGAATATCATTCTTCCTTTTATGAGAGAAGGAGAGGATAAGCACTGTTTAACACACTTCACTGTACCAGTCAGTGGATGAACTGTGTTGCCTTTGCTTCCTTGGTCTGAAGACACTTCCTCAGTAAGCATAGAGTGATTTTGGTCAAGGAAGTCTGTATTTTCTATCATGTAGGTGCTCAATTGCTACCTGTTTCCAGAGAAGGCTCAAAAGACATCCTGGATAAGTTATAGTCAATCAAGCTCTTTTTTTTGAAAAAAAGAAATTGTGGGCTTTTTTGGTTTTGTGGGTTTTGTTCTTTTTAGTTTAGTTTTTTATTTCTCCCCTCTAGTTTAGGCTTTTCAATTACTATTTTGGACACTTACTCATTTCTTGTTGAACTGCAGTTTACTGGACAGAAGCTACGTGGTATTTGCATCTTGTTCATCCAGATCATGTACCTGATTCATTCTATCTGGGCCCTTATCAGTGCCTCGATGGATGCGTAGCTGGCTTACCAAAGGATTTCATCATTTCTAACTTGCTATACCACCTCAGTTAATGAGTATACAAAGATACAGCATAATTTCTCTTAATGAACACTGCTCACAAGACACATCTAAGGTCTGCCTTTGTCATAACATAGATAATAAACACAACACAATGTGGTAAACACAACAGCTTAGAACAGTTTTAATCTAGTGGAAAACCTTTAACTGATCGCAACTCTGCTTCATATACTTGTCAACTATGATGGGTTTTTGACTGTAAGAGATTATTTCTGTACAAATACTGGCAAGATTGTGCAAGATGTTCATCACTTGAGTAACATATTTGAAGTTCAGGGGATTCTGAAAGAGAATCTTTCCAGTCGTGGCCAGTGTGGTGTGACTCTACTTTGCTGTACCGGTTGCATTTTTCCTTTTCTTGTACAAAATGGATGTTAGATGAAGCCTAAATCCTGCTGGGACAGTTACTGAATTCCAAATTCAACACAGATGATGTCATAATTGGTCCCATAATTGATGCACCTCAAAGATTTTGGCAGAGGTAGATGTGATGTCTTCTATGGATATTGGCTCTTCTTCATTGACAGTGAAGCTCATCCATGGTGGCTTCCTTTTAATAAGAGAGAATTTAGTGGTTGGTGTATCTTATATGAAGGAGAGGTGAAAAAAAAATACTATCAAACAGTCCCAAAAGAACATCTATTTTTGTAACAGTGCTTTTGCTAAAATAATGTACTGCTTTTAAATTCTCTGCTGGCACTTACAGAATAATTACTGTTGATCTGTGAAACTAGCAGAAGTCTGGTGATTATTTTTAAAGATGTTTTACAACTTCATAGTCTCTTGAAATGCACATCTTGATGAACATGAAATTTCATGTTAGCTAAAACATACTAAGAAAAAAATCCATAAGCTAGTGTCCATTTCTTGATTCTTTTCTCTCTGTATTTCTTTCTGCAATAAAAACAATTAATGTATATTAAGTCCTTTTATAAGGTTTTAACTTTTGTAATGCTCACTTCTTGAGCAAAGCAGAGAATTCAGGTCAGTTTATGGGAATATGAAATGTGCAGGAATAGCTCTGAGTTTTTGTACAATGAGGTAGGAGGTTCAGCATAGCTAATGGAGATCTTAGCACAATATGATTGTCTAAATTTTGTAGCAAGTAAAATGAGATTTTTTCATTTGCTTAGCATCCAGATGGTACATAGAGGAAAATAGGTTAATCCCTATTTTGTAGACGGAGCTAGTACGTACTTATTAGCAGATTTCTTCTCCATGGAAATTTCAGTCTGCTTACAGTAAAGCTCTGTTCTGTTGCTGTTCCAGCATTTCTGTTTTTATAAGGTTCTTGCATAACATCTAGATCACTGGGAACCTGGAGTTTTTGAATGCTAGGGTACATCTTAACAAAATCCTTCATAAGACACACAATATTAAATTGTGCTTTGAATGTTGTTCATTTTATCATGGATGTTCCGTTGAGAACTATCAAAAAGAATAGTCTGCTTCACTGATAATGCTATTTGTAAAAAATAAAGTCCTTCACTCATGGCAGAAAGGGAAGTTTGAAGGTAATCATGCTTGAGAGCTCTATTCTGATCCTTCATCTTAAATATTTACATCTCCTTTACTCTCACTTAACAGTAGTTACAGAATTTGCTTTGGAAATGTGCGTGTGTATCCAAAGGTTCTTTCCACAGGCTATATATGTACTCCAGAGAAAGCAGTCCACAGAAAGGATATCTGCAGCAGCTTACAAAGTTACACAAAGCAAAGTGAATACTCCTCAGTTTGTGACTCATGCTCTCATACTAAAGAGATGTTGCTAGAAAGACATCAAAAGCAGAAGGGGATTCTGACCAGCCTTTTCGCAGAGCAGTGGTGGGATGTATGGTGGATACAGGTTGAACCAGAGATGGAATAATCTTCTAGTGAGGCAGGTGGAATTCTTCCAGGAAGAGTGAAGAATGCCTATGTTAGTTGAACTCTTTTTCCATAGATAGAAAAGTCAGCTTGATCAGGGAAAAAGTAATGTGACAGGACTTGTCTCGAAAAAAAACTCTCTAAAACTTCAGATGTGCTACTTAGAGCATTACTGCAATGCATTCACTTTAAGATTCAAGCTTATGTGATAATTTCAATTGCAATTTTAAATTTATTTTTAATATTTTTCTGAAGATTTAGTCAAGGAACTGAACTTAGTTTGTGATATTTTCTTTGATTAGTCTTGAATGACTTTCAGATCTGTGGCATTCTTATGTCTTTTTGCTGAAATATAGGCCAGGCTGTCTAACAGCAGGAATCATTTTTCGAATGCATTCAGAACTTTGATTTGAGTTCCCTCTAACTATTTTGATAAAGCAAAATATTTAAGCACGTAAACATAAGCAGTTCTTTTACAACAATAGAAAGGAGCCTTTCGTTGCAACAAGTTCTGAGAAAGAACAATAGAAAAGTCTGTTAGTGTTTGCTGGTTGGTTTTAGTTTTTTAAAATTTTTTAATTTTTTTGTCACTGGACCAGTTACTGTGCTGTTTTATATACAGGGAATCATACTCTGCTGGAAGTCTTCATAATGATCCTTCAGGGCACAGCATCTGTAGGTCTTTTCAGAAAACAGACCTGTGTTGCAAGCAAATATAAGCTGCTGCTTTGTCTGCTGCCTCCTTTCTTACTGCAAGGACAAATAGGAGCTGTCTGGGGAGAGAGGAAAAACGAAGACCTAGCAAGGTGCTGAAGGATCTATACAAGGTGTGCAGGACAGAAACTTTAATGTAGTCCAACAATGAGTTCCATTTTTAGCAGAAATACAAGGAGAGAGAACTATATATAAAGTACACTCATTTTAATCAAGCATAATCTACAACTTGTGGAGGAGAAGGTAAATTATGCTAATCATCTCCATATGCAGCACATTAGAGGTAGCATTTTTGTAGTGTTTTCATTAGAGAAATGACTCAACAATTAGTTTCGATATTCCAGAGATTTATTTTTTTTAACTTGGTAATAAAGGGAAATTCACTGCCTGCAGTCCTTATCAATTAGGAGTTTGTGCTGTGTGCCTGTCAACTGTTTCCTGCTTACTGAAGGAAACTTGGGGAGGACATTTCTAACATTGCATTTAAAGTTGCTAACACTGGCCGTTGCTGCTTGGTGGGAAAAAACCTTCTATAGCCTCTCCTGAAACGCATCTGAGTTTGCAAATACTTTGTGCCTAGAGAGCAAACATTGCACCATTCAAAATCGTAACTTCCTGAGGAGCAATATGGGCTACACCTGTCCAACTTCCCTTAGTGTGATAAACAGTACAGAAAGTAGTAATAAAAAGATGGGAATGTCCTTTTAGAAATATAAAATATTATGTATTGTGTTACACAGTTGGAAAAATAATTAAAGGAGAAAAAATAGAAAATTGTAATTTTAAATCATGCTTTCACTTAATTGAATCATTTCATCATTTGATCTGCCAGCTGAAAGCATGAATTTGGTTTGACCTTTTTCTCTTTAGATGGTCATGAGATGGCCTTAACTTCAGAATTTGTACTGTATCTGGCTATGAAAATCTATTTTTTTAAATTCAATTCAGGATGAAATGAAAAAATTAAAAAAGCAAACATAATAAACAGAACATTTCCATCTTCTCTTGCACACCAAGATGTATTTTCCCCTTCTTTCAGAGTGTGTTTGAAGTCACATTTCCAATGTATTCTTTAATTAACTAGAAATAATAGTTATTAGCTAGAAAAGATAGTTTTCATCAAGTCACAAAATCTTCCAAGAGCATGGAGAATTTTACAAATGGCCTACCCTGAAACATTGTTTCTAGATGCATCTTACTGAACCTGAAAGTCAGTGTCTTGTCATCTTGACCAGAATAGACATGCTAGGCCGTTTGTCCACTTTTCCTACACTAGGCTGTCCCTGCTGTAGCTTCATTTTGGAGTTCAGCTGTCACAGATGATTAAAGACTTAGTCTTAGATTAGTTAGATGAGGAAAAGCAAGTGACTATGAAATTACTAATCAGTCCAAGGAGAGAAACTGCCAAAGACTTTAAGTGAAATAAGTAAATTTACTACCTCTATTTTGCTCCTTAAATTGAGTAAACCTTCCTATGTTGTAATTCCTGATTTATAATCCCTGGTTTTTGTTTGAAGTTCTTACTTTATCTTGGAAGCCCTTATCTGATTGCAAAATAAATAATCCAGTACTAAAAGAAGAACTGGCCAACACAGTCCCCATATTTGTTGGGAGCTAAAATAAAACTGAGGAGAAAAGTTAGGAGTGTTTAATTGGTCAAAGTCTGATCCAAAATTTTCATGATATGAAGTTAGGTAGAGTCTTTCTAATTTTAAGCAAGGGGAAATTTTTAGACTTCAGTATGTAATGTTCAGGAAAATGTTTGAAATGTCTTTGCTTTGAATTTCAAATGCAAACTTGAGTTTTCCTTTTACACTACAGATAGATATATTATCATTTGTGTAAATTTTTATTTTATTATACTGAAACAAAAACTAATACATTTACTTGAAGTACATCTGTAATATGGGGTTTTGATTCCAAACCCACATAATACATTTGATCATTTTAGTTTCTGGCATAAAGAAATACTTCACAAGACAGATACCTATGTAAATCTGGTAAATACTTACTTGAATATTGTCTTTGGTAAGGCACTTTCTCTTGTTGAGATTTTGAGGGAAATGGTTGTACACTGTATTGAAAAAGAAGTGCTTAGGTAAGAGTTTGAAAGTCCAAGATAGTTGTTTTGACATTGTCATAGTTCTGAGTATTATCTTTTGCCTTAGGTGAAAACTGAAAACCATTATTTATATTACATGTTGATTATATTTTGAATGTGTTATTGAATAGGAATTATGTCACTTTTCTCCGAATTTACATGTATTTTACAGAAAGCTAGCAGTATGGAAGATTCATTCAGAATAGTTGAATAGACAGAAATTTCAAAGTCAATGCATATAGGAGACAAGAATGAAACACATAGCTAAAGAAGATGCTGTCAATCCAGAGCTTGAATGGTAGGTGTTAGCTAAGTAAACTTCTAGAAAGTGATGAATATGCAAAAGGCAGCATTAGTTTTTGGCATCTCACTTTAAAAAAATTCAGTAATGCTAATTGATATTAGCTTTGCAGTCTATGGCTAGTGTTGACCTGTTGCTCTGACAGCTCTCCTTCTCCAGTCCAGGCTTACCTTTCCACGCACTTCATTTTCGGATATAATTCCCTGTTGTTGCTAAGGGAATCTGGGACTAGCTTTTGCTGTTTTACTGTCTTGCAATGGCTGTAAGTGATTGCAGCACACAATAGGTTTTCTAAGTTATCTACTTTTACTCTCCAGTGAATTTCTAGGTGTTATAACTTAATCTACCTGTCTTGTAAAATCTATAAACTCGAACTGGAAAACTTCTGTGAATTACTTAATTTTATTGCTAATTTTAAAGGTATTTGTTTCTGGAACACAGTCTTACAGATTATGAATGTATGAGATATATAAAGATGTGAGATAAGTTTAGTGTGTTGGTTTTTTGAGTCTTTGTTTAACACGTGGCAGTTGCTCTGTGTTTTTATTCTTTTAATGTTAACTGAGATCAGATGTCTTAAGGGAATTGCATCAGAACACCAGGGGATTTCATAGATACGTAGCCTAAAAATGGTGTAAACCATTCTTGACTTTTAAATCAAACATTTTTTGGTTTTACTTGTTCCTTTAGGTATAGCTGAATATTACTAAACTTTTACTTGTACTGCTAAAGGGAAAGGAAGGCAGCATAAGTAAAGGAAAAGCAGGGAGGGAGGGCGATTGCTCTGCCTCTTTCTTTTTTTTTTATCCTCGTCTCCTTTCTCTCTCATAGTTTCCAGGTACTTGTCTCTAAAACTAGCCAAAGAACTTTATGCATAAATTGCTTTGCCTGCCTGGTATAATGTAAATATGAGAAGGAAACTGCTCACGCATTGAAGAACATAAAAACTAAATGAGTTGGCTACTGATGCCTGGACTGCTCACTACTGCCGTGTTTTGGTTGGATAGTCTTGCTCACTCTACTTTCCCTGTAGAGTTTGCTGGTGAAATGCAGAGCTTACTTTGACTTAGAATCATAGAATCATTAAGGTTGGAAAAGACCTCTAAGATCATCAAATCTAACTGTCAACTTACCACCACCATGCCACTAAACCGTGCCATGAAGTACCATGTCTGTATGTTTTTTGAACACCTCCAGTGGTGGTGGCTCCATCACTTCCCTGGGTAGCTTGCTTTAATGCCTAACAACTCGTTCTGTGAAGAAATTTTTCCTAATATCCAGTCTAAACCTCCCCCAGTGCAACTTGAGGCCATTTCCTCTTGTCCTTTCACTGGTAACCCAGGAGAAGACACTCCCACCTCACTACAACCTCCTTTCAGGTAGTTGTAGAGAGAGATAAGGTCTCCCCTGAGCCTCCTTTCTTCAGACTAAACACCCCCAGTTCTCTCAGCTGCTCCTCCTAAGACTTTTCCAATTATTCTTATTTTTATTATAATAATAATTAAATATCTCCATATGTTTTTCTCAGAGCTCTTGTATTTAACAAGCCACGTGTTTATCAGCTGCTGCGTGAACTTCAAAAGATTCAGTCTAATCAGTCCTGATTGAACATTACACTCCTATTCCATGGCTTGTGTGGAATAGCAATCATTTTATTGATGCAGGGACTTCTTAAGGCACTACTATAAGAATATAGGTTCAAAAACTTCTCACATGCATGGTTGCCAGATGGATAGTTTTTATAGAAGAAAAAGAAAATATCTCAAGTGCTGTATGTGGAAGTGTGTTCCTCCTTGAGAGAATCATCTTCTCTCTCTTTAAATAATTTACTTGAATAAATGCCTGCCTCCTTGTTTGGAATCTTTCCTCACTGACAGGGCAGGCTAAGTAAAAGCTTTTTGTAATGTATTTGGAATCTCAAAAGAGACTATTACTTTTTCAACACTGAAAATGTACTGTAGTTAAATTAAATACTTATACATTTGACTCCAAAATCTGTTTAATGCAGACATTTAGTAAAAATTCTAGTACAAAGCTGTAGTAATATATTTTCATTGCAGAATCAAATTGATTGATGGTTTGGCATTAAAAATTCTTTCATCCTTGAAGTGTTTCTCTTTCCAGATTTTTCAAGAATTAATACAAAGGAAATATTTGTATATTTAGTAATGCATGACAGTTTCCATGTAAATAATTTTGTTACCTGTGAAAATGTCAAGTTTTTGCGTGGAAGTTTGAGTTCTTTTAGCAGTGTGTGTGCACAGAGAAGGGAGTCAAAAGGAAGGCAGCTGGGCCTGGGCAAAAGGCATCATTGTGTATCTCTCGTTGCATTACAGCAAGGTCGTTTGGAACAGACAGAGCAGTGAGACACAAAGGTCTGTGGGATACTAGAGGCTCTTTTGTTAATGCTTAATAAGTGTAATGTAAGAGCAGCTGACAGTAGAAGCAGGTGGAAATGCTGGAAGTAATCCCAACCACAGATTTAAGAATTGCCATGGTAAAAGGTAGTGAATAAATTGAGAACATGAATATTGTACGTTTTACCATCAGGATTTCTAAGTCTGTTATAGTGGAAATAGAGGAAAAGCTAAACCAACAAATCTTTATTCCCTTCAGTTGAAGTCACTTAGTATCTAGGATCTGTATGTGCAGTTCTCTGTGGAAAGCATACAGTTTGACTGTACTGTAATTTACAAATCCTTAGCAAATACTCCATAAGTAAGGCTCTTGTTAGAATGGTACAGGCTGTTTTTTTCAGAGAGAACTAAATAGTGAATTGCTTAAATAAAAATGAAAAACCATCTTCAATAGTTAAGTCACTTTGCCACCAGTTTTCTCCATCAGCAATCTAAAATGTCTTTCAATTATCCAATAATTTACTTTGATATGAGATTTCTAAAAAAAACAAACCCAAACCTTAGAATGGCTGTGTGATTGTAACTAAAAAATAGTTTTAGGCAGAATTACTGAATTCTCTATAAGATTATGAAGAGAAAAATTAGCCATTTCTTTGAGGTCTTTTTCTCTAGACATGTCTCTACAAATTTTCATAGTACTTTTTCTGCCTTTCTTCCATATTTTGTCTATTAGCTTCAGAGAGTGCTCTCAGTTTGAACCATTATTTGATTGCCTTTCTTCTCAAAATGTTCTCTCTCTAATCCAGAAAATATTTGAAGTTGGGTGAACTAACTTGCATAGAGGGATTGCCTCCTGTCATTGTCCCATTAATCAACCACACCTTCAAATCTGTTACTTAGTACAGATTTACAGTTAGTATTAGAAGGGATTATGGACTTTTGAGATTTTATAAAGGATATTATATCCATTACTAATATAGCTTTCTTTATAGTTACAAAGGAAAATGCATTATATGTCCTTGCATCTTGCACATCCTGACCTAGTGCTTTCTTTTCTTACAGAAGCCTGGGTAAATATCAGTGCTCTGCTTGTCTCATAGTGTCATGGGCAAAACAGCCTTGGCTAGGGGAATTTTTTTTACCTAATGTATTGCCAGTTAACACAAACTTTGATCACGGCTTTGGGTATTGAGGAGAACTAAATAAATACTTACATAAATGCTTTTCTCCCCCTGCCCAAGGCTGAAGGTGAGCTGAACACCTATCCTCCCTCAGCCCCAGCTTCTTCTGCTGTCACTGTGCATTGTACTGGTTTCATCCCAGCTCCTCCAACAGGCCATGGGCAGCATGGTCACAGCCAGCTTAACATGAGCCAGCAGTGCACCCACGTGGCCAGGAAGGCCAACAGCATGCTGGCTTGGATCAGAAATAGTGTGGCCAGAAGGACTAGGGATGCGATCATCCCTCTGTACTTGGTGCTGGTGAAGCCACACTTCAAATACTGTGTAAGTTTTGGGCCTGTCAATACAAGAAAGACATTGAGGTAACAAGTGATAGGACAAGAGGATATTGCTTCAAGTTGTATTGGGGAGGCACAGATTGGATATGAGGAAGAATTTCTTTGCTAAGAGCGTTTTCAAGCATTGTAATGGGTTGCTTAGGGAAGTAATGGAATCCATGTCCCTGGAAGTGTTCAGCATACATGTAGATGGACTTGGAAGTGGTTTAGTGGTAAGCGTGGCAGTGTTAGGTCAGTGGTTGGAGTAAATGATCTCAGAGGTCTTCTCCAACCATAAGGATTCTATGATTTGCATTAGTTTCCATCTGACGCTTCTTGCTTCTTAGCCATCTCCTCTGCTCCACTTTGCTCGCTTGTTAGGCTTTTTGTTTTCCTGTGACTCTTTGCCTATTAATAGTCCCCTGCCACACAGGACTTCTCCAGGTTCTCCTCTGGCATGCTTTTCCTCAGTGACTATCCCTCAGAATGTTACAGCCCTAGTGTGAGTCACAGTTGGCTGCTGTCCCTTTGGGGTGCACAGGCTTACTGTAGTGAGCTGGACCTCACCCCAAGAGCATGTTGGTGTCACCTGCTCCTGTGGCTGCCGCCTCTGGCTTATAGACACCTGAGGAGAGGATCAGCATGCTACTTGGGGGATTTGCTGGTTTGGGATGTGACAAAACCACTCAGTGTTTTTGGAGCCAGCTGGAAATGGCTGTGACCAGACCTGAGCAGCTCACAGCTGCTCCCACAGAAGGCACCTTGTAGCTTCCTGACACCGAAACCCTTCCAGCTATGCCCTAGACATACAGTGTTTGTCAATAGGACTTGTGTCAGTTATTTTGGAAGTTAAGGGTGAGATGAGAGTTGTAGGAGTCGGTGAAAAAGATTGAGGCCCGTACTTGTGCAAACACTGTGTGAACTCATTGAAGCTTCAATGTGTGGCTCCAGCAACTCGCAAGGTAAATATTTTGCTTTGGCTTGGAGAATCCGAGAAGTTGCAGAATTTTGTCTGTTCTCTTGAATCCAGGTTCATGCACCCTTCCATTTTGCAGGGCATCTTCTAAATGTATGCTTATATAAGTTTCTCTGGAACTATGTATATAAGAATTGCTCTTTCCTCTTTGTTTTTGTTCGTTCTCTGGTATGCTTGGAGCAACTCCACTTCTTTTTTTTTTTCTCTGTCTACTAGCCTTCAAAAGTAATTTGTTTTATGTCTGAGAGAGAACATCTTGCAGGAAAGGATGTAAAGCTCAGTCAAATGAACTTATCAGAAAAGATGAGATGTGACTTGAAGTGTGGAGGGACTTCATTGCAGTAAGAGTTTCTGTTATAAAAGTCTTGTTAATCTAGTGACAAGGAACATCATAAGAACAAGTGGCCACAAGCTGCAACTAGGCAAATTAAAACTGAGCTGTACATTTTTAGTAGAATGGAAAGCCACTGTAAGAATTTACCCAGGAGTAGTAGTGAAGTCTCCATGTCTTCCTATTCCACATTTTAAATCAAGATTTTGGACATCTTTATATGGTCTTCACCAAATCTAAGCACAGGCAAACTCATGTTTCATTTAGAAGGAATTTATAGTTTGCTTAAATTTGAATAAAAAAGCAAAACTGTTTTCTGACAACAGGTGCATTTTGGGATACTTTCTGGAGAAGAGCAAATGAGAGCTTTTCAAAGAAGTGACTTAGGGGGTGCACATTTTTTTTTTTTTTTTCCTAATGCTGTTTTGGCAGTACAGTATCAAAACTATTCAGTTCAGAGCAGACACTTTGTGAAATGATTGTATTTAGCTTCAGCATCAGGTGCTAAATCTGCATTTGAATAGGGAATTTCTGAGTGTTACAGTGTTTCCATTGTTTAAGTGGAGGGCTGGATACGGCTGTTATAAAGGTCTGGTGTGGAAGTAAAGCTTGCATTCCACTGATTATTTGGTTTATGCATCTGATGTAAAATTTTGCTCGCTGGCCTTGTTTTTGTTCCTAATGTCTTTGTTGTGGAGTAGCAGAAGTTAGGTCTTGTATTTCCATTGACTGGAGATATTTATGAACCATACTGTGACATAAGGTATTTTTCTTGATGTCCTCCCATCTCATAAAACCATTACTGTGGTAAGCAATGTTGTATGATAAATGTCATGGAATTCCCTCTTCTGTGTGCAGGAATCAGCAGAAACCATTTTTATTATGAATAATCTTTTTAATCAGACGCTTTTAAGACAAGGCTTGATGGGGCCCTGGGTAACCTGATCTAGTGGATTGTGTCCCTGCCAGACAGGGGAGTAGGAACTGGATGATCTTTGAGGTCCCTTCCAACTCTGACAATCCTATGATCCTATGATCTGTTGTTTAGTCAGAAACCCTTTACTTGAGAAAAGGGGCATAAGTTAAGGTATAGGGGTAAAAGAACTTCCTCTTGCAAGGTGGAAGACTCAAGAGGAATGAAAGGCATTCTTATATGCTCTCTTGATGTAGAGGAGCATCAGTTAAATTTAGATGAAGTTTGGGCATATGTTCTACCAATTCTGTAAAACTAGCTTATGGTTTAACAATTAACAAATTTATGATCAAATAGAGTAAATTGAAGTCAGATGTATTTGTTTTCTCAATATGATTGACACAGCAAATAACCCTGAAACTTAAAAGTTATGAACCATAACTGGACTTCTTAATCCACTAAGTTTACTGTGCTGTATCAGAATTAATTTTCTACTACAGTGATAGTGTTGGTTGAATCTGTACAACAGTCTCTGAAGCTTGCAGTAAAGTACAGGAAAATAACCTAGTTTCTCTTCTCTCTCTCATAATAAAACCACAAGTAAAGGCTTTTTATAAGTGTATTTTGTAATGGAAATTTTAGCAGCCTTTTGAATGAACACTTATGTCTTTGTTTCCATGGAGCTAGCTCAAAAATAGCTCAGAAGCTGTATAGTGGTATTAAGAACATAATGTTAAAGCTACTTTGGGGAACTTTCCACTTGATCTGGTCGAGGCGATTTCAATTAAGTAATTTGCCAGAAAAATGTTAGATGATTAAATGTAAAATTTAGGAGAGTTTGTTGTATTGAAGATTTATTTAACAAATGCTCCACCTGCTTGTACCTCCTCTGAAGCCCTCCTGTCCATGATAGGAACTTTTCCATATGTGTGTGTGTGTATATATATATATAAAAATAAATACTACAGCAGTAACTTCACTCAGTCTTCTGCCTACAGGAGCTATGTGCTGACAGGATGCTTCAGATTGGAGGAGTGCATTTCTCTGTTCATTAAGAGGCATACTTGGACTCTTTGAAAAGTTTTGTTTTCATCTTGTGGAATTGGAATGTGTATGTATGGGGGGGATAGGTTTATTGATTTGAAGTTTGTCAGTAACCTGTTTTTCTAGCTCTCTGTGTGGCTGTTGAGGATGTCTTAAAGAATCGTAGAATCGTTTAGGTTGGAAAAGACCTTTATGACTGAGTTCAACTGTAAACCTAACACTGCAAAGTCCACCACTTAAACATGTCACCAAATGATGGTGACTCAACCACTTCTCTGGGCCTGTTCACAGTGCTTGATGGGCATTTCAAGTGAAGAAATTTCTGCTAATATCCAGTCTAAACTTACCCTGGTGCAACTTGAAGGCATTTTCTCTTGTCCTGTTACTTGGGAGAAAAGGCTGATTCCCACCTCACTCCAACCTCCTTTTCAGGTAGTTGTAGAGAGAGACAACGTCTTCCCTGAGCCTCCTCTTCTCCAGACAAAACAGCCCCAATAATCTCAGCTGCAGCTCACAAGACTTATGCACTAGACCTTTTGCCGGTTTTGTTGCCCTTTGCTGGACAAGCAGGTCTCTGCCCTTCTTGTAGTGAGGGCTCCAAAACTGAACACAGTATTTGAGGTGCAGCCTCACAAGTGCCAGCTACAGGGAGACAATCACTTCTCTGGTCCTACTTACCCTACTGTTTCTAATCCAAGTCAGGATGCTGTTGACCTTCTTGGTCACCTTGACACTCTGCTGGCTCATATTCAGTTGACTGTCAGTTCTAGATCCTTTTCTGCTAAGCAGCTTTCCAGCCATCAGCCAGTCTTCCCCAAAGAGCATGGGTGCTGTTGTTGTGTTTGTGTGTGTTGGTTTGTTTTTTTCCCCCAGACTCATCTTAAAAGTGGTGTGTGTGTGGAGTATTCTTTCCTAAACATAGTTAGTTTCTAGTGCTCCAAATCTCATACTCTGAACTTTCAGGGTGGTTGAACCTGCAACTAAAATCCTGAATCTTGTGATGATTTTAGGATGGGTTTAGTAGTTGATTTTTCAACGTAAGAAATGGATTATTTGAAAATCGCTAGTTGATACTGAAAGCATAATGTGTTTTCAGCTGTGGGAGTCAGTTTAAAGGCTTGAAATATCATCAATTCTTTTATGGTTGTTAATGACTGAGAAGATATGTACTTGTCTCATGGGTTCTCTTGTTTCCTAGGAAATAAGTTTCTTACTCTCCTGTAGCTCCACCCCCTTTAAAACTCTCTTCGAGCCCCAGCCAAAGGGTGTATCTTCTGTAATGAAAAGGAAGGCCTTAATACAGGCATTACTGCTTATTGCCTCATTCTGATCTGTACTTAGCAAAGTGGGTAGTTTGTATCACAGCAGTGGGTATCACAAGAAAACAAGAAGGAATTCATGCTTTTTTTCTCTTCTTTTAATTTTAAACTGGTAGCCTTAATGCACCATATTAGAATGTGTTAGACTATGTAATCAGGTTATTGAACACAGTAGCAGTAAAAAAAAAAAAAGGAAACTTGAAAAAATCTGAGAAAATAACAGATGGATCAGTATGACTACTCATTAACTCTTTCCCAGACATGTGCTTTATAAATGGCAGAATAAAAGCAATGCATGTGTCACATCAGGTGTTTAACCAATTGCTTCAAAGAACTTCAGAATTTACTGAGTAGGTATCCTAAACTATGTTGGTGGCTGATGTTTTTTCCCAGATGTGTCCTTTTAAAATAATTTAGCCAATCTGGTGTGCTTTTGTTTCCAGTCAATCTGGTACATACTGATTTGGGATATACCTGGGGCTTCAGCAGCTGTGGCACTTGAAAAGCCTTTTTGAGAGTCCCATTCTGCAGCTGATTAGGGCAAGGCTTTGGTGCCATGAATAGTAACTAGAGTACCTGATTGTCTGACCTTCTTTGCATTTATGTCTAGTCCAACTTTTGACTTTTCTCACTAGCTGATGTTCAGCTCAAACTCTGGCTGTAGTCCTGTGTTACTACTTGTATCATGTTGGTCCGACTGAGAGCCAGTAGCTCTCTGGCTTTAACTATTTGGACTGTTACATCAAACTCCTGTAGTTGAAAGAACTTTGTCTTTCTTTAGGAAGTTGTGAGCATAGTTACAGCTGTCATATATTTATCAAATATTTACTTAAATCAATAGCTAAAATCCTTAAGAATCAGACAAATAAGCCAGAATGAGACAGATTTATCTGCCCATGAAATATTTTGAGGAGGCTGTGGATACTTCCACAGTTACTTGTCTTTCTCTTGGTGTCATCTTGTGTGTTAGCTGGTTTGAATTAGAGCAATACTGACATAATGTTGTTGCTGTTGTTGTTACTGGGGATTTTTTTGGTTACATTTAGTTAAAACTGGCTTTGAAATGTCTATCTGCAATGCTTTAAAAAAGGATTCTGCAAGGAAAGATTAGTCTTATATAATTTGATTAAACAGATGTTCTGAAGTTCACTAGACAGAAATTTGCCTGTCTTCCTTGTTGCAAAGACTTTTGGGTGGACTGTTTTTTAATTGTGAAACTATAGCATTTTGATATTTTAATTACACACCATTACATGAAATACTAAATGTTGTTGAATGAGGGCATGCATAAACTGAATTCCTAACATTTACTGATACTCCAGATTGTGTGGTAATGTTGTTGTCATCAGCTAGATTAAAGCTCACTCTTTGGCAATCCCTTACTGATTTGCTTGCAGCCTGTTCTTGTGGTCCTTAACAAGAGTTATCTTATCTGGCTGAAGATTCATCTGACTAACTGGAGTGTGAATCATAGCTTTTTGTTCTCTGCGAAAATGACCCTGTATTGTAATTTCAATATAAATTTGATATTTTTTCTTCTAATTTACCTAAATTTAAATATGTGCACTTTATGCAGTACAGACATTTACAAAAGCCTGAGCAGAATTACAGGAAGTCAATATTGCATACTTGCATGTAGGGAAGGCACTGGAGTGTAGTCACTTCGTAGATAGCTGTCTTCTATGTGAGGAGCGTTGTTCAGCATTCCTAGCATCCTTCCTATTTTATTTCACTTTCTTAATTGTGTAAGAAGTTGAAAGGGGAGAGAAAGTAACTGAATCCAGCCATTTGAGGAAGATTTGTTTAGAAGTCTGTTCCTTTGCTTTTATTACTGCTTAGTATTTGATGCTTCCTCAAAACCAAAAGGTGCGTACGTGCTTTTAAGATGAAGCAAAACCAATCAAATACAAAGTTTGACTGTTACCTTGTGTGAATTATTTCTAATTTGATTTTTTTACTTGCATTTCAATTAAGTGAATAGAATGGTGAAATTTGTTTTCTTAATAAAGATGTATTAAATACCTCTGTATTCTAATTTCTTTTCTAAAATGTGATTGAGAAATATGTTAGGCGTTTCCAAACATAACTTTAAATGAAAACTGTGATTATTTTAGAACCAAAGTCTTCATTAATAAGACATGTCTGCATAGAAAATGTGCAATTAAAAATGGTTTCTAATTCTATTGAAAACCTCTCTTTGTACAACCTCTTCCCCCCTGCCTGTTTTTAGTTTGAGTGAGTTTTTTTTACTGGCAAGCTAGGAATTTACTTCTGAATAGAGATAAATCTAAGCATTAAAAAAAGGTGGTCATAAAAATTATTGTACTTGGACAAATATTTTTAACCAAGAATAGTACCATGACCTGTAGATGATGTGATTAAAATTATGTAAATATCAACTAAACATAATGTTAAAGGAATAATCATATGTAGCTCTTAAGAAATTTCTGTAGTAATGCTGTGAAGAACATTTGATTTTCCTTCATGGTGTAACATCCACCCTTTTAATTATTGACACTTCAGTTGTAGTTGTCTTGTAATCGTTGTCAAATGATATACGATCTTGCTTTTACCCAGTTACATCATGCATTAAAAAAATGCTTAGTACACATCACAGAATCATTACAATTACACATGAAGCTGTGTAATTAGTTTTGCAAATGGAGTGTTTGAAACTGAGACCCTGGGAATGTTGTTTTCAAAATCCGTGTCTGAGCCTTGGAGAGACTATAAGGGTGCATCTGTAAGGGTTCCCTCCGAGCTTCAGCCTGCATTAAGCTGTGTAAATGATGAGTAAGCATAGTGTCACAATGTGGAAGAATGAAGTGATGGAGTATTTTACTGAACAGATATGTTGCCTTTTTGTAAAGACTTCTTTTGTTGTGGTTTTTTTTTTTTGAAGTAAACCAACTAAGAGATCATGTGTTACTGAGTGTGGTACTTTATTAATGTTTAGGGAAGGAGAGGGTTTAGTACCCTAATTCTTTATTAGATGGATTATCCTTTCATTTGAAAGTATTTAGCAATTATGTGAAAATATAGCTTATGATAGAAATCATATATGGGGAAAGAGACAGTGTTGTTCACAGAGAAGCATGGTACTTGTGTTACAAATTGCATTTATGTTATGTACGTACTTACAAGAATGAGTATGTGTTGCAATTAATATTTTTGAAAGGTTTTTTCAAAAGTCAATTTCCTCCTGTTCTCATAATGAGTAATAGAAAGTCAACCTTCATTTCATAGCTGCTCCTCTGTATTAAATGTGCTCTCTCACAAATGTTCTTTTAAATGGCCTCACAACTGGATATTCACACAGAATATTAGTTCTGTGAAAAAACATTTTGATTCTTAGTAACAATCATAAAAGCAAATAAAATATTAGGAATCACTAATAAGGAAAAGATGAGCAAAATAAAGCATTTTTTGCAACATTAATTTCTATTAATGATATGTCTGTGTTTTGAAAGTTGTATGAAGTTCTGGTAATCTTCAGTCTCAAAAGAATATATTAGGACTAGCAAAAAGCATGAAGCATAAGAAGGCTGATTTAAATATGAAATTCAGATGAGGGGTGACTTAAAGTAGGACCATCCAGCTTGGAAAAGAGATGACCAAATATATTTTCATAAAGATGAGTAAAGAGAAGTAAGTGGTCAAAGACATGTTCTTCACTCATCAAAATGCAAGAGTTAAAATAATCCCATAGGAGACATATAACAAGCTATTTTACACAAAACTGTGGGATTCATTAGTATAAGATGTTAAGGACCCAAAAAGATGAGAGTTCAGAAACTAATTAGAGAAACTAATAGAAGGAAATCCATCAGCTCTTGAAAACGAAGATGTTAGTTCTGGATCAAAAAATTCCTATGTCACAAGAAGTGGGAGGCTGGGACTCTATAATGGAGGAAATCCAGTATATGCTTGTCTTGTTTACATTCCTTTTGTAGCTGTCTGATATTTTGCAGCTGAAATAGGTTAGATCAACCTCTTAGCTGGTTTTATATTCTTGAACAGTAGCTCAAGCGGTAGCGCCAGGCACACACAATGGAAGAAGTAGTGCAATATTGAAATAACCTTATTCTCTGTACAGGGACTTCCACAATAATTTGATTTCATTTGCTTGTGGGTTTCATCTTCAGAAAGGTGGGTGTATATTTTTCAAGTACTTATTTTGTGTAGCAAACTAAAGTCATAATACTAAGTAACAAAATAGGGAAGAAACCAACATACAGGATAAGAATAAATCAACATTTTCACCTTTGTCTTGGCTGTATGTGCATAATTGCACCTAACCCTAATTATGTTGCCCTGTGCCTCTGGAACATGTAAAAAGGTGAAAAATGCAAACACTTGTACCAAAAATGGTGTTCAGTTTGGGAAAACTGAACAATTAAGAGATCTAGCCTGGTGCTGACATAAGGGGAACTGACCACTGATTCTTTCTTATTTTTTTTTATCTGCTTTTCAGTTTCCTGCTTTTATCTTTTGTGGTTAGGGTTTCATTATTGACCTCTCCTATTTTGCTATATAATAATCTTCTTGATTGTATGTTATCTACTACAGGTTGAAGATTTCATTGGATGAAGTACTGCATAATAAATTAAAAAGAGGAGGAGAGAAGGCAGTTAGGATACACCTTTGGCTTTGTAGAAAAACTGCCATTGTGGTTTTTGTGATAACTCCTTTAAGAGTTGAGGTTTTAGGTTTTATCCTTGCACAAGAAAAGTCTTAAATCATTAATGACAGATAAAACCCTTTGGGAGACCAGTCATAAACCAGAAAAATGATCTTACATTATTCTGAGAGGTATTTAAAAAAGGAAGGTGAACAAATATTGACAAATCTGGTTTAAAAAAAACCAACTTACTCTTACAAATCTAAGTGTTGGCAGCTACCTTTATTACCAAGGGGAGTTTCTTTTAAGGACTTTAAAGAAAAAAAAACAAAACCAAACACAAAACAAAATAAACACCCCCCACCCCCCACCCCAAATAAAAAGCAAGCAACCAAACCAAACAAAACCCCAAACCCCCAACCAAACAAAAAAACCCCAAAACACAAAATAACCCCTAACTACAACATGAAAAGAACCCAAAGACCTGGCTTAGAGAAGTTATAAGAATTTTTGTAGCACAATCCCTGTCCCTTATCAGTATCTTGCCCATTTCTGAGGACAAGAAAAATGTAAGAAATAGTAGAACTTCTCTTGATTTTATTAAAAATAATTATGAAAAAAACTATGGATTGGCTTCACTTGAAAATTTAGATTATGATTATTTAACAAACTTCAGGCTTCCAAAACTGAGAAACCTCAGGAGTAATATGGCCATTGATATGGAACCTTGCTGTTAATTCTCCCACTTTATAATTCATTATATAATTCATTTGTATGTGTAATGTGATTATATTTTTGTGCATTTTATCACATACAAAAACAACATTATGCTCTTGCAATTTATTGTATTTCATGAGAAATTATTAATGTGTTTGTAGTAACAAATTAGATTTAGAAATGTATTGTTAGCTATAAATTAAAATTTATATGACAAAATGCACTTATCATGAGAAAAAAGTAACCTTTGAGGTAAAACCATGCTTTTTTTTATACATTTGGCTGTGCTTATTTATAAAATATAGTCAACAAGCATTTCAGTCATTAACAACAACTATGTAGGCCTTTGTTCAAGCTCTATTAATAAGTTTAACTCAGTTATAGATTTTTCTTATTATTCTTCGCTGGAATCTATGTATCTTTTTAATAGGGTGAATGCTGACTGGAACTTCCTCATTTACTGTTGGCTTTCTTTTACCTAGTTATTTCAAATGTAGAGGATTAAATGGAACTATATATCACATGTCCAACATTTGTTTTATAATCAATAAAGAGTCATTGTACAGAAATGAGCTAGGATGTTTCACTGTGCCTAAACACTGGGTTGTTTCCTCCCCTGTTAACTTCTGGGGAGAAAAAAGGTACTTTATGGTAAGTAGTTAATGCTTTTGGCATATAATAAAAAGTAGAAGATTGTTGAAATTGAAGGTGGGGCTTTACAAACTGATGATGGACGTGGCCATTGGAAAGCTTTGAAATATTGATGCCAAAAAATGTTGCTAGTTACCTCCAAATTGCTGATGTAAGTGAGCAGCAAGGTGTTGAGAGTTAAGGTCACTTCTTTGTTCTTCCAATTAAGCTTCTGCGTGTCAATAACGTGGAGGGTAAGACCGCTATTGTGCACCTCTCACATCAGTATTGTTTGAGATCATGTTTCCCTGGCATTGTGGTTCTTCTGGGTTGTCACTCTGTCATTAATCATTGCTGTGAACAGGATACTTTTGACACCTTTAGGTACCATTTGGTAAATTGCACTGTCATAATGAAGTTCATTGGAATTGTTCTACTTTTAAATATTGCATAGCCATGATTTATAGTTTCAAGGGGTTTTGGAGTGTTTTGTGGCAAGAGGGAAATGTTTTTGTTGAAAATAAATGTTGTTAAAAACCCTAAAGAAAATCAGATTTTAAGAGGAAGGTGGGCATGAGAATGGGACGTTTTTAAAATGGATTACTTAATTTTAAAATAGGTAATAGCTTAATCTTAATGTGAGGAATGCGATTCCTTTTCTTACCAGCACCAGCAAAGTGGTATAAAAAAAAAAAAAAGCAAGCTGGGTTAATGGCAAGTAGTATTTAGCAAGTGGATTGCTTATGTTGATTATTTTATACAACCCTGATTGCAGTTTGAAAGCTACTTAGCTTAAACTATTTTCTTTATGTTTCAATAGTCATGTCCTTTAGAATAAAATGTAGATTATTTCTTGGCTAACTGCTGAATATCTCAGGTAACCAGATTTCATTTAATATGATGGAACAGGTAATTAGGGAGATATTTTTCTCCATGGGTTCTCAGGAGGGATGCAGAACATAATCCTGTTAGAGTGTATTGGGTAGAGACCTACTTGGTAACAGCAATTGAGTGACAGGTTATACTATGTAAGTTTGCAAGAAACACAGAGCAGAAAGGTGACACCCTGGGGGCGTGTGTGTGAAGTCTGCCCAGTGTGCCCAGCAGGAGCTTCCAAAAGAGGTGCTAAGGAGGGGAGGACTCCTTCTTGCGGAGGAAAAAGCATGTAGTGCCATCAGAGAACAACTGCTTTGCCTCTCTGATTATCTCATGGGAAAGAAAGAGACAGTGAGATAGCCTGTAAGCTACTGGTTTGGGATTCACAGGCCAAAGGTTGATATATGATGGTTGTTTAGAAGAAGATAATGGGCTACTTAGATTTTTATCCTAATGACATGTGGCTATGTTTATGATCTTAGCCGAGTGTGTAGGTAGAACATACACCACAATCCTCCTGGTTACTGTCCTTTTATCACATTTTTGGTCTTATCTATAAGTTGTGTGCCCTTTACATGCCTGGGAACTACCCCACAGAGTATTCTGAAATAAAATCCACCATTTTCCAAGACTAAGATTCCATTAACTCTAATGTTGCCCTTTATTCTGGTCACAGAATGCATCTATTTAAATTATTTTATTTTCTTGGAATACTTTAAAATTTTGAATAAACCTATTAGGTAGCATTCCCTTTGCAACACACTGCAATGTGCATACTATACATTATTCAGGATAAAAATGTTTTAAATGTTTTTGAAGCTAAAATGAATGAAGGCTCCTTGAAAAAGCATATGGTAATCTGGGGAATTACATGCTGTTGCAGTGATTCACGTGAAAATCCATCTTTTAAGTGCTGTCATTTGGCTATAAACTATACTGTGAGCACACTGGGTAAGGTTAATCTGACACAGCTTTTTAGATGTGCCTGTCTGAACTAGAGGTCCTTTTACAGTCAGGGAAATGTACTACATTCCCCAGGAAAGACATGTTTCATCCGAATATTTGATCTAAAACGGGTGGCTTGAATCGCTTCCCAGAAGCACCTTTTACTTTCCATTGATGGCAAAGAGCATTTTGAAAGTTACCACAGATAAACATACTTGTAATTCAGATCTCTGAAGAACTCCATTCAACAAATAAGCATTGGGGGAGTGAGAAGAGGAATATGTACCACTTGTGGAAAATATTTGCTTTTGCTTTCTGTTACCTACGTTTTCCTCTGTAGTCAGTGATATATTTAGTTTAGCAGGTGCATGTTATCAGCACACATATTGGTCATTGACAAGTTTAGTTTGTTGCACTGAGCTTTCTAAACACATTTTCTTAACCTGAAGCAGTTCCTTCCAACTCTTACTATATTTTGTTCTCACTTCATTTCAGTCCATTCTTCAGAACTTGAAGAACCTGATTCTGAAAAATTCCAGTTTTCATAAGGAAATAATTTAATTCTTGGTGTTCCGCAGCACATTTTACTCCATTTTGAGAACTGATCTGAATGTACTATCAGGCACACGTAGACAACCTCTCTGTTTTATTGAGGGGGAAGAAGAGGGTGTTTCACCTATGTTCTAGATCAAAAGGGCATGAAAGACCAGCCCCTATTCTGCATAGATGCAGCAGCTTAAGAATAAACACTTTTATTGCACAGCATAATGAATGGCAGAAGCTTACTGAGGAGTGGCCACAGTATTCAGAAAAATGGGGATTCCGAGTAGTACAGCTGTTGTTGAGTATGGCAGTGCAGGTTGGAGTAGTTTGCAAGGAGTATCAACCTGTCATTGTAACCAATGTCAGTATAGTGAAGACAGCCTAATTTGCTTGTAAGAGCCAGTTCAGTACATCTTCAGTAGGAAGATGTTTGGCCATGTTCATCTAACTTGAACTATGACCTGATTGTTAGTTTGCTGCTTCATTTCTTACAGCTGTGCTGTGAAAGATGCAGAATAGTTAAAAAGTAATACATGAGCTTGACAAAGTACAAACAATAAGTCAAGATGCAAAGACTGAGTGACATAAGAAAAAAGATTGTATTTGAGATGTATGGAAAGAGCACTGATTTGTAGTATGGTGTATTGGCTGCTGTAAGGTTTTCTGTCTTAGTTTTCATAATGTGCTTTAGCTGAAATTTGTCTTACCACAAGAGTCTTCCACATGTTATAATAAAAATAAAGTTACTTCATGGCAGTATGATTTAACTTTTTCTGTGTGGTAATGCATCCAAAATTGTATAAATAAAGTTGCAAATTAATTATGAATTTTTACAGTTGAATACTGACAGTTTTCATTGTGGCATAGTTTTTAAAGTGGTACCCACAGGGACTCTAAGATCTCTCTTTTCTGGCTGATAATAGCAGATTTGAGAGCCTGTCATCTTGTACATATGGATAAAACTATAGTAATGTGGTATTACTTTACATTTGCTAACTTTGAACTCTTATATGTCACTGGTGCTTTCAAAATTCTTCAGAGTTTCTAGGATAAAGAAGGATGCACGAGTCAGGCTTTGTTTCCTTAAAAATTGAAAGATGTTTGTGCCATTAAAAGGGGATTTTTTTTTTAAACTAAGTTTCATATCCAATTCAGTAGGGTGTTTTGAGTTCATCTTTTTAAAGCTATGCAAGCATCTGCTTGAAATTAATGAATTCCATACCTTAAGATATATTTGTTCTTGAGCATCTCTTTTACAAATTTGTGCAATTTTTTTTTCCTTCCTCACAAAACATGCCTGGTAGTTGTGCTATTTAGTTGGAGCACAGCACTGGATAGCATTTTGCAAATATCTGGGAAGGTAGGAGTTAGGCTGTGATTTCATCAATACTGCTGTGATTTAACATTTTTTGTCTGAGTGCTTGTTCCTCTCCTAGTGCTGTCTCTCCATTGCGCCAGCAGTTGGTTTCCTTGGCCATAAGATGAATTGATCTGATTAAGCAAGTTTTCCATGTCTGTGTTGGTCTGGAGCAGGTCACTGATTCTTTCTCTGAGCATGAATGACTGTTTGGGTGGCATAATGGAAAGGGCAGTAAGGTCTTGTGAACAGGTAATTAAGGACAAATGTTGACTTATATCAGGAGAAAAGGTAGCTAAGTTATTTTCTGTGTCTTTTTCTTTCTGAGTAGGCAAACTTCTCTTCACTACATCTCTCTGGGCCAGGCTACGACTTCAATTACTTTATAAGGAATACTTTCAGCTATCTTTTGATTTTTATTTCATAAATGTGTTGTGTTCAGCACTGTGACAAAAATCAAAGGTAGTGTTTTATGCCATTAATGTGTGTATTTTGTACAGGCTTTGTTTTGCGTAGCATGAGGGTTAATTTGCTGTCTTACAGATGAGTTTATCAAAATTACCTCTCTTCTCGTGCAAAGAATGTTCGGTGTTGGTCACAGTGAAGGTATGAAAGACACTGAAGTATGTAGTTCACATACTCTTCTTGTTTTCTTTTGTAGCTGGTTGGTGGTGAATTTGATCTAGAGATGAACTTTATAATCCAGGATGCCGAGAGCATTACGTGCATGTCAGAGCTTTTGGAGCACTGTGATGTAACGTGCCAAGCAGAAATCTGGAGTATGTTCACAGCAATCCTGCGTAAAAGTGTGCGTAATTTACAGACCAGCACGGAAGTTGGCTTGATTGAACAGGTACTGCTGAAGATGAGTACTGTGGACGACATGATTGCAGGTATAAATTGCCAGCTGCATTCTTGTGTTGTCAATGTTTTGTGCTTATGGAAGGGTTTGGGATATCTTGGTTTTTATTTGAAGTGATATTTTGGTTAATACTGCTCTTAAGTCAGAAGTAATTTTTTATCCATTTCAGAAAAATGGTGAAAATATTCTTAGTTTAAAATATATGTAGATACATTGCTTAAAAATCATGGCCTGTTAAATAATCTGAAAAGATAATGTTAGTGATAAAAGCAATTTTGAACATAATTATGAGCAGATTTCTTAACTGTCAAGGTAATATTTTAGCTTAAGTGCATTGATCATTTTGAATTAATCAGATGTTAGAATTGTTATTATGATCCACTTTAAACATAACCGACACCTGACAGCATATCAGAAATTAATAGCTTTGAGTGGTGGATATTTAGATATTAAACAATCATTTTGTAACATATACCTGTGCTTCCTTTAATATTTCTTTTGGGTTTGTTCTTTGAATTTTTAGAATTTTTTATAGCATTAAAAAAAAGCATATTTGTTTACTGAAAATAAGTGATGAAGTTGTTGCACAGCTTAAGTTTTCAGTACTTTTGACAGAGTTTGTTATTCCATACTGTGTCCTCTAAGGAGTAGGGTACAGATTACAATCCTGAATTGCTTGGTTAGAGGAGCAGTTTGGTTATCACATTTAAATATGGTAGCTGAGAACTACTTATGATTAGTATTTGTCTACTCCTTACTTTTCTTGGAGAGAAATTTAAGCCAATCAGTTTCTTTCAGTGTGAAAGTAGTTCTTAGCTTTTATGTAGTTTGGAACTGATAGTGAGATTCCTAAATTGTGAAGCATTTTTGAAAGATTGAAGAGGTTTGTCTTTCATAGTTCTAAGATTTTAGTTGACAGTCTCATTCCTGACAAGTATATAGTCTTTGTGCAGCAGTAAACCAGCAAGGATTTCAGACCAGAAACAAGGAGGATAATAAGCAGCATGAAAACTGGATTGTTCAGGAATAGTTTTATCCTTGGCTTTTTTTTCCAGTATAAAGATGTCTGTAATATGATGTGTTTGAAAAAGCTACATTCTGTATTTCAAAGCAAGCCTTAGCGAACACCTTGTTGATTAGAAACATATGTGTAAATGCTAAAACCAGATGTTTTTATGCTAAATATTGTGCTGTGAGATTCAGACTGAAGTGTGATACATCAATAGATTCACAAGCCAGTTGATTTCACCAAGTATGTTTTGTTTTGCAGGACTTGAAAATATGTCAGAACGATATAAGGACAAAATTATTGTTTTATTCCACATTAAATATATGACATTAGTTGATGAAAGCAAACATTTCTACCTTCAGATTTTTCAGGGTTTGGTCACATGAAATGTGTGGCTACACTTAGATCAGTAATCATACCAAGAAAGGTTTTTTTCAGTTTGAGCTCACCTAAACAGTATATCTGTATGTGGCATATGTAATGATGTCCCAGTTAGAAACTTTTACAAATGCGTAGCTAGAAGCATTCTGACATCTACTTTCTCTAGAAATCAGAAATCAAAAGTATAGGATCTAGCTTACTGGAGCATTTGATGATTGAAAAATCACTCTTAAGTTTTTAGCTTTTCATACAAGCCAGGGGTAGTACATTAATGAAAAAATTAATAGATCCTCTACCCCATTAATATTTTTCTGAGAATGGTCACACAGTGCTTCAGAAAGACCTTCCACAGGAAAATCATCAGGAAGCTTATTCTTCTGTATACTTACACAGACAAAAGGACCACACAGTCAATTTAAAATCAAGACTGAAAATTGGAATTCTGATGGCATTTTAGCTCTGCAATGTGTATGAAATTATCTGAGTAGACTTCTATATATCATGAGCAGGGATTTATCATTATCATGGTTTCAACGGATGAGTCATTTTACTGAAAATTGTTCTGACGAAGACATGGAAGCAACCACATTCATCATTTTGCTGTTATTTCTTGATTTCTGCAAGCACCTCACCACCCTTTTCTAAGTGGCAACGATGTTGGTAATAAGTCAGAAGTAATAAATACAGCCATGTAATAACTAGTTCAATGGTAGGCACTTGATGACAAAATCAGTGACAATTAATGCAGTATCTGCGTTCCCTAAACTGCTATACAGATGTTGAGCTCATATTTGACACCAGATGACTGTAGAACTGCTTTGCCCCAAATACTTCTGTGAGCTTTCCAAGCTCAAAGAATAAAGTGAGAAGTTTTGTGGCAAATGTGGTTTTTAACATGTGGGGAGGATGTTTTGAACAAAAGCTGTTAGTGCTTACTCCTAGGAAGGTAGTACCATTTCTTCCCAAAATGGTTGCTAATACTCTGTCATCCCAATGTTTTGCAGTTAGCTTTTATCATCTGTAAAGGGTACAGGTTTTTTTCTGGTGTTTTATTTGGGGCTTGGGAAGAGTTGTTTGTCTTAGGTCATCTCACTTGTTCTTTTGTGAAACGCTGTGATTAGACCTAGATAAGATTTAAATAGAGCAGACAGGCATAATCTCTGGTTTATGTTCTGACAGCACACTCTCAGGACCAGCCTAAGTCTGAAGTCACTGTTCTGTGGTTATATCAAAGTAACATAAGAGCAAATAAACAGGTACCCAATCTTTTGCAGTGAGAAGAACTTGTCTGTCTGTTTAGATGAAGACTGTCAGATTTGTGAGGCTTCTCAGCACTTTAAATATCTCACTTCATGAGAGTTGGCAGATTCTGTGATCAAGAATTCATCACCTTGCAAGTCTCAATTGCAACCCAAATGGAATCATAGCCACTTGTATTCAGATTTGCTTTCCAGAAGCATCCCCTGTCAGAAGTCATCTTTGTACTATGATAATCTGTTACACAAAGACAGGGGGTGATCAGTTTTATCAATGGTTAAGAGGAAAAGGTGGCTAAAATATTTGCATTGGTGATTGGCACTTTTTTTTTCACAGCTGCACAGGATTTTCTTTGAGACTTTCACTTCTTGTAGTTCTCTATTTCCAGGTGATAAGTAGTGAAGCAGATTCTTTGCTCTGATATACTCTTTGGGGTAGTGTGTTTGTAGTGCCTTCTGAAAAAGTCTGGTTGGTGGATGAGGAAGTAGTCATAACTCGGAGTGGATGTGTCTCCCATGAGCTCTAGTATATTTCCTGCAGTTCTGCTGTGATGATGTAGTTAATTGTTCAAAAATTGCTGGAACTGAATTCTTAAACACTGAAACAGTCCCCAGATTTTTAAGCAAAAATGGTTTTGACTCCTCTGTCATTAATGGGCTGTTAACAAGCATTTCTCTTTTAACTGGTTCCATAAGAAAAAGTGAAAAATTATCAATTTTCTATTGCCAACCTGTAGAAATTTAGTTCACTAGAAGAATTAAAATGCACAATTTCATCTGTCTATTATTAAAAGGCTAAGGAGGCCTGTGATGAGTTTAAGGGCTCCTCCCAGCCCCCACGCACAGCAGTTAAAGGAGAGACTGGATTGGAAGTTAAAAACTAAAAACTGCTTTAATAATAATAACAGATATAAATGAAACAAATATAAACATGTACAGGACCCAAGATACTGAATCATCCCGATGCCAGCTCCCAGTGGAATCAGCACAAGCAGTCCAAACCAGTGAGAGAGCACATGTAGCTTCCAGCACAGGCAGACAGCATGCAGCTCGGCAAGGGTCACAGCAGAAAGAGCAGAGAGGAGGCTTCTCCGTGGCTACAAGTTAAAACAAAAGTCCCCAGCAACCCCCTGGCTTCCCCCCACCCTGGGGGGGGGGTTTGCAGTGTCCTTGATTCAGGAATCTCAGGTTCCTTAAAGGGACAGTCCAGGCAAGGTGTGTGTGGGGAAAACTAATAACGGTATTATGTATGTGGTGGTGGAATATCTTTTAGAAAATACAGTTACTGAACAGAATTAATTCTGTTCTAATCCAAACCATAACAAGGCCTGAGAGTAGTTTTCCTGAAGTTGGATTTCCAATGGTGTTTAAAATCACTTTTAAACTTAAGGCCGTACGATTCCTTTTTTGTTATACGCTCATAGTTACTTGAAAGACAGATGGGCTCTTTTCCCACTATGTTTTTCTCTTATGTGAGTGAATTAAGCATTCCTTCAAGGATTCTAGTTAATCTATAGATTATGTATAAACTGCTCAGTATGAAAGCAGTCAGAAGGTGCCATTAGCAGAAATAAAACCTGTTGCGTTTGGTGCATTTTAGAAATGCACTAGAAATGAGAAATGGTGCCTGTTTTCTCCTGCTGGACTTAGTACTTTATGCAATCTTGTTTCAGAAATGAGATCAGAGATACCAGTTATATATGTGATCTTATTTAATATAAAACCTGAAGTAAACATTTTAAAATCCAATTGTATGTTTTGTGACCTTTATCCATTTATAGATGAGTGGATTTATAAGGATTTATAAACCACATGTAGACTGACTCTTTTTTATGATATTTCTAATATGTATGAATAAAGTCACATAGCAGAGCATAGTTCTTTTAAAGTCTGGCTATATTGAAACAAGAAACAAACCTTTACAGGTGTTTACAGCAATATTTCTAAGTAGCATTAAGTGCTTTGACTTCCACAGTTGTTCTTTATTTTATTACCTACTGGACTTCAGTCTTTCAGGTCTTTGTTTTACCCAGAGTTGTGTTGTTAGAGACCTTACTTTTTTTTAAATTTATTTTGAAATTTTCTTTCCTTACATTGTAAGAAAACAATGTTTTATTCATTGCTTATATATATGTATTTCTAATGCTTGCGGGTTATCAACAAACTGAGTAGAAATAATGTTACTGTGCCATAAAGTAATGCAGTGAAACAAAGCAACACGTGTTCAGTAATTTTAAAAAGCTGACAATTTCTGTTTTTGACTGTATTACTTTACATTTTTGGCATCTAGGTTACAAGATTTTTTTTTTTTAAATGATGTTCTGATTTTCACCAAACACCTTTGCTTCTACACAACACTTTCTGCAAAGGAAACAAAATTTGAAGGAGCTTGAACTAAAAAGCAAGCTAAGACTACAAAATAAGAATTTGGAAATTCTTAGGCAAAGATTGATACTCACTTGTGCTGATTTCCCTTTGTGTTTTCAATCAGTTACTGATCTCAATTTCTGATCACGTACAATGTATGCAGTCACTGCCAGCTCCACATTGCAGCCTGGAGACTGTACAGATTCTTGTAGGTACTAGCAGAGGAGCTGAGTCATACAATTCACTGTTGTAAAAGAGAAGGGGGTTTAGTTTTCCTGGCTTTATTTTGTTTTCCCTTAGAAACTCTGTCACAAATACACTGTGGCACTAATTTTAATAAACAAACTGTTCCTTTAAAAAATGGTGGGGGGAAAAAGTCAATGATTGAACATTAGGAATATATTCAGATCTCAGGGTGAAAATATCTCCAAGTTAGTGTTTTATTTTTGCCTTTCCTGTCATGCTGTTACACTCACTGAACAGCTTACTGTGTCTCCTGTAAATTCAGTGACATTTTGTTCTTCACACACACCTTTTGCTTACTAAAGACCAGATATTAGTTTTGTAGTGGAACAAGTTAAATAGATATTGATAGTTTTACTCCAAACCACATATGTAAGGATTTGCAGAGAGGAAAAAAACTGTTTTTAAACAAAGTGTCAGTGCAGAATGCCCTTGAAAAGGATGGATGCTTTTCGAGAGTACTCTTTGTCAGCACCTGTAAAAGTTGTCCTTTTACTAATGACCAAGGAGAACATCTCATCCTGCAAATAAGCTATAAGCTTATTCATGTCTTCTACAAGTTTTGTGGGAGGAATTTTCTGGTTGTTGAGCAGACTGAAAAAGTTTAACACTGGTTCTACTGTGTCATAGCTTTTTGTTCTGGAAATTCTGTACTTCACTGCTTGATATCGTAATCAAATTTGTTATGTTACATCTTGAAGATAAGCAAATTGTTTTTCCTCTTGCTAGAGGAAGTAGTAATTCTTAGTAGTGTGTTTTATTCCACAAGAAAATGTTAGAGTATAAGGCAAGGTTGAGCATCCCACAAGCCAGCAAATTCTTAAAATGAAATTCTGTGGTTTAAAGATCTCAGCACTAGCAGTAATTTTAAACCAGCTATTCTCTGAAAGGCAAACTATGTAATGCTATTACTTGAAAAGTTTGAATTTTGAGATGTTTTAATGAAAACTGTATTGCATAAATTCATTGGCAATTTTGATCACTTGTTTTTGTTGTGGTCTTTTGTTCTTTTCTCACTATGATTATTTTTAAGGAATATTCTGGGTTGTTTGAGGGAGATTTGTTGCTTGATTTTAAAAATTTTGTTTGGTTGGTTTTTTCTTATGATTTGTTTAGGGCTTTTGCTGTTGTTTTTTTGTGTGTGTGTTTTTTTTTGTTTGTTATTTTGGTTTTTTGTTTGTTTTGATTTGTTCTTTCCCCTGGCCTTATATTCTGGTAAAAATTGGAAGCATTATCACTGTAGCAGACAGTGGGAACCATGCAAGTTCTAAGTATAGTGTGCCGTGCTCAAGTTAAAGAATAACATCAAGCATCTTTTAGGTCAGAAATTTTTGAGAAGTACTAACTTCAAAGGAATGAAGAAATCTTTATCCCACAAACATGTAACAGAAAGGAGTAAGCAAGAAGTTTATGATGTATGATGAATGTTGTGAAATGGGAAGAATTAATTCTTCATAAATTGAATAGATATTTTGTTCGAAGTGTGATGCAAAATCTAGAACTGCATATGTAGATTTATTTCTAAATTAACTAAAACAATGAGAATATAAAATACTTTGTAAAATATTTAAGGCAACTAAGTTTGATTTTTAGAAATTGTGAATACACTTAGTTTTAAAGGTATTAACTTTTTCAGCTTTTTTGTCAAAACAATGAAATTCAGAGTTCAGAATAACTTTATTTTCCTTTGAAGATCTTCTAGTTGATATGTTGGGGGTTCTTGCCAGCTACAGCATCACTGTCAAAGAGTTGAAGCTTTTGTTCAGCATGCTTCGAGGCGAAAATGGAATCTGGGTAAGCTGTGATCAGATAAAGCATTAAGTGTCATTCCATTAGAGCCTGAAGTTAACATAAATTGTCTCCTGGGACATAGAAACTTGAATTTTTCTCTTTGTGTTGATTGAACATATGTTTATGAAGTATTTTTGCTAACTACTTTAGAATTAATTTGCTGTGTTGTTTGAAAACCGTCCAGTTTCCGTTGTAGCCTGAAGAGTACAAAAATGGTTATATTGACTTTTGTGCAATCTTCTTGTTTCCGCAGCCAAGACATGCGGTCAAGCTGTTATCAGTCCTTAATCAGATGCCACAGAGACATGGGCCTGATACCTTTTTCAACTTCCCAGGCTGTAGTGCTGCAGTAAGTTTTCAGCCCAAATGCTACTAATGCAGTTCTGAGGATGGAATGTCAGATAGCAGCGTTTTATCTGGGGAAGATATCTTAAGAATAAAAACCGAAAAGTCCAAAGAACAGTGCTATTTTATTTGACTAATGTAGTTGATACTATATAAAGCAGAGGCTTGAGGAAAATATAGGGATGAGCTTGTCCATGTTATCACAGTTTACAGTGGCAGCATAGTCATAAATTTTATTACATCTTTTACTCTTTGTCTGAACTCCATTGGCTGTTTCCCTCAAGGCACTGATTTAAATGCAATCTTCTTTTGGCTTTACTTTTTTGAGATAAGCTAGGATGATGAAATTGTATTCCTTTCTAAGCCTCCTCAAATAGATATTCTGCCTTCCATTCACTGTATGTATGTTCAGAAAAACCTACAAATAAATTAAAGTATTGTATACAGATTTATAAATGTTGTTATTCTGGCAGTTAATACAAATGCTTAAAATAGGGAAATCCAAATTTGAGGTTCAGTTCCATTCTGATATGGAACCTATATGCTTACTGTAGGACTTAGAATCTCTTAAGGAGGAGCAGTCCTGAGATATCCCTGTCTCTTCATGGCAGTGCATGAAGGGTGGTAGGAGCTCCTCTTGGGCAGTTGTATTTGTGTTTCCTCAGTATCACTGATGCTTCTATTCAGGCATAACTCACCACCTTCTGTTCTTTGTGAATACAGCTGTTGGTGTGGCAGATTGCATCAGGAAAATAAACTGGCTGAAAATCACTGGTTTTCACCTGGGTTATTTTTGGCTAGATCACTTCCTTGATCTTGTTTGATATTCAGCTGCACTAATGGGTGTGTCAGCAAAATGCATAGGGCAGTTTGTGTAAGGAATTAAATTACTGAGTTTCATTTGCTGCTGCTAAATGAAAACCCCAGTTAATGTCTCCTAAAAGTATATGCAGCAGCAAGACAGCTGTTGGAGAATATGAATGTCTATAATGACACTGCTTTGACATTTCTGGGCTTCAGAGGCAAACCCTAATGAAATGTCTCTCTTAAACTTAATTTTGTAACAGAGCTTCACAGAAACACTTTGCAGAGGAAGAATTTAAAGTATTCCTACCTGTCCAAAGAGGTGCATCACTTACAGGAACATAAAGGTCCTTAACTAAAATGCACAAAAGGCATTTCTCTTTTCTTGGTTAGGATCTTGTTTCATCATTGACTGTGCACCTGTAAATCAAGAAAGAAGAGTTTCAGATTTACATTTCTTGAGTAGTGCATTTTGGGGATTATACTGTGAAGTTCTGGAGAGGAGGCATCCTCTGAAGTGGACGAAGGGTGATTACTTAAGAAGTGACCCAAACAATGAAACACCTCACTAGAAGAAAGAGAGTGAATAGGACCTTGTTTACCAGCACTAGTTCAGGTTTTCAGGTGTGTGATGTATGGTGATGACATCAAATCAAGGAACAGGATGTTTACTTGGCATGAGAAATATCAGATCGAAGCTCTTTAAAGTTGAGTGCATGCTCCTTGTATAACCAAGACTTCAGCAGTAGTATGAAAGAGCCAGGAGTCTACTCAACCAGTTTGCTAATCTGCTTGTGAGAGCTCCTTCACTATCCCAACTGAAAGGCTCTTCCCAATATTGTTATGTCTCTACCAGTCTGTATCAACAGCATATTAGTCACTTTATTTGGTGGACACCTTATGGTGGTACTATTCCCATGTATTCTTCCTGTTTGTAATCAAGCAGCTCTTTTCCTATTTTCAGGCAGGGAACTTCTTCTCAGGAGGCCAGAGTGATAGCCCGAAGGAGTTACTTGAAATGTTTTGTAACTGAGCAGTTGTTACCAGGCTAGCAGCAGAATAGGTGTTACTTCTTGTGTCGAGTCAAATATTTAGCATAGCTTGAGCACAGTGCTTTATCAAATGATAAAACTTACTGTGAGTTCCCTATCATTCTTAATTACCTATTTCTCTGCTCTTAAAACTTTCAGCAAGTAATAGTAAAAGCTCTTATTCCTTAGCTAATTGTGTGTAAAATATTCTATATTTTGACTGATAAAGGTAGAAAGAATTTATTATAGTTAGTGCCTACCACAGCCAGTTATTACAAATATATAATTTAAAAAATTTATTTAATTTCTTCATTTTGTGTATAGTGCTTATATTGAGGGGAAAAAATGGTTTATCTTTACCATAGAAAACACTAAGTGACCTCTGAAGTTCATCTTGTCTGATTTCTTCCCTAAAGTGTGCCTGATTTCAAAGTTAGGTCAGATACTCAGGGCATTGTCCAGGCATAAGGAGTTCTCTTAAACCTCTTCATTTCTCAGCCCATAAAAATAAAATATTGAACACACATTTCTTTCCAGGCCATGCTGTACTTAATAATGTATTTAACTGAGAATGGGGGTAAAATTTTTCAGTCTCTTACCTTACTAAGTGCTCACAGGAAAATAAAAATCCAATAGTGCTCTTAAATCTCAGAGAACAACCTTTTTTTATATTGTAGATTTAACAGTTAATGTTATATGAATACTGAATGTATTGAATCTGTCTATATTTTGATCTTAAGTCTGTTGATAAGATGAATACTTACTGAAAGCTGAATTTAAGGTTTAATTTCTACAGAAGGATTTTTTCATTTTTTTGTCTCAATATTGTCTAGTCACAAATTTAATTTTGTGTTCCTTATTGGTAGAATTTAGGTAGCTAAATATTAAAATAAAACATTTAAAAATAGAAGGAAAACTAATGCATTTACTCAAAACCACTATTTGAAGGGGATTTTTTAAAATATTCTTTAGTATTTGAAAATTAAAGCAGATCTGCAGCTCTAGGATGACTGGGTTTTAGAAAGGCATGACCTTTAACAATACTTCTCAAAAAATGAATTTTTTTGACTTGTTGTTTCCTTTTTCTTTGTGTGTGGTGGTGGTTGGTTTTTTTTATTGGTTTTGGTTTTGTTGTTGTTTCCATTGCAGGCAATTGCGTTGCCTCCTATTGCTAAGTGGCCTTATCAAAACGGGTTTACTCTTAACACCTGGTTTCGTATGGATCCGCTAAACAATATCAATGTAGATAAGGATAAACCCTATCTCTATTGGTAAGTAACTTATAATGCTGCACTTATGGGGTTTTATGGCTTCCTAATAACAGCTAATAGTTTTAATTGGTTTTAGTTTGTCCTGCTTCCCCTCCCCGATATCTTCAGCTTTTAATGTTTTCTTACTCTCTGCAAACTCTTATCAAGTCAGCTCTCCTTTTTGCTTTCTAAATTATAAAATTTTATAATTAAATTTTTGAATTTATAAATTTACAAGATGTGCCTCATACACAAACCATAAAATATACTGTGGTGGTTTCTTTAGCACTTTAAAATATATTTGTTATAGCTCTGAACAAACAACATTGTCATTTTCTGTGGTGTTTCTCAGCTGATGTCAGTACTACTCAGAGTGCACTGTTTGCACATTAGCTAGAGGTAATAAAAAGTAGATCTGTAAATATAAAAATGACTCAGTGACCAACTGTTCCCAAAACTGGATTCTGTATTTCATAATGCGTTAATTGCAGGAGAGACAATTTTACTTGCCTTAGGTTTACTGTTGTGGTAAGTGCTTCATGTGAGCCGCAGAAGGAAGTCAGTTCTACAAGAATCAAAAGCCAAAACTGAGTCTGTGTAAATGTAATGTGCATGTAATATATGTAAAAGAAACTGAATATGCCAGCCTCAGAAGGAAACTGGGAACAATGCAAATACTTCTCATTTTTACGTAGTCGCTTAAACCAAGCCATAATTAAAACCAGGAAAAATATTCAAACTAAATTATCCATCTAAACTTTCTTTGTGAAGATTTTAGACTTTGACACGTGAAAGATTGAGTCACATGCAACTACCACCAGGAGGAAGATGCCAAAGCAAAGATTTATTTTTCTTTCAATGTGCTTTTTGGGCATGCAGTATCTTCTTATGTTTAACTACGTGACAAATGTCATATAAATAAATCCTGGAAGAAACTTGGAAGTCTTTAAAGTTTGTTCACTTTATCACATTTATAATAAGACACAGTACAATAATAACAGTTTAATCAATCCTTAGAAATATTTCCTTAAAAATAAAGTGTAGATTCTTTGCCATAAAGACAATTCGAATTTAGGGCTAACCTTAAGCATGCTCAGCTGGGAAGTCTCCATCCTCTAAATCTCAATACCTTTTTCTGCTAAAAAAAAGGTGGGATGACATTACTTCTACGTAACACTTGGAATTAGATAAAATTAATTCAGATACAAAGGGGGGTTTTTTTGTGTGGTTTTGAGGTTTTTTTAAGAGATGCTGTCTTTCAAATTGTGTTTGGCTCTGAAAAAGAATTAGAGGGTGAACCAAGGCTGAATTGTCATAATCGTTAGTTTTTGCCTTTAAAACATCCATGTGCTGGAAGAAGGGGTAAAACCTCTGAAAGAGCATTCTAAATTTTATTTTTACTGATACAGGGAAAAGAAAAACAGAACCAAAAAAGTGTCAAAGCAAGCTGTCTAGACTTTTCAGTCCTTCTCTGGAGCTAATAATAGTAGAGATAATGCAGACCTTCTATGGTTGTATATTAAATTGCCTGTAAAATACCAAGCTAAAGAAACTGGAATCACTAAACAGTTTCACCAGTGGATGTGGAAGAATGCTTACTTGCTATTTAAGTGTAGTAACATCCAGTAGCTGCTTTAAGAATCTGGCTGAAATGAGACATAACTATAAGGGTTTTATGAACGATCTGTAGTAAAATTGTATACCAGCTGTTATGGGTGGTAGTTAAAGGCTCATAAAACCATACGGGTGTTGGCAGTACTGCTCTTGTTATCTCTGCGCGTTTCATCTTTGGATGGGGAAGGTTCTGGATGTGTACATAATTGTAAGAGAATTTCTGTGCAGCATCTCAGAGACCAGTCCTAGCCTACTTTAACTTTGGCAAGAAATAAAATATGAAGATTAACATAATCTGTATATTGTAATGTTGAGGTAAACAGAGAACGTATTTGAGTTCCCAGTTTCTCAGCTACTGTTGTATTGGAATACTAATTCATTTTGGGGGAAAAAAAAGTAGAATCTTGGCTAGGCTTCCTGTTCAGAAACTTATTCATTCTATTCCAAGATGAAGAGTCATGTAAGAAATGAGCTGTTTTATCATTATTCATTGCTTTCTTGTCTTCATGTGCTGAACTCCAGAAAGTTACACTTACAAGGATAATTTAGTGTTTGAAAGTTCAGGAACAGGCCGGTTTGACCATAATGGTGACAAAGTCAGCCCAGTAACTGGAGGAGTTAGGAGAGGGGGAAAAAGGTGTTAGATATTCCTTTGAGACATTTTTTGTTTTGTTTTCACCTATTCAAGGTAGTAGGATGCATTTTATGCAATTTTGATATTTTATCAAGTAAAAATGTGATGGTATTGACAATGATTGATTGTTAGTAATTTATAGAAAAAACATTTTATTAGACATATCTAGTGATGTAATACTGCACCATTTGTCAGAGCGTAGTGAATCTGTGTATTTTTTCAATATTCTTCAGAATAAGATTCTATTAGCCAAAATGCTTTTGACTTATAGATGATTTATGTTGCTGAGATACATATTTGGCATTATAAGAGATGCAACCACCTGCTGAAAAGTTCTTTGAATGGCATAAAGCCCCAAGGAGGTAAATCAAAGTCTCAGACTAGCCCATGACACATTCAGTTGTTCTTATTGTAAAAAGCTGTATTTTAAGGCTGAGTCACAAGAACTCTGGAAACCATTACTAAACTTACCTTGTTAAAATTGTAGTCCTTTATCAATTTGACAAATGGAAATAAATCAACAACTCAGAAAATTAAAACTTCATAGATCATTAACCTAACTAAATAATAAGTCTTGAAAAAGAAATAATCATGTGCATAGTAATTACCTTGAATCCAAATTTGTGTATCACACCAGCTGCATTGTTCTCCAGACCCCATCAAATTGCAAGGCATCTCACGTTTGTTTTGTGATGGATTTTTCTTTACAGCTTCAATCAGATGTGTTATTTCAAATATGATGAATTAGGAAACCGAGGGAAAAACCTGATAGATACAATATTTACCATTTGGGGTTTTTATAAGGGAAAAAGTACTGATTTTTCTTAGAAGGTAGTCCAGTGTCAAGTAAGTGATGGTTAGTACATCCCCCTAAAAAAATGATGGGGAGAAAAGATACAAAGGAACTTAAGTTCACTGTTCCAGGTACTACTTTATTTTCTTTCTCATGGCAATTTAAAGTGATAATTTGGACCTTTTCATTACATGGTAATTCCCCTTTTTCCAATTTCATTCTTTCTTTCCAGTTTCCGCACTAGCAAAGGTGTTGGATATTCTGCTCATTTTGTTGGCAACTGCTTAATAGTTACGTCACTGAAGTCAAAAGGCAAAGGTTTCCAGCACTGTGTGAAGTATGACTTTCAGCCACGCAAGGTAAGCAAAGTGGTGTTTACAATAAAGAGTAATATAGAAATGTGGCAATGTGTTTCTGGGCAGGAGGTCTAAAATCACTTCGGTGCCATAGTGTTACTAAGAATTTCTTATAAATAAGTAGCTTCTCTGATGGTCACACAAAGTTTTATGCCAGTTACAGACCAGAATCAATTCAAGAAAACTGTAGCAATTTAGAAAGTAACACTTCAATGAAGTCAAGCTGGTTTTTAAAAATACTGCTTAATCAGCTGCAGATTGAGAAGAATTTGGTGTATTTGTAAAATGATTGTTTTACTTTTGAAAGGTTGTCACTCTGTCTGAACACTCTGTACTTAGTAATGTCTGGATTAATTTTGCTGGCAATGCTGGAGTTTTGTTATCTGTTGCTGGGGGATATAAGGCTCTGAAATTTCTTCTGTGTCAGTGGTGTTTGGGGATTTCTCGTTTTTCATCATAAATCTTGATTATTTCTCTAGATCATATTAGTGTTCATTTCTACTGTATGCCTAAGTAGTCCTAGGAGAACAATGACTGTGGCTTCAATATTTTAGTCAGTTGACTGAAGCATTGACTTTTCTGTACAGAGAGCATTATGTGTCATTGATAGCAGCTTTCTATGTGTTTTGCTGTGAAGTTCATTTGGTTTTTTATAGCCTTAGAATTTGTATATTGAATTTCAGTGCTCATTTTGTTTTGAGAAACCAATCTCTGAGGGAGGGAATGCCATTGTTCACACACCAGCTTTATGTTCTATTATTTTTCTTGGTATGTAGTTGTGATTCAGAATCACTGATTCTAATTCTGTCATGTAGCTTTGAGGTAATTTGGGGTTTTTTTTAAGCATAGTAAAGTCTTTTTCTAGTGTATTAGGGATGTATAAAGCCTTATAAACACTTAGCTGCTGAGTGTATTGAACTCAACCTAGGAACAAATGGAATTGTTAACTCTGGGATTATGTTACTGATAACTAGCTTTTGGGATCTAGCTGCTCATTCTTTTTTGTGTTGATGAAGCAGCAGCGTTCATATTTTAGCAAGATGTACTTTTGATAATATTTATTATGAATTACTAGTTTCCTTCATGTCATTCCTGGAAAATTTTAGCTTTTGCTATTCTACTGAAAAATAATTCTTGAATTCTACTTAAAATACTTAATACTTTAATACTAGCATATGTATGTCTCATTAGATGAATATCAGTTTCAGATCATAATCTGATCTGCAGAAATATGTGTAAATGTAATTTCCATGCCAGTATTATATTTTTAAAGATCATGCTTCATACCCTTTGGGTCATATGCCAGATTTAGAAAATATTTGAAATAAATCTTCTAGAATGTATTTGTAAGCAGATTCATATGATATATTTTTTCCATTAATAACTTGGAGGTGCATTTATGTAGGAAGGTACATAAAGCATAATGGAGGAAAAAAGCCCTGTCAAATACGATTCCCGTTTCTAACAAGTCAAAACATATCCTCTTCAATATGTAGATTGATTTTCTTCATGTTGTTTATATATTGCATTAGTTCCACTGTGAAAGCATTAAATGCATAGATACGTGTTTAAAAAATGTGTACCCATCTACAAAGCAGCCTCCTGTCCAAATGCTAACTTGAAGTGTGATTTTTTGCCATCAGATATGTTATTTTCTATCCATTTATTTACAGATGTAGACATTTCAGAAATAGCTTTTGCCAGAAGCATTATCCTTGTTAAACTTCTGAACAATGTTTGGGGGGTTGTGGTTTGTTTTTTGGGTTTTCTTTTCAATTTTTGTTGAATCACAGTGAAATGATATATTCAAGCTTCCCTAGTCAAAAGCTTTATGTAGGAAGATCAGAAAGGTAATATCTTCAAGTGCAAATCTTCCCACTGTTAGCTATGTCATATGGCACCATTCACAGAATAGTATGTAATCTTAATTATAAAACTTTTAAGATGTGTTAAGTGGTTAGTTTAGGGGTTTATTAGTGTATTTTAACAATGTTCTACAGGCAAGTATTTATAAGATACGTGGGGAGATTTGGTTCCTGTCCCCAGATGGAAAATGTTAGGTGTAGTATAATAGACTGACTTCTCAACAGAGCTAAACTAGTTTTGGCAGTGATGTTTTAACATGTGGGGTTTTGGGACTCCAAAGTGAAATTGCTATGTATTAGTAACCCCCATTAATTTTCACTCCCTTAAGTTCCAGCCTCAGCATCAATCCTTGTAGAAGTATGAACAGAAAAACACTATAGTTGAGAGCAAACAGCTTTTTGTGTATGTTACTAATCTTGAACACCTTTACTAATTGTAGTATAAACTGAAATAAGTTCAATGTATTAGAAATACTTAGTGTGCAATGCCCCATCTCTCTGATTGTATTGTGCTGTGGAGTAGGAATATGACTTAGTCAGCAGTGAGTGATCAAGCTTGAAAGATTTCAGGAGTGTTAAAAATTGTTAGGTTGGTTTTTGTTGTCAGGCTGTCATTTGAGGTGTCTGAGTACTGTCTAAGGAAGCTCTTGTTCTGGAGTCCTCAGCATAAGAAAGATGTGGACCTTTTAGAGCAGGTCCAGAGGAGAGCCACAAAGATTATCAGAGGGCTAATACACTAATATAAAGAAGGTTTACATAACTCTGCTATAAATTGGATGGCATCTTACTGGAAGGAGAGGTCAAACCTTTAAATACCAGAAGCATTTGGGATTTATTTCTTTTTTGAAAATTTTAGGAAGTTCAGACATTGGCACTTGTTTGACTTTGTTTTGAAAAATGCAGAAGCAGCTTGGATATGCAGGGTTTGCTGTTTTTATTTTTAAAGGAACTGCAAAAAAGATGCCTTCACTTTTTATAAATAAAAAAAAGTAGTTAAAAGATGGAGGTGTTTGGTAGTGCTAGCAAAATTGCTTAAATGCAAAGGTACAAAAGGCTAAGAGCAAATACAGTGTTACTGGAAAAAAAAAAGCCATTAAAAAGTTGCAAAGCTCCTCACAGTGTATCCGAGCACAGATAAATACCAAAATAGAGACTATTGTAAGTAAAAAGAAGTTGTTCAGGAACGTGTATAAAAATGAAGACTACTTAGAAAAGTATGTTGCAGCAGATTAAATGTAAAATAAGACAACTTTTTTTTCAAGTCCATAGATGCAATTAGATGACTAAGGCTTAATAGGAGCCCTTGAAGAATATAGTATCATAACAAAATAGCTAAATTAATTAATTGCATCGTTGTTTACTACAAGACAAGTCAATGAGGATGAGTCAGAGGAAGTGTCTCAAATTGAAATGTCAGTAGAAGAGGTATAGAAATCAATATAAAAGATAGTAGTTAGTTGCCAGGACCTTACAGTAGGCAGCCCCAAATTCCATAGAAAATTGAATATGAAATTTGCCAAACTTTTAATCGTGCTATACAATCTATTTTGTCAAAGAAATGGGTGACAGAAAATTATACAGGTTTTTTGAGAAAGGCTTTGCTGATATTTAGAATTGCATATTATCATGCTTGGTTTCTTAACCATAAAAATGTTGAAGAAGGTAGAAAAAGGGAAAGAAAGAGTTATAAAACACATAGAAAAAAGATATTGGGGAAAAGCAATGCCATATTGTACTGGAAATCTTGTCCTCCACTTCTGCTGAATTATTTGAGGGATTTTTACTGTGTGTAAGAACAGATTCGTGAGTCAGTTGATACATGCTATGCTTTAGGCATTATACTTCTCTGTAAGCCTTGAAGAAATTAGGCTATCATATGATAAGAGAATTTATCTGTTATCTCCCTGTTAAAATGCAGGGATGGAAGGATATGAATCAAGTGAGCAAGGAGGAATCACAAAACGACCTTTATTTTCCTGTTGATAAGAATGCATTATGGACTCAGTGTAGTTGTCATCCTCTATTTTGGGATCTGGCTTTGAAAACCTATGTTATTCATTTATCTAGATTGAGCCTAGTAACAAATATGACACACAGAATAAACGATTTTTTAATACCTAAATACTTCCCTAGCTAAAAAGAAATTATGATTGAAGAGATAAATTTAGTTAATTCAAATACAGGAGGCAAAAAGAGTAATTTTTGTACTGTTGGTAGTGATAACAAAGTGGGATAGACTCTGTGAACGTGTGTGTATGCACATGTATTCAAGGAAAGAAAAGCTCAGTCTTTTTTGTAGGCCTTGCCTTTTGGGTCAGAGTGACAGACATAGGTAGTGCTGTGGTATATCTGCAATGCTAAAGATTCCAAAAAGTTGCATGGAGGAAAGGAAGAAGTTGCATGCCCACAAATGGAGGTTAAAAAATATATTTTTTATGAATGTGTGAATGGGGAGAAAAATGTATATAAAAAGGAGATGATATCATTTTCTTAAATTTTGATCTGGACACCAAAGCTCTCCCAAGGTAGCATTGCTTATTTTTAGTTCCTTATAGGCTCTATGGACAGTGTTTCAAGAGAAGTAATGAAGTATTTGCTTCTCGATGAATGACTCGTCTATTAAGCTTAAGGTACACACAGTGACAGTCTTACAAACTGGTATGTTGTTGGAAATGCTCTTAAAGCACTGCAAAAATAAAATTACATCCAGAAGATAAATGGATAAAACCTGGGGCTTGTGGTTGTCAGCTGATTTCTGCTACAGAAATGTCAGAACTGGAAATATTAGTAAATAGGTATAAAATGTGGAACTTTAAATAGTGCTATTGGGATGAAAGTGAAAAAAAAAAACAAACCAAACAAAAAACCTGAAATGAAGCTGGTGAAGGGTCTAGAGCACAAGTCTTATGAAAAGGGGTTGAGGGAACTGGGGTTGTTTAGTCTGGAGTAAAGGAGGCTCAGAGGGGACCTTCTTCCTCTCTGGAACCACCTGAAGAGGTTGTAGCGAGGTGGAGTCGATCACTTCTCCCAGGTAACAAGGGATAGGACATGAGGAAATGGTTTCAAGTTGTGCCAAAGTAGGTTCAGGTTAGATGTTAGAAAGTGTTTCTTCACTGACAGGTTTATCAGGCATTGGAACAGATTGCCCAGGGAGGTGGTGGAATCACCATCCCTGGAAGAGGTTATGTGTGATGCTCAGGGACATGGTTTTCACAGAATAGCAGAATGTTAGGAGCTGGAAGGGACCTTAAAAGGTCATCTAGTCTTGTGGTGAGCGTGGTAGTGTTAGGTTAACGGTTGGACTCGGTGACCTCAGAGGTCTTTCCAACCATGACAATTCTATTATTCATCATCATTTAATAGAGATTATTGGTAAATTAACCTTCATGGAAAGAGGAGATATACATGCAGTGGTGTGGAAGCTTTGGAAAACAAGTGTTAATGAAATCAGAGCCGTAGTCATGCGCTTTGTTTCTGATTAGCACAGTCACCACTTAAGCTTCTAGACTTTTGAGTTATTAATATTTTGTTGAATTCGGTTCCTTTCTGAAACAGGATCTACCTACTGTCTATTCTTCCCTGCAGGTGCAGCCTCTTACACTGCACTCCCCAATGTAGTACACAAGATTTAGCAGTGATCTTGAGCTGCATAACAATCCTTAGTACTAACTCTATCCAGTGTTATCAGTACTAGAAGCAGACGCTATCTGGGAAAACATACTGCCAACATCAGAAAGTGTAGTTAAAGAGACTTAGCTGAAAAGTAAAATCACTGAAGAGTGTTAGTTCTGTTGTAACTCAGACCAGGACACTGGCTTCATCATCTTTATGCCTTGCCTATTGAGTGTTTATACACATGGATAAGTCCCCCTGAGCCTTCTCTTCTTCAGATTAAGCAGAGCCATATCTCAGCCCCTCCTCATGTGGCAAAGGCTTCAATCACTTAATCGTCTTTGTGGCCATTTATGGACTTTCTTCAGTATGTCTATTTTTATCTGGTTTATATATATTTTGAAATAATGCAGACAGTCATTGTATTTAAGTATGAGTTAGTTTGCAGATCTTAAAGATTAAGTTTCCATTCCTAGTCTGAAGCATAGGAGGTTCCATCTGAATATAAGAAAAATTTTTTTTCACAGTGAGGGTGCCAGAACACTGGAACAGACTGCCCAGAAAGGTTAGGGAGTCGTCTTCTCTGGAGAGATTCAAATCCCATCTGGACAAGTTTCTGTGTGACCTGGTCTAGGGAATCCTGCTCTGGTAGAGTGGTTGGACTAGATGAACTTTCGAGGTCCCTTCCAGCTCTTAACATTCTGTGATTCTTGAACTCACTCACTCATGGACATGATTCTTGCTGAACAGATTACTTGAAAGATCACCATAGTTCTGTTTGGAAGCATTTTACAGTGATGCTTTCTCTGTTTGATTTATATAATGTGTTTCTAATGATATGACAATTATCCAAAAATTGGTAGAATGGTGAAGAGTAGAGGAAGAAAATTGTATGAAACAATCACACCACACCTTAAACTGGGCTGTAAAATATGCTCTTGTGAATTTTTTCCGTTTATTTTATAAGTTCTGTCAGAGAGCTGTCATGAAAAAGCAGAAATATGTGATACAAATATAAGCTAAGTGCACATAGGGCAGGATTTCCTGTCAGAACTCAATTGTTTTGTATTACAGCATGTACCATTTAAATTAAATTGCGCTTTCAGTAATGGAAGTGTTCAGCTTTTGAATTGTTTATGTATGCATTTTTTGCCTCTAATCCCATTAAGGGATGCAGGTAGGTACATCACTGCATTTAGTTCTACTCACTGAAGTTCCACTGACTTGACTCTTTATTTCATGAGTTTGCAAGGAGTCATCTGTTTGTATAACTTTATGAAACTGGTCATTATTTTTAATGCCATGCATTAACTTTATATCTTATAGCACAAAAGCTACCACTGTATACTGATTTTCCATGTCTTTCTAGTGGTACATGATAAGCATTGTACACATCTATAATCGATGGAGAAACAGTGAAATACGATGTTACGTGAATGGTCAGCTGGTGTCCTATGGTGACATGGCCTGGCATGTTAACACAAATGATGTAAGTTTTTATTTTTGACTTTTCTTTCATTTTAAACTAAATTGAAAAAAATAAAACCCCAAAACAAAACACAAACAATAAGCAATAGGGAAGGTTATTTGGTACTTGAATGTTCTGTTCTAATTTGCTCTGGTTTATGTTGAACAATTAATAAAAACGAAATCCTAGCAGCTAATCATAACAGCATTGGAATATTGACCTGTAAAACAAATAATGCAACTTTATTCAAAACAAAGTTGTTCACTGCAGGAAATGAAGTACTGAAGTAATGATTGATTTATTTTCTTAATTTCTGCCTACCTTTATTCTTTGGCCTCAGTAGCTGTACATGAATATTTCGTTGTATAGTTTGTATGACTAAACTTTATTAATATTGTCTCTTTCCAATACAGAGCTATGATAAATGTTTTCTTGGCTCTTCGGAGACTGCCGATGCTAATAGAGTGTTCTGTGGCCAGCTTGGAGCAGTGTATGTATTCACTGAAGCACTCAACCCAGCACAGATTTTTGCAATACATCAGTTAGGACCTGGATATAAGGTAATAATAGATCTTAAAAAATGTAACCCTGGAAAAGAAAGTAATTGATAGATACTGGTGGAAGAAAAGTCTGCAGGTACATATGCCTCTTGGGATCATATAGAGCTATGTGAATTGTGTTCAGCCAAAGAAAACCATTTCTTCAAGTATCCTAACTAACCTTAATTTCCACCAGCTTTTTGAAAAAGGCAAGTTGTTTCTTTAAAGCATACCTGAAGCATGTTTGTTTGTAAAATTTATGGCTTTGGGTCATAATCAGATGGAGCGATCTTGTATTTAGTGTACTCGTTACCAGAGAAATAACTTCTCTACTGTTTGTTTGAAACCTGAGTTAAGGCAGATTAACACTCAACAAAGCATAATAAGCCAGTTCCATTCAAATGCACAGTTTCAAACAGTTCTGCTGAAGTAAAAGTTGAGCTTTTTACTCATGCTTTGACAGGTCCTGTCAGTAGGCACCAATGAGAAGTGCCTGACTTCATCTTCTTTCCACCTTCCATGTAGATGTTTATACACATTTGAGATCCCCTGAGGCTTCTTTTCTGCAGACTGAACAGTCCCAGCTCTCTCAGCCTCTTCTTATAGGAGAGATGCTCCAGTCACTTCATAATTTTAGTGGCCCTTTACTGGACTCTCTTAGTAAGTCTATAGCTATCTTGTTCTGTGGAGCCCAGAAATTCAGGTGTAGCATAACCAGTGCTGAGGAGAAGGATCATCTTCCACTTGCAATACTCCTCCTAATACAGCTAAAGATAACATAATGCTTCTTAGCCAAATGTAGATTAAACTTCCCATTCACTTACTTTTGATATTCCTACTTGCATTCTCTGTTATGGTACCTGCATCTCAGACATTTTCAGTATAGCATTGCTGCCTCCCTGCTGCTTGACATCAGCAAGTGTGAGACAGGGCTGACTTGACAGATCTGCTCCAAGGGTTCTTCAGCAGCTGCAGTCAGGTGCACAGTCTATTCAGTCTGCATCAATCTTATGAGCCACGTGGAAATGGATGCTTGTCACAAGACCTTATACTGCCATGTGTCAGTCACTGGAGAGCAGATGCACTTTCCTATCGCTTGGCTGTAAGCAAGAGAATTTTGTTGGGATTTCCAGTAGCCTTAAGGACCCTGCAAATGCTAATGGGTTGGATGGGATGACATAATTGGTAGGTACCTGTAATCCGTTTGGAAAGAACAGCTGATGGCCTGTAAATTGCTTATTTTAATTCTTCTAACCTGAATATCCAAAACATTAGTGATGGTACTTTTGATAGTTTCGTGTTACAGGTCAACAGGACAAAGGGAGCGATGTCTGATGGCTAGATGCAGTGAAAACTAGCAGTGAATCATCATTAACATCAGCAATAAATTATTTTAAACTGAGTAAAGATTTTAGAAGTATGTGTATATTGCATTAATTAAATGGTGGCAATTTCTAACAAATTTGCTTTGTTTTTATCACTGCAGCACTCTAGCACACTAGTTGTCTTTCTGCTACTGTCAAATGATTGTTACATGCAAAAGTAGTTATATGCCAAGTAAGTCTGACAGCACTTTGCAGAAAGTCAGAAATCTATCATCATCTGCTTGATTGATTTGTCAGTGTTGCCAGAAACCTAGTTTTAGATCAGATAAGAGTTGTGCTATGTTTAAGAACAATAGAAATTTTCAGTCTTCCCCTGTAAAGGTTTGAGAATCATTGATTTGTAATATGACATTTATAATTTTATTTGGATATTTTTGTGGTGTAAGTAGTTTGTTTATATATAATCCTGACTGTTAATGAAATGTGTTTTTATGCTGTTTAACTGTTCCTTTAATCAAAATAGTATAGGATTCAATATTCTTTTTAAAATTAGCTTATATGTATGAAAATGCAAGGTATTTAATTTGGTCTTTGTTTTCAACATGATGTATGTTTTTTTAAATTTTAACATATTAATAGCTGTTCAGTGTGACACAATTCTTCCAGATAGTTACTTCTGAAGCTTGTTGAAACTGATGCAGGGGAGAGAGAAATAATACAACCTGAAATACCAAGTATTATACTGATGTGATGATGTGATGTAGAGTTAATAGAACAAAGTTTCAGTGTTCAGTAGCATCAAACTACTGGGAAATTCAAACACAGTTTAGCAGTTTCTATATTCCCTCTTAAGTCCAATGTGTTTTCTGCACATTTTGTGGCAAGGATTTTGTCTTAAATACTGTATAAAACTTTTCTTTCTTTTCAGAGCACATTCAAATTTAAATCTGAGAGTGACATTCACCTGGCTGAGCACCATAAACAAGTGCTATACGATGGGAAGCTTGCCAGTAGCATTGCTTTTACTTATAATGCGAAGGCTACTGATGCTCAGCTATGCCTTGAGTCCTCACCAAAGGAAAATCCTTCAATTTTTGTACACTCCCCCCATGCTCTTATGCTTCAGGTTTGTGCTACTAAGTTGATGTTCTGTAATTACTGTTAATATCATTTGGACGAGAGGATTTGTGCACTAGTGTACAAAGAGATTGTTAGTTCAGCTTTTATTATACCTATCACTTGAACTGTTCTTTGCTCACTTTCGAGAGCAGAAAAAAGTTTCTTCATTAGGAAATGTATAGTTCGTACTGTAAGGCAAAGAAATGTATACCTCATACTGTAAGGTAGTTTGCCACAGTACTGAAATTTCTCTTTAATGTTTACCTTTAAGTGTAGTGCTTAAATTGAAACATAAGTAGCAAAACTAGATCAAAACAAGACTGATTTAGTTTGCACTCACTTCAGTGTTAAAGTTTTACCAGGTTATGTTTGTAACTGTCCTTTAAAACTGAGTAACTGAGTTTTTTCCTTCTATTTATTTTATTAATTTAGGATGTGAAAGCTATTGTAACCCACTCCATTCACAGTGCAATTCATTCCATTGGAGGGATTCAAGTTCTTTTTCCTCTCTTTGCCCAGTTAGACAATCGACAGTTGCACGACAGTCAGGTGGAAACAACAGTTTGGTAAGCTTCTTTCAAGCAAGATAAAAACTAAATCAAGCTAAGAATATTTCCATTTTACTTGTGGATTATTTTGTTTTCTTCTGTAAGTGCTGAGACTTGTTTTACTCTTGTTTCTTTGAAAATAATACTGTTTTTTCAAAGTAGTTTACTGTAGAGATATGTACATTTTATTAATCTGATAAGATTCCAGATGGAACTGGCATCGAATTGGTTGGACTAGGTAATGAATTCAAATCACTTGAGAGTCTTTAAGGATAGTTTTGTGACAGTTCTTGCAACTTCTGCAGGAAACTAATGTGCTTTTACTTGACACTGCAATGTTGCTTACTTTCTTAGTCTGTGTCTTTTGAATTGATAGAATCATGGAATCATAGATGTTGGAAGGACCTCTAAGATCATAAAGTCCAGCCACCAACCTCTCTCACCCATGCCACTAAATAATGTCACTAAGTGCCACATCTAAACATTTGTTGAACACCTCCAGGGATGCTGACTCCACCACTTCCCTGAGCAGCCTATTTAATAATGTTCAAGTTTAACAGAAGATATTTCCTTCCATATTCCTACATGATCAGAAAGTTATAGAGCTATGGTCAGTTATTTGGTGGCTGTATTACAATTGCAGCAATTACTGGGGGCACACCACCAAGACAGTTTGACATCTCTGGTCTCATCCTATGGAAGTAAACCCTAGGTTAAAAGCTTGCAGAGAAATTAGATGAATGCTTCTGTGTGTAGCCTGAGAAGGGACTGCATTGGAGTCTGTCAGTACCCACACTAACATGTTCAAAGCTAGCCAGCTTGTTTTTGCAGAGATCATCTCTGGCCACCAGTTTGTCAGGGTAGGCTTCTAGTCTAGTGGCAACACAAGATGTCTAAACTTGTTAGAATAAAGTGTGTGGCCTAAGTCTTTCAAGATAAGAAAACTGAAAGGTGATGCTGAAGAACTGGTATGGTGTTTCCGTAAAAATAACCCAAAAATTAACAGAAGGTAATACATTGGTATAATTTCTCACTTGTGTCAATTTAATTTAAGAAATTAATCAATTTAGTAAAGTTCTGTCAGTTATCTGTTTGCCCCTTTGGTAGCTCAAATACACGTACCTAAGATGGATGCTGGGTTTTATTTGTTTCTGTAGTGTGAAAAGTTAATGTATTTCATGAGAATACTTTAGCACAATGCTAAAAGTAGTACCATAGTCTGAAAAATAACAGTCTACTTCAGAGCAGTATAGTGATGCAAATGATTTCATTCAATGATAAAGACAGAAAAAGCTGATTTTTGTATTGGCTCATGTGGGCTATCACTTTTTTGTAGTGTTTTCCAGAACCCACTTTACATTGACATACTGTGAAATAAGGAGAATAGAAAAGGCAAGGCTTGATTTGAAATAAATTTGCAGGGGAGAGGGGGAAATCCCTGTTTTTTATTATTTACAGACAGATCAGAAAGCAAAAAAATGCTTTATTCCAGTTTAAGGAAGATGATGTGTATATGTGCCCATACATATGAGTAAGATACGTGCTAAATTCATTGATGAAATGGGTCTGTAATAAGTGATAAAGCAGTACTAGATCTGTTTAAAAATGGAGAGCTAATATAATGTAACTTTTGTAAGTCAAGATAAAGACTAATTCTTCCCAATATGAATAGAGCAACTGTGATTTAACAGTATTCTCTGTAAATGTTCTTTATTCTTGTAATAAGTATATCCCTGTGTGCCTTATCTATGTCTTCCATGAGACTAAGTATGGAAACAATGTACAATTCTACTTTTGAAGGACTGTATAGATTTTTATGCTCTCATTCACTGAAATTAAAAGAATGGCAACTGAGTTCATATCTCAAGTATGTTTCCTTAGGCTGTGATGCACATGCTATTCAGGAGAGTGGTCCTTCAACTTGGATACCAAGACTGCTGCTCTTCATCCTGCTTTTCAGCACTCTGGTTAGAATAGAAAATTGAGCTGTCTAGGTTGGCTAGGGGTTTAAGTAATAAAAAGAAATACAGAATGTTTGTGGTGGGTTGCCCCTGGCTGGACACCAGGTGCCCACCAAAGCTGCCCTATCACTCCCCTCTTCAATTGAAGAGGGGAGAGAAAGTATAGTGAAAGGCTTGTAGGTCGAGATCAGGGCAAGAGAGATCACTGACCAACTACCATCATGGGCAAAACAGACTCATCTTGGGAAAATTAGTGTAATTTATTGCCAATCACATCAGAGTAGGATGATAAGAAAATAAGCCCAAGTCTTAGAGACACCTTCCCCATTCATTCTTCCCAGGCCCCACTTCACTCTCAATATTTTCTACCTTCTGCCCTGCAGCAGCACAGGGGTATGGGGAATGGGAGTTGCAGTCAATTCACTGCATTATTTCTGCCACTCCTTCATACTCAGATTCTTCTTGTGCTACATTATGGGGTCCCTCTCATGGGAAACAGTCCTCCACCAACTTCTTTCCCACGGGCTTCAAGAACTGTCTCCAGTGTGGATCCTTTCCTTGGGGTACAGTCCTTCAGGAACAGACTGCTCCAGCATGTGTCCCCCACAGGGTAACAAGTCCTGCTAGAAAACCTGCTCCAGCCGAGGGCTTTTCTCTCCAGGGGACAATAGGTCCTGTCAGGAGCCTGCTCCAGTGTGGGCTTCCCACAGGGTCATAGCCTTCTCAGTGTGGCGTCCTCCATGGGCTGCAGGTGGATCTGCTCTACCATTGGCCTCCAGGAGCTGTGGGGAAACAACCTTGCCTCACCATGGACTTCACCACAGGTTGTAAGGGAATCTCTGCTCCAGCTCCTGCAGCACCTCGTCCCCTTCCTTCTCCACTGACCTTGGTGTCTGCAGTTGGTTCTTTCATATATTCTGTTTCCACTCTGTCTCCAATTGCTGTTGCACAGCAACTTTTCCCCCTTCTTAAAATACTATCACAGAGCCACTACAACTATTGATGATAGTCTTGGGCTTGGCCAGTGGTGGGTCCATCTTGGAGTCAACTGGCATTGACTCTATTCAACACAGAAGAAGCTTCTAGCAGCTTCTGACAGAAGCCACCCCTGTAGCCCCTGTGCTACCAAAACCTTGCCATGAAGACAAAATGCATGCTTTTATTCTGTGATGTTACTTTTGTTGTTACCTTTGGTTATACTGTATGTGTAGTAGAATAGGGGAAGCTTGTTTTGTTCACTTGTGGTCTCTGGTGTATAGACTTGAATACATTTGGGTCTGCTGAGCACTGACATACAGACTGATTCAGAGAAAAATTGGGGATGTAGTTTTGGGCAGTGACCCAATTACATCACAGCATAATTAACAAGTGTTAATTCAAATGAGCTTGTTGCTTTGGGAACAAAAGCTATTTAGTACCGTGTTGGCAAACTACTTGAAATTAGAAGGAGCTGTAGCTATTAATAGATGGAAGTCATTCCAATATATTTTTCTTGTATACTTACATACTTTTTTTATATACTTATCTTACCTCAAGCCTGGTTAAGGGGAACCCTTCTTTGCTTTGTGGCATACAAGCTTTAGTGGCCATCACTGCATAAGTATGAGTGAATGAATATGACTAATTAGTAATGTAGTAGCAGAACAACTGACCTCATTAAAACATGCACAAGTGTTTGATTTCATGCTTTAGCACTGAATATATTTTGATAAAAATCCCTTTTTGTATTCCCAACTTATAAGTGCAGTCAAAACAATTTCTGAAATTCCAGGCTTTGATTTTCTTCCTGAAGGAATGAAGTAAGGAAGTGAAGACCTCACATCTGAGCATCAAAATATATTGCTAATCCTTCTCCCAGAGGGTTTCTAAGTCCATACTATGAAACATTTAGCAAATACTCCCGAAATAACAAATTACTTAATAAATCAGCCAAACTAATTTTAAACTGTTGGCTACCAATGAGATGTAATGGGCAGCCAGCAGATGAAGAGTAATAATAATTTATCTCAAGATAGTGTTGCTTTTTGAATTGCAGTTAAAGAGGCAGGAACCTTAGGATTTTCTTTTTGTTTAAGAGGAAAAACATTAATTGCTGGTGTATTATTTTCCTTAATAGCACTTTATTTGTTTATGCTAAGATTAGTTTTCAGAAGTTGTGACATGATCAGCCTGTGATGAAGTTAATTATACAATCCTTTTGTTTTACTTTGGAGAAGCTGAAAATAGACATGGAATTAATTTATAAAGGATCATCCCCAAAGAGAATCAGACAGAACAAATGCATTGTATCATTCCTTTCACATAGTTGCTATAAGCCATGATGATGATGATATTATTAATCAACATACTTAGACCTTTTATAGCTACATGTCTACTTTACTTAAAGGTACCTTTTGTAAAGAACAATCCAGATAATTATTCAAAACACAACCAAAAAAAAGTGTAAGGTAAATTTTTCAGAGGAAATTATTATGGGAATAAGTAGACTAGAGAAATTGATCTATGTATTTATTTAAAAAAAATAAACCAAACAAAAAACAGCTCAAGACAAATTTCACTGTTGTCAAAGTGATGCAAATTCCTGACTTCCAGGGTTGTCTAAATTCCTCCAAAGCCTTTGTCACATGACTTTGAGTATGTGATGTTCCTAATAAGATGCTTCACTTTTAAGTGAAGTTATAGAAACTCATTACTTAAGAATAGTTTATCTAAATGGTCCTGTATTTTAGCTCTACAAACCATTAATATTTGTTTGCTTGCTGGGAACTACCATGGGGTTTGTAAATATCTATAGTATATTTTTTTATTTAAGGAGAAGCATTGCATGACTCTTGACTGAAAATTGTGACCCTGAAAGATAATGATGAACTGTTGAAACATAAGTTGGTTATATTATCAGTATCTTCAGATGAATGAAAGGAGCTAGGTGATATTTATAATTTCACAGTGCATATCATAAGTGTCTGATTTATAAAGGTAGGGACTTCACAAATACAATAAATATGTATAGACGTGAAAGCATTAAGAACACCTTTCAGTCAGTATATGCTGTGAACACCAGTTCTATGTTTCTGATTTATTTATCAAAGGAAAAAAAAAAAATCAAGTCTTCATAAGGGATGTGTATATTTGAGGGCAAAATTGGGCAATGCTGTAACAATGTAATGAGTCTTCAGCTTTTTATGTAAATTCCAGAGACTTTCTGTCTCTACAATACACTAATTATAGAATAAGCAGCATCACAAGCGTTGGAAATACAGCATCTTCATGTTTTGGTCTGCAGCCTTTTATTCTACTTCTTAGTAATGGAAAACTGCTGGAGAAATTTCATCCTGAAATGAATTCTTTTTTTTAGTAGAAATCATAATTCTGTCTGATTTAGTGTTGGTTGACATCTATGCTTTCATTGTGTTCTGTTATATGAGCTTCACTGCAGACAAACTGATCTGTTGTAGGTGAGCTGTGGCATAGAGGAGATGTAGGAATGGGCTGAAGTATCCTTTATATTTGCCTTTATATCTAGGAGAGTTGAAAATAGGCAAGAATGGAGAGAGATTTTGTATGGCAGTGCACAGAATTTTGCAAGTTTAATGTGAGCCCTGCAGCAATCCGATGCATTTTAGTTACTGGTAAGTTTAAGTTCTGTTTGGGAAATTGTTTGTCTTAGAAGACAGTCTTCTAATCAATATTATCTCCCCTGTGTCAACAACAACCTTTTTTAAAAGCATAATTTGGGCAACCTGATTCTACTGATAAGAATTTCTTATATTTAAAATCTTCAGGTTTAATTTATTTTCAGCTGCTAAGTTGACTACATAAACTGTCTAACCATAGAAATATGTTAAAAGTTCTGGATACAGTCCTCCACACTAGGCAGGCAGTTCTCTAGAAGACTAGTCTTAGAATGCAATATTGAAAAGATCCATTATGTCTGTATATACACACATACACTCTTAAATGTTTGCTTTAGGTTGGTCTGAACATGTGGGGAAACAGAAGTTTTGAGGAGCTTGGGAAAGCTTCTCTGAGAATTGTTAACTGTTTGAATTTTTCAAACAAATTGAATGTGCTCTAGCATGAAATATATAAGATAGAGAACATATATTTTGTGCAACAGCTGTAATTTAGTGCAGTTTCATTCCCTCCATACTTCTACTCCTCCTCCTCCTCCTTCCATCAGGTGAAAAAAGTTTCACCTGATACAAGTGTAAGCAAGATTTCTGGAGGAAAATATCTAAGCATCTCATCTGTTTTCTGCCCAAGTCTAATCATCATCTTCAGGTAGTAATAACCTCAGTACTATACATGCAGTGAGTGTTTAAAAACACTTCTGTTTTGATTTTGCAGTTCTTCTATCAGTTCAAATATTACAGATCTTTTAATTACTTCAATTCCTCATAATGAAGTGGACAAACTTCTAGTTTATATTTAGTTATGATGCTAATTTTTAGCAGTACTGTGGTCCTAAACAGTATTCACTTTGAACTTTATTGTGACTCTTATGTGAGTGCCAGGTAGTTCTCCCTAACTGCTCCTTTTTCTGGTGCTTGGAGTTTTTTATGGGATTGAAGGTGTAAAGTGTAATGATGCATTCACATGTGCCATCCCAAGATTTGAATTAATACATGCTACATTCAACTCTGTTATTTATGGCAGCAATCTTGGGTAATGCAGAAGGATTAGAAGCTAGAGTTACTGCTTGCAGACCTGAGGTGACTCTGCAGAGCTAGCTCGTGATGTCTTTGTGTCAGGTTCAATAGATGTTAAAAGCCATTTTGGACTTAGGAAAGGCATAGCTCATTCACAAAAGTATTGGCTGAATTAATACATTTTCCTGGAACTAGAAATGTTGGCATCACTTTGCAGTGATAGCCAAGGTAGCTCTGTGCAGAGCTCATGTGGGCAGGCAGGATTAATGAGTTCAGCAAGACCTCACATAAAGGTGGTTAATATCTAAAAAGTTATATTTGGGCTCTATCTGCATCTCAATTAATAAACTTTGTTGATTCATTTTTTCTTGCATAGAACTAGCTTGTATTTTTCTGTGTCTGTGGCATGGTTAAATATTAAGTGGCCACTGGTTATTTCTGAGTTGACTGGTGTGTTTTACTTAAAAAGAAGCAGAGAGAAAAATCTTTATTATTAGGTTGCCAGTGTATCTTACAACTTGTATTCAGATTCCTATTAGAATTTGTAATAATTGCATAGAGCTTGTATTAATAGGAGATAAGAATAACTCCAACCTATGAGTTTACATCTGAATTCATAGAATGGGCAGATAAACTGCAATACAAGGAAAAGGGACTTTTGATAAATCACTCATAGAATTTTTTGTTTGTTTTCAATATATTAATATTTATTACTGCAATTTAGGTCCTAATCCAGCAAAAATAAATGCTGGTTTTTAACTTTGTGCTTAATAGATTGTTGTCCTAAGTCACAATGTTACTCATAAAGGGTGTTAGTAAGCACTATCTAGACAGAATTTTCTTCTGACCTATTCATTTAAAAAAAAGCAAAACAAAACCAAAAAAACCCCAAAAGTTTCTAAATACAAACCTTTAACTCTTAACATGAGCTTCTTATGGATTGTCATGTAGTAAAAATTATGAGTATCTTATTTTAGATACAAATACAATAGAAACTTTCAGTCAGGGTAAGAAAAAATTGTATACAACCTGGTTTGAAATTGATGTGACAGCTTGACAGGCAGTTCTGATAAAAGGTTTGGAGTACTGTAAATGGATATTATCTGTGTTCTTTTACTGCTGACAATGTGGAGCATTCTCTGTGTGATTTTTAGCTTGATTATTGTGACCATTCAACAATGAAACAAGACAAGGCACTATTTCATGTTTCCAGCATGTGCTTTGCCTACACTGCGTACTTTTCACGTGGCAGCCTTGCTCACCAAATACAATAAATCTTGTTTTCCTCAGTACATTCATTATTTTTTTGGTGCTGGCATGGATTAAACATTTTCAACATTTTTTCAAAGTAAAAGATGGTACTTGGAGAGCAGGTGAACCTTTAGCTGACTAGATACTGTGAGTAAAGTTGAAATTTAGAAAGCTGAGTTGGATGTATTCTTTAATTCACTTTTTCATAGCTGCAGAAGCCACAGTTTTCATCTTTGCCTGTGCCCACCACCTATGTCAGAACTGTCATGGTTGCAGATGTTTGTCTGTACAGCTAGGAACTGTTACACCTATTTTATTTGAAGAAAAGTAATAATAACTTTGTGTGTTTATTGTATATGGAGTACAATGCATTCTGTCATTACTTTGTCGAGAGGTCTGATATTTGTTATAATGAGTTTTTCTTCCTCCCTTTCCTCTGGGATTTTCAGCAACAGAAGAATGTATTTTGGTTTCCCAATCACCACCGAAGAGTCAATTGTGATATTTTTTTTCCCATGGTTCACTGAACTGTCACATTTCCACTGTTGGTTTTCATAATATAGTTTCATAATCTAGACTATATTATAGCTTTCATAATATAGACTTGCCAAGTCTGTCCCCTGAAGTTTTTCATCTCTCTTCTGTTTCTAACCCGTAACCTTTTCTGAACACTTTTTTCCGCTCCCTGTGCTTTCTGAACACCTCACTTACAGACAGTGCTGGTGGGTGATGTCCTTGTGGCCTCTGGAGCGTGTCTGTACTTTCTCAACTGGATGAAAGTGATTTTCAACCTTTCTTTGGTCAGGCCTAGATATTATTCATAGGTTTGGTCTGGAGAAAGGATGAGTTGAACTCTCCACCCTGCTGTTGTCCCACTGTGGTTTGTGGTGGGCATCGTTGCCCATGTGCATCGTTGCCCACCATTTAATGCTTCATTTGTGTAGTAGTAGTGACTGTAGGGACTGGAAGTGTGAAATGATGGCTGCAAATTTTGCTTTTTAGCCTTGTTAGTCTGCATGGTAAAATGATTGATATGGCCCCTGCCTGCATCATTCTAGCACTGTCAGCTGGATCCCACTCATCATCTCCTGCCTTCTCCAACTGCAAAAACTATGGATAGAACTGCAAGGTGTAGGACTAGCTATGCAAAACGTGGGATAGTTGTGGTCAAATCAGAAGAGCTGACAAAATGATTGTGCACTTCTGTTTGAATATGAACTCCCCTTTCTACCATTGTAATGTGTGAACAATCATTGGAGAAATCTGTCAACAGAAAAAGTAAGATTGTATTCTTTCAGGGGATTATTCACCACTTAAACCTGTTTCTGTTCACTTAATAGCTGGTGAATATTGAGAATGTAACAGATTTTTCTAAATTTGTAATCTGAAGTAATGTTCTTTTCACGCAGTGCTACCCTATTGGCTTTCTTGGTTGAGCTTCTTAAGAGTTCAGTAGCCATGCAAGAACAAATGCTTGGTGGAAAAGGCTTTCTAGTCATTGGCTACCTCCTTGAAAAGGTATGTTTGGAGGGGATTTTACCTTTGCTTTTAGTATTCCTACTGTCATTGTGGTATTTTCAATCACTTAGCTCAAAGGGCTGATGGAATAGAATATATTTCTGATTTGTGATACTTATAAGTTGTCAACAGGAGTCTTTTCATCTTCCTTATCCTCTTATATGCCAAAACGCAAAGAATCAGTTTTCTGGAGTTCATCCTACTTGTCTAATTAATGCTTTCACTGTAAATCAGTTTGTGAATTATTTCAATGTATTTTCAGTTGTTTCTCTACTCTCTGTCCTGCAAACTCTTGTTTAGGAAGGTTCTCTTGTTCCCAATTTGCATAAGCCTATAGTAGATGTGTCATAATTTAGGTTTAGATTTCTTTTTCCTATAAGTTAATAAAAATTAAGTTAATCCTCTCTGAGTCAGCTCTGAAATTGTTGAAATAGTTACTGTGTTTTGAAGAAAAACTAAAATAGTAACTATAAAATAATTTCTGAAAGAAACAGTTGCAAGAGGCATTCACTTTGCTTGCTCATTTTCAGACATGGTGAGCAATTATCACTAAACTGAGGTTCAGTTCAGGTGGTTGTCTAAGGAATATTACCTGTCTCCTTGTGAAACCCCATTACTGTGGTTTAACAATCTGAAGATAAACTGCTGTACTAAGATACTTAATAGTCTTGAATCTTATGGTTCTGACATTCTTGAATATCTGCTACTATATTTTTCATTAGTGTATGGTCAGTATAACAACCATTGGAGAAGAATTTCTGACCAGAACTTGTGTTGTCCAATGGTGAAATTAAATAACTTTAATCTCACCTTTTAAAATGCACTGACTTTTGGAGAATGATAAATAATTCCTCTCATTCTGCTCCCTATGTTGTTTTCAGCTAGGGAAATTCGTTCTTATAGTAGAAAGAGTTTACCTTCACTGAAGTAGTTCCTAAAAGCAGATTATCTTCTATGCTTCTGTTTTCTACACTAAGCAAGTGTGATTTAGGAAGTCAAAGAACTAGTTTAAGGTGATTTCCTTCCCCTGCAGTAGTAGATTTTCTTGTGACATGAGAATGAATTTATTCTTAGATCCACTTCTGGAAATTATATACAGGCAGACTAGCAAGCCCTCATGGAGTCCTTTTGTCTTGAATAGAGCCCTATGGTTTGTGCATGCTGAATACATCAATTTAGGAAGTTATACATTAAATTAAAGAAAAAGTTTGCATATTATTCTAATTAACACCTGCTACAAGTGTGAAACTCAGTATGTGAATATTTAAAGGATTTTTGATTGATTTCTGTCACAACATAATTCTTACAGCATATGCTGTTTTTTTAACTGCTGTTTTTCTAAAGGATGTATTTTATTTTTTCAGTATATGCTTATATTCACTAGGCACATGTGACAAGAAAAATTCTTTTTGTTTCCTAGCCAGGCTCAATGTTGTTATTTTGTAAATTATCTGTTGTTCATTTGCATGTGATCAAATGCTTTAGAGAGGGCAGGAAGCTTGTGAGGTACAAGCCAAAGGAAACTCAGCATCCAGGCTGAACTTTTATTACTGACAAATGGACTTCAGTTCTAAAAATAATAAATCTGCATATTCCCAGACTGTACTTAAGCATTATAAGTAGTTGGAACATTTTGTCGGGAAGGCAAAGGGAAGTGGGTTTGGTAGTTTTCGCTATTAGTTCATTTTCTTCACTTAGCATATAGAGGAGTCCACGTGCCATGTTACTGCATAGGAGCAGGCCTCAACAGTGATTTTATAGCATATGCTGTGTAGCTGATGGACTCTTGAAATTGAAGAAACCTTGTATCCAACTCCTTCAAATACCTACTTATGTTTAAGAAATACAAAGAAGGTTTTTTCTTTATATTCTTTCATATTATTTTTCCCAAGTCTTCTAGAGTTCATATAACCAGAGCAGTTCTGGAACAATTTTTGTCATTTGCAAAATATTTGGATGGATTGTCCCATGGAGCACCTCTGCTGAAGCAATTATGTGATCACATCCTTTTTAATCCTGCTATCTGGATACATACCCCTGCAAAGGTAATTGTACACTTGAATGATGTTATGTCTGCTACAATGAAGTGAAATACAAGTATTCTTTTATACCACTGCACTTAGGGTTTTATTTTGAAACATGAAAATAGCAGAGTTTTCTTTTTAGATCATGAAGTCCATACCTTGCTTAACTATATTCTCCAATGTCTTTAAGTTCCTAAAAGCAGTTATATTCTTACCTAAGGTTCTGTCTTTTTTTATTAAAAGTCTTGTTTCTAGAAACCCAGTCCCTTTTCTAGTGCTTGCACTGATTTGTTTTCCTAAAGATTAAGCACAGAAGTATGTGGTTTTAATTGTAAGCCAAAGGTGAAATACCTTTTGCTACACATTCACATAAGTTTCATTTTAATTTAAATTATATATTTTGGGTTGATAAAAACTCTAAAAAGTCATAATTCATCTCTGGTAATAATGAATTAGTTAGAATGTGCACCAAAGTGAAATGTTGCATTGTCTTAAAATTTGAAAATAGATACTTCTAGTATAAAAAGCCAGAGTAGAAAACAAACAGTAGATTTTTCCAGAACTTGCATCATAGAATCACAGAAAATTTAGTTTGGAAGGAGCCTCCGGAGGTTATTCCAAGTGTCAGTCCAGCCCATACCCTAACTGAAGTTGTAATTGTTAGTTAGCTTTTTATATCTTACTCAAAGTAAATCCAAAAAGAACTGCAAGTTAAGGTTACTAATACAGAACTTCCATTCATGTGGATAACTATTTCATTTTTCAGGTGCAGCTGTCTTTGTACACCTACTTGTCAGCAGAATTCATTGGAACTGCTACAATCTATAACACCATACGCAGAGTAGGAACAGTACTGCAGTTAATGCACACACTGAAATACTACTACTGGGTGGTTAATCCTGCTGATAGCAGTGGCATTACTCCTAAAGGGTTAGGTAAGTACAATGCATAAGAAAATAAAAGAACTTCTTTTATTTGAAGATATATGATGTAAATGTGTGAAAGCTGCCTGGATCTGTAGGCAAGAAGGTAAGGAAATGACAATAATAGGTACCAGGGGTCAACAGTACACAGACTGTGCAAGTGCTTTTGGTGTATCATACATCTCTGATGAGAATTCCTCATGTGTTTATGTATTCCCAGAAGATTCCAAGTCTGGTCTTCACTCACATAGCATATACCTATGTGAACACACTTTAGGAAACATTAGGATCACTGATTTTTCTTCTTCTGTAACAAAGAGGAAACGTTAAGTGTCATATGCCAAAAAAAACTTTGGATGATTGGTAGTGTTAAGTGACCTTGAAAACAGAGCTGAAACTTCTATTTCTCATTGCTGAGATCTCTGAATCTGTATTTTCATTTTAATAATATTTTTTCTCTGTCCTTATAAAATAGAGATTGATTTAACTGTGCTTATAGTCATGTTGCTTAGCTTAGCTTGGGGATCACTGAGTGATAGCATCAACAAAATGCAATCATACACAGCAGCTAAACACTGCATGTAACAGATGTGTATTAACCAGAGCATCAAATCTTTCTAATCCTATACACTCCAGTTGTAATGTCATTACATTTAGCTGTCTACTAGTGTAAAACAGGGAGAATTTGGTTACTTAATTACCTGAACGTTTTTGTAAGTGATAACATATATTTTCCACTTACACTGATTCTAGATTCCCTCTACCAAAATAGAATTAAGTTCGTTTTTTTGAAGATGTCTCCATCTGAGCTGGAAGTCTGCTGGTTATAGGTAGCGGAATGCAGGAATCAGTTGCCTGAATGTGGTTTTCTACCATCATTTTTGTCTCTGTGGGGCATCCCACTTGCCTTTCAGAAGGATGTAGGTGTCCTGTGCATCCTGCATCACCTCAGCTTGTTTTGTATAGATTTTTGGATACCTTATGGCATGTCAAGTCACACTGATAAGTATGTTTAGGAAGCTGTTTCATACCCCTAGTTGAGAGAGCCTTGAGAACTATTTAGTTTGAAAGGTAGTTGCTTTTTAGACTCCGTTGGCTGTGTTGAATAGATCTCCCAAGTGGCCACTCCCTTCTCCACATACTGTAAACTTCCTTCTTCCTTTTGAGTTTTCTAGAAGCTACAGCACTAGGACTTTTTTTGCTATTATTTCTGCTTCTAACTAATACAGCTGTAATAACTGTGGTGATTTGCAAGCAAATGACTGTGGAAATATAATTGCTGAGTTGATGGGTTGCTAAATCTAATTTCATATTAACTTAGTTTCATATTAGATTTTATCAAATTCACATTAATCACTTTCAGTTATAAAATTCCTGAAACTTTTCAAAATGTTTAATCACCTGGATATTACATTGCTTTTCTTCACCAGATGCTCTTTCTTTTAATATTGACTGCAGTCTGCATATGTGATAAGCAGGTCTGGCTGATTCAGGCTTCTAGTCTTAGAATTCTATAAGTAGCTGTAGTTAATATGCTAGTACCTTTTCTTTCCCACCTCTGTTTTCAGTAGCTTCTGGTATTTCAATATGAAAGTACAGGACCCATTGCTATGAACAGTAATTTTACTGTAAGAAATGGAAAAATGTCAGAATGCAAGAAAACGGCATATATACTCCCTGATCTGAGGCAACTGCAACTGAGATACCTTGACAGCAGAATTTAAAGATCTGAAAATGACTGTAAAAAAAAAAAAAAAATCTTATCTGAAATTTAACTGTATGTGGTATAATGCCTTCAAATAAGTTGTCATATTAGAAACTAAGCATATTCATGCAGACATTTTAGTAGTACAATACTTCTATGCATGTCACTTTTCATGTAGAGATATTGAAATGCTTTTAATATTAGTAGTTTGATTTACTATTACTCACAGGTAAGGTTTTATTGCCTTCCCATATTAATAAAGAAAAAAGTGAGTGAGTTTTCTGTACTGACTTAGTATGCCCTGTTTAAAGTCAAAGTGGCTCAATATTGAAGCTTCACATTTGATTAATGATGTTTCCTTATAAAGTGAAACCTTCCCTCTTGCTTCTCCTGGTATTCAGCTTATAAAATAGGAGTTGTAAATATTTGGAATTCTTTAAAATGTTTGGAATTATTCAAATATTTATTTTGAATTTGAGTTTGTGTGTTCTCTTTCATTATAACTTTCCTGTTTCAAGTTCATGTTTCTTCTTGATTTCAGTACACTAAATTCATACTGGTTTGTTTCTTTCTGAAGTACTAGAAAAACTTTTGCAAATGTATACTTACCAACTTGCTTGATAATTATTCATAGTAGGTTGTACATTTTTAGATATAAATCTACACAGTGGAGACAAATTTTCTGTTTCAAATTGTGAATTTTACTTTGTGTGTTTTACTTGTGGGTTTTTTGGGTTTAGGGTTTGTGCATGTTTGTTTTCTTTGCCAGTTATAAGTAGGTGACAGGACAAAAGTGACCTGTGTTTTACTAAGATCATATTAAAAGTCAGCTTGTAAATGATTCTCATAACAGGAGGAGTAGAAAGTCAACCAATTTCCACAGGAGAGAATCTATAAACTCGGTTATATTTTACATTTTACACTTGAACTATGATTATAGCTATTCTCTTGATTTGCCACATGCATGCCTGTAACATTTTGTTCCATCATACAGAGTAAGATGTGAAGGCAGGAGAAGATTATAGGGTTACCCAACAGTTGCAGCATCTAAAGACACAGTGAAGCTGGCAATTGAGTAAAAATTATTTAAAATTATATTACTTGTTTCAGTAATTATTTCTTTTTGTGGATTTTGGGAATGAACAAGTGGGGTAAATGGGGAGGGATTTTACTGTCCATCTTGCTATAGTAGACGGTGCATTTCAATGATAATACTTCAAACTGCCAAGCCATCTTAATGTTAAGATACCAGTCTTTGTTATTCTTTGATGTTTTGTCTTTTCAAAATATATACTAGACTGACATGTAAAGAAAAGCCAAGCCTTTCTTTCAGGAGAGGCAAACCCCACATATTTTTAATAGCAATTTAGGATACTCGTGTTAACAGAAGTATGTTGTGCTAAATTGTGGGTTTGGACCCTGTTGTGAGGCATCCCTATGAAGTACTCGCAACGTCATTGTTGTTATGAGAGAAATGTGCATTTAAATTCCAGACTACTGAATTCTGTAGTTCAGTCTTGAGCTTTTAGCCAAGCATTTCTTTTTGCTCTACTACTGTTTCCTGTGTGCTTCCCAAACCTTTCTCTGAATGGACCTTATGACCAGTATCTTACCTTCCACTAGAGAATACATGGTTGCTAATGTCCAAGTTAACCCATGTTAAATACATGTTTCAAGAACATTTTTAATGTCCAATATTTTTGAATGTGAGCTAGAAAACTGGGAGTTATTAAAATTATTATAAGGAGAAAGTAACAGTAGTTTCTGTGGATAGAAAAAGCTGTAGAGTTATTTGAAGGGCTAGGTTAGAGTGGAACTCTATTCTTATTAGCTTTGCAACAGTAAGAAAAAGCAGATTCTTATGTGATCCACATAAAGTGATGTTATTTATACATGTGTGGAGATCAAATTCTGCTATCTGTTTCATGTATTATTAATTGAAGGAGTAGAAAAATCATGCTTTTTACATATAAAAACACCAGTTGGAAGAATGTTACATTTGGTTTCTTGTAGAACTGATAACACAATGTTTATTTCCAAAGACAGGATTAGAAATCATTATTTTTGTTATTCAAAGCTTCCAGTCAGTTTTTTATATCATTACTGATTGTACATTGCTCTGTGAATATATTTATTTATTTATTCCCTCTTAATTGCTTCTAGTTTATGTTGCTATAATTACTCTGTGCTGTGAGGATGAAGTGGTTACATTTTTTTCTTTTATTCCAGTTTGGATAAAGCTGGATAGCTCTTATCATGAGTGCATATTAAAAAAAAACCAAAAACAAACCCTGATGCAAATCTTGTACTGTCTGCAATAAATACATACATAAAGAATCTAAAAGCAGGAAATTATTTGGTGACTCATCCTGGTGCAGGATAAAGGAAGCATCCTTTCTCTTTGCCAATTAACAAGAATGTTGCTATTTTGTATTAGGGATTTAGGATTGCTGTACCAGCTCTTAAGAGGATTTCTTTGTTGCTGAGTTGTTTTAGGTTTGGTTTTAGTCTTCAGCAGTGCTGTTTATCAATTTGTGAGTGATGATGACACTGAATTGTATATATCCAGTGATGAGCATAAAGATTAAGAGACAATAAACTACTTTTCAATGTTTGGCCTGAAGAAGGTCTACTTGTACCTCTTTACCTCAGTATATGTGTGTATAATGTATATTTTTTTAATTATAGCATAAATTATAGCATTGTTTGGTCAATAATGCATTTTTTCAAAATAAATCTTCAACTAGTAATGAAGTTCTTGAACTACTGTCAAAGCCAAAAGGTGTGATAATAGCAAATCTGTTTGATGTAGTTTTACAACTTCCCAGATTAATTCCATTCAGTCTGTATCAGACAACTGTTGGATTGCTATTACTGCGGTCCTTTCTGCCACTGTTTGAAGCTGTCTGCTGGTTACACAGCTTCCAGTTTCTCTAGCCTCTCTTATTTTTCCTTACCAGTTCTCTTTTAATTTTTCAAATTAATGATGTCTTTTGAGTAAAGGCTGTCCCCTTTTTCCTGTTTCTAATGCAGTGAAGCTTCAAGACACAACTGAAATAGAAGGAACAAAGTGGAGTCACCATCCCTGGAGGTGTTCGAAAAATGTGTAGATATAGCACTTAGTGACATGGTTTAGTGGTATTGTGGTGACAGGTTAACAGTTGGACTTGATGATTTGAATTAGAGGAAAAAATAACTGTTGGCTAGAAGCAGACCATTGCCATAAAACCAAAGGCAGTATTTAATGTAGTTGCAGCTAAGCACCAAATTTAATTTTGAAATTAATATAGTTGTTCAGGCTATGTTTCTTAATCATTTTTTTAGATACTTCTGTGTTCCTAATGTACTTCTTCAAGCACTATAGTTTAAAATATTATGGATTGCAGATGTTTTTCTTTTTGCTGGTTTAAATTTAATATTTTGTTTTTAGGTGGTAGGTTTTTTTGGTTAAATAGCTTTGGTATTTAGGTAAAGGCAACCACTAATATTTGGTATATTTTACTTCTTCCAGATGGTCCTCGGCCTTCACAGAAAGAAATCATATCACTAAGGGCATTTATGCTTCTATTTTTGAAACAACTTATACTGAAGGTAAAAGTCTATTCAAAATGGAAAATGTTGAGATCTGGTTTAGGCTGTATATTAGGAAGAATTTCTTTACTGAAAGAGTGGTGAGATATTGGAATAGGCTGCCCAGGGAGGTGGTGGAGTCACCATCCCTGGAGGTTTTTAAGAGGATAGATGTGTTTCTTCAGGGGATGATTTAGGGATAAGAGTAGTGTAGGGCTATCGGTTGGACTAGATGATCTTGAGGGTCCTTTCCAACCATAATGATTCTGTGATTCTGTTATATACATGTAATAGGATCTTTCATAGTAGTAAATATGAAATCTGTCAGGTGTTGTAGCTGTTTCTGGCTAATTTTAGTGTTCATGCACATACTTCTAATCAATATAGAGGTAGGAAATCCATGCAATATTTCTTCTTAACCTCACTGACCTATTCTCTATATATATTATTAAATGTACATGCAGAAATAGTATATGACACTACAGAACAGTTCAGGTATTCAGGTGCTTTCTTTGTGGTAGTAAATGGTTGCTTGATTGATCAAATGAAAACTGTAAATGCTATTGTTATGTTAATTACTGCTTTGTCTGTCTTTTTCTTTTGGTTGTACCACTGGTTGAAAAGGTCTAGGACTTTGTTATGGTTGAATGCTAGTCTTTGAGGTGTAATCTGCCATTTGAGACTGCACTGAAAATCAGCATTTTCTGACCTGGCCTATTCCTCCTGCTTTTTCTGTTCTATCTCAGGGGTGGGAGGAGTGGCAGTAATAGTTTATAGTATCTGAGGGCACACACTATAAGAATCCTTTTGGACAGGAATAAGGGGCTGACATCATACTGTTTTGAATTGTCAGTGTGATAAACAAAAGCAATGGAATGAAAGAGAGAATTTATTATTTTGAGTTTAAATAGAAAAACATGCAGGATTATTTGACTTGGTCCAAATATTTCTGGAGCCAAACTTAAAGGATGTATTTCTCTGAATAACACCTCTCCTTTTGGTTTTTTTGTTTAGGATCGAGGCGTGAAAGAAGATGAACTGCAGAGCATATTAAATTACTTATTAACAATGCATGAGGTACATTTCTGTAATTACCTATCTTTTACTGTAACAAATTGTACCAGCTCTATGGGAAGCCTGCTGTTGAGGTTAGTTTGTAGAATAACATTGATGCTTGTCATACAGGATGAAAATATTCATGATGTGCTGCAGCTGCTAGTGGCACTAATGTCCGAACATCCAGCATCCATGATACCTGCCTTTGATCAGAGAAATGGGATACGGTAAGACAGTGAAGTGAGAAAATATCTTAAAAGTAGTTTCAGTATCATCACTCTGCAGATTGGTTCTTTTTCACATAAATGTCACACTTACTGATCTTTCAAAGTGCAATTTTTTTTTTAACTTAGATTGTATTTTTTGTCAAAAACCACAGTGGTCTCAATAGCTTGGAGGAAAAAAACAACCAACAGCTTAAGGTTATCACTGATGTTTGAAGGTGAATGTAGTGTTGCACTTGCTTCTGAATCCCAAGTAGAATATGTAATTAACAGCATGCATCAAAAAAACAAGCATCTATCTCAGAATAATTTTGAATGTTCTGTCTTCAGATGTGTAATAGAATCTGGAGGGAGGAAGAGGAAAACTAAAAACCACCAAAATACTAAGAGCTTCATAGAAATACTTGTACGAAAACCTGTTAGAATGGCAATGCTAGCTGAAGGCAAGACTCATTGTACTCACAGTTAGGACTTGGTTTTCTGACAGTAGTTGTCTGTATGCAGACAGAATTCTATTCCTGATACCTACTGAAGAAGGGTAGAGGATTTAAAATGTCTTTAGGTAACGATTGTGGTACCGATATTAAAAGTCTGTGTTTAAAAAGTGGAGAGAATGGACAGAATTGCAACATTTAAGCATTAAATGAAAAAAAAAAAGTGCCTTACATAGGATTAGGGTTTTGTCTGCATAGGTTATCAGAGGACAAAAGCCTCAGAGGTCATTTGATAGTACTGTAAGTCCTTTCAAAAGAGGAAGATATTGTCTCCTAAAGCACTCTTTAATGAAGAAAGTCCAAAAAGAATGTCTAAAAGCTGGAGGTCAGCTAATTCAAATGTGAAACTAAAATATAAATGTAAAAATTTTATTGAAGAGTCCAGGGGAAGCTGTAATCTTTTCTGTGTCTTGATGCCTTCAAATGAAGGCTGGTTTCCTTTCCCAAAGAATGTAGAGTTTGTGCTTGAACCAATCATATTAACTAACTAAATAATAAAATTAATTAATTAAATTTCAAGGCCTTTTTTATCCAGCATTTATAAAGCAGAGGATGTTTTTTTAATGAAATTTTGATGTAATAAGATTGCCACTTCAGAGTCATATCTGGGATTTTCTGTAGAGTATTGCCATGTTTTACTTTTGACAAATGAGGTTTCAATCTAAATATCCTGTGATTAAATGCAGGTGCGCTATTCTCTGTAGAAAGGATATTCAGTAGAGTTTTTAAGAATGAAAGGAAATTGTCTTGCATCCAGGTACTCCAGGAAACTCCAGGATGTTATCTTATGTGTTCTGTTGTCTTTAGCTACAACTGGTCAGACTGTCTTTTATTTGATTTTTCAAGGTAGATTATAAGGTTGTTGCCTTCAGTTCTAAAACATTGAATGGAACCAAAAGACACCATGTCTCTAACCTAAAGACTTCACAATCAAACATTCTGTGCTTGGTGCTTTCAGTTATATCCTTCCATTTTGTGTAATTTTTTAAATAGTTTTATTTAAGAAATATCCCTGTTGAGTGAAGTATGATATATACACATGAGATTTAGTAATAAACTGAAAAAAATTGTTGAATTTGTTTTTCTTTTTTAGAGTAATTTATAAGTTATTGGCTTCCAAAAGTGAGAGTATATGGGTGCAAGCTTTGAAGGTCCTTGGATATTTTCTTAAACATTTGGGTCATAAGTAAGTGTAGTTTTAAAATTTTTATGGTGGTTTATTTAAGTTCACAATTCTTCTTGTCTATTGTCATGATTACTTTATATTCTTTGGCAGTCTGTAGAAATTACTTAAAATTGTTAGGTGTTCTGGTAAAAAATTTGCACACTCTGTTACCTTTATACATTGGGATAAAAATAATTTTCCAATTACCTTCTTACTACTATGATGTTTGAAAAGATAGTGATGACTATCTGCAAAATATATGCTGAAATTCAGGTCTTAAAATGATTGAAAAACATTTTCCAGTAATACATTTATAAATATATCTTGCATGTTCAGCTAAGGATAACAAGAAACATATGACTGTCATCAAAAAATTGTAGCTGGAATTTTCTGTGTCATCGCAATAAAAGTTTCAGGGCAGTACTTTTTAAAGTAGCTTTAGAATGATGGGAAAAATTAAATAGAATGTCATTCACACATAGGAAAGTTTCAGCAGGAAAAGCTGACCAAGTAAATGGTCATAAAGGAGGTAAGGACATACCTCTATGCAGGAAATATTCACATATAAAACATGTCAGGAAGAAATATTCACACTTAAAAAGAACTGGTGTCACAAAATAGATGTACTTAGTCTCATCTTCTATACTTCAACATTAAGAAAGAATTAAGAAGCTCTAACTTGCTGTTGCTCACTTTTCCCCTTCTTTGGTGTTTAGCTTCCTACTGAGACTAATCCAAAGCGATATTCCAGTGGGAGACTGTGCAGTATAAAAATTAGCTGTGAGCTTCACAGGAGATTTCATCCTGTAAAACCTCTTTAAAAGGAAAAGGAGCTAGAGTCCATCCAGAGTTGCTAGACACACTTTTCTGAGGCAGATCAATAAAGTATGACTGTATAATTGAGAGACAGACAGCTGAGAATATTATCCCAAATGGGGTTTCTGTTTTGGAATCCAACAAGCCAAATAGTGCTCTGGGAATTAATAAAACAAATTGATAGTCCACTTAAGAATCTCCAAGGGCTTTTCAAACATTACTTAGTCATTCACACTGATAGGAGTTGGATTAAGTGAGATACACCAGATGAAGGTTTGACTTGTGCAGAAGCCTGGTTGTGTCCAAATAAGTACATTTATTTAAAATATTTGTCACTTATCCAGTAAATCAAGTAGCAAAGTCTTGTCAGTGAAACATTACAGAAAAAGAAAAGTCAGATTTTTCAGAAGCTGAAATTTCATTTCACAGTCCTTAACATCTACTTGTAATTGTGGTTGTAACAGTATAGTTACCATTGTTGACTGAAAGTATGTGCCTAGCACAAAATTAATTTTATTTGTCCATGTGTTACATCATAGCTCACAAGGTTGAATACCTGTGTGTTTTCTCACAAGTAACTCATGAACTCTAACACACTACTGCAAGGTGTTGCTGCTTTCTTTTGTGGTTATTTGAAAATTAAAATATAGTATATTCATTTTTTAGAATTAATCTGTATAGTGTAAACCTGTGTTATTGTCATCAGCAATTATGAAAAGGGAGTTTCTTAGATTTCTGAATGCATACAATTTTACAGAAACTTTAATGTATTTTATCTGGTTTCGTATTTTTCTGCTGCTTTAAGACAGTGTATTTTGAATAATGTTTTTTATTTCATATTCTTTACAGTGGTGGATAAATTTCGTAATGCCATTTATGAGAAGTACACTGTTTATTTATGATGTTATATCCAGCTTTTAGAAAGTAGTGTTTTGTGACAGATGGAATTCACTGATGTGAGCTGCTTGCTTCTCTGCTTTTTAAGATTTGAGTAGTTTTTCATCCTAGGTATAAAATTCACTTCAATCACTTGGAATTCCATGACTTTTCAGGATTTTATTTCCTTTGCATCATTATGTATGTTATTCCAGGGTTTAATTATTTTGGCTGCATGAGACAATATAGGAAGAGAAGGGCAGTGGTGATAAATCTATGTTAGTATTTACGTTTTAAGATCTGAGCTGGGATTGTCCTGAGTCCCTGAGAGACTGACAAGAGGTGTTCTGCAGTGATCACATTTTCGCAACCTGTGAACATCCTGAACACAGTCTAAATAAGATAGAAAGGAATTGCATTGTCTTATTCCACTGTGAAAATTATGGAGGGTGAGAATGGGGTGTGATTTCTTTTATACCAAAGCCCATCCCAAATAGAGCATTGCTTTCTGAGAACTTTTGTATATTTCTATGATTGTGTTCTTACTGGGAAAGATACTAAATGATGTTGATTTCTTAATATTTACCGAATAACAAGTTTGACAGCTTTTTAGTACAACATCAAAATATTTGGCTTTAGGGTTTTTTTTGCATTAAGATGTTCAACATACTTCACATTTTCCTAATGTTTTTATTTTCTCTACCAGGAGAAAGGTTGAAATCATGCATACTCACAGTCTTTTCACACTTCTTGGAGAAAGGCTGATGCTGCATACAAATACAGTGACCGTTACCACATATAACACGCTTTATGAGGTACAGATTATTTAACACAGTGGTGTCATCCCTTCTGTAAAAATTAGGACTTGTGACTGTGTTTTACAGTATCCTGATTCTCAAGAGTTTTGAGAAATTTTTAAAGATTTTAAGAAAGGATTTCTTGGTTCAGATGTATTTTACCACGCTTTGGATATTTTATAGCTAAAGTTCTGCTTTAAAATCAGTAAGAATTACTAGTGAAATGATTCTGTTTTGAAATACACTTGCTTTAATACACTTCTGGAGAATCCCATGTTAATATTGTTAAATGTTTAGCTAGTTCTTAAAAAGAAAGTTGCATAAATAGAACGAGTGGCAAGTATCCCAAAGTGAAAGGTCTATGGTGTTGTCTGAATGCGGATTAATTAGTTTGTCAGGTACAATTCATGAAACGGGAGAGTGATCTGTCTTGCTCATAAGGTGGAGCTCCAGGATTATTCCTCTAAAATACTGTCTGTGACTGCTGCTCTTTTCTTTCAGCTGGAGTAAACCAAACCCACCTTTAAGAGTTATTGTTTTGTTTTGTTTTAAATGGATGGAGTGTATGAGAAAAGAATTTGATGTACAATGCTCATGAAAGAGTTTTTGGTCTATATTTTTGATCTACATGTATTAAACTATAAGGAATGTGAATAAAATATCTTTAAGAAACCATTACTATATATTTAGTCAGCTAACTAAAATGTTGGTTAACCATCCACTGAAGAACCATGAAAATCTTGATACTTGCATAGAGCAGTTGCTTGCTTCCATTCTTAAAGAATAAAAATATTTTGCCAAAATGTTTTATATGAAGTTACAGTGTAGACATGGTAAATGTTCTTAAATTCAAAAATGAACAAAGACATGCTGTAGCATTTAATTAAAAATGGTAAAAGGAACTAAAACAAAAAATTCTGTTTTAGATTTTGACAGAACAAGTATGCACTCAAGTTGTTCATAAACCACATCCAGAGCCAGACTCTACAGTGAAAATTCAGAATCCAAGTAAGGACAATATATTATGTTTGTTTAATAAATCTGTTGCCTAGAGGTTGTGGGTTTTTTTGAAAGAATCATTCAGGAAGCAGGAACAGTACATCTCAAATGTACATGGCTTTCATTAACTACTTACAGTAGTTGCTGTCAGCAACTTTATTAATATTTTTAATGTTGTTCAATTTGTTATGTAACTAATTTATTCTTTCAAAGTGATTCTTAAGGTGGTGGCAACGCTATTAAAAAACTCCACACCAAGCCCAGAGCTGATGGAAGTTCGACGTTTGTTCTTATCTGATATGATAAAACTCTTTAGTAATAGCCGTGAAAACAGAAGGTATGTTGCTGCAAATAGAATTTTGTCATCCTTGATTTGTGGCTAATAGCAGTCTGTAACATGAGCACAACCTTGTCTTTCATGTCAGGCAACAGGACCAAACTCTGCGTTGTGCAGAGTTTTATACTGTATATTAAGTGGAATATTTATATTTCTTGTGGAACCTTTTCTTAGTTCAGAAGCTAATATTGGGCTCTTCTGTTTAGAATATACTTTAAATTTTTATTAATGCTGAAGTGTTTTTAAGTTTCTTCCTACCACTGGATTGATGTTCAGAGGACATACTCCTCATTTTAACTTTAATGTTAAAATAAAGAAGCTTTGTTTGGATATATTTTGACCTAATTATTTCACTTTAGATGTTTACTTCAGTGTTCAGTATGGCAGGACTGGATGTTTTCTTTGGGATACATTAACCCTAAGAACTCTGAAGAGCAGAAGATCACCGAGATGGTTTACAACATTTTCCGTATTCTCTTGTATCATGCAATAAAATATGAATGGGGAGGCTGGCGAGTGTGGGTGGATACTCTTTCTATAGCTCATTCCAAGGTAAGAAGTGGCTCGTGGATTGTTTTTAATACTGCTAACTCCCTCGAAGGGGCTAGCAATATGGCAAGATGTAAAAGTGATTTAGTGCCATCTGGTGGCTGTCTCCATATAAGTCAAGGTGGCATTTTTTGTCATTGTAGGTCCTTTGCTGTGATACAATTGGTCAGCTGTATGCAATACGTTGTTAAGATTCTTTTATTTTTTTCTTTAAGTTCATGCAGCATATATTCATTCAAATACTGTTCTTTTCTTTTTAAGGTCACATATGAGGCTCACAAGGAGTACCTAGCAAAAATGTATGAAGAGTATCAAAGACAAGAGGAAGAAAACATAAAAAAGGGGAAGAAGGGGAACGTGAGCACCATCTCAGGTCTGTCTTCTCAGACAACAGGAGCAAAAGGTGGAATGGAAATTCGAGAGATAGAAGACCTTTCACAAAGTCAAAGTCCAGAAAGTGAAACAGATTACCCTGTCAGTACAGATACAAGGGACTTGCTCATGGCTACAAAGGTGTCAGATGATGTGCTTGGAAGTGCTGAGAGACCAGGAGGAGGAGTGCATGTGGAAGTTCATGACCTTTTAGTTGATATAAAAGCTGAAAAGGTAGAAGCTACTGAAGTAAAACTTGATGATATGGATTTATCACCAGAGACACTGGTAACTGGTGAAAATGGTGCACTAGTAGAAGTCGAATCTCTTCTAGATAATGTATACAGCGCTGCAGTTGAGAAGCTCCAGAACAATGTTCATGGAAGTGTGGGTATTATTAAGAAGAATGAAGAAAAAGATAATGGTCCTTTAATAACTCTGGCTGATGAGAAAGACGAACCTTCTACTAACAATACCTCATTTCTCTTTGATAAAATACCTAGTCAAGAGGAGAAACTTCTACCTGAAATTTCAAGTAATCACATTTCTATTCCAAATGTGCAAGAGACACAGATGCATCTTGGTGTAAATGATGATTTGGGATTACTTGCACATATGACAGGTAGTGTAGATATAACGTGTGCTTCAAGTATAATAGAGGACAAGGAGTTCAAGATTCACACAACTTCAGATGGAATGAGTAGCATTTCTGAGAGGGAGTTGACTTCCTCTTCTAAAGGGTTAGAATATGCTGAAATGACTGCCACAACTCTTGAGACAGAGTCATCTGGTAGCAAAACTGTACCTAGTGCTGATGCAGGAAGTATAGTATCAGATACAGAAAGATCTGATGATGGTAAGGAAGCAGGAAAGGAGATACGGAAGATCCAGACAACTACCACAACCCAGGTAAGTGTCAAGTGCTGTACTGCTGTATGTGTCTGATGCAGTTGTTCTTCTTTCCTGCTGGATAAAGTAATAGTATGAAATCAGAAATGTATTTGAAGTATGTTTATTTGATTATATGGAAAGTGTCCATTTTCCAAGCCTGTTTGCTTTGAAAATGCCATAACATGTAAGGATTGTGAAGTCTTTCATGTTCATATAGAAAATACATGTTCCAACTGTGGAAGCTTTAGTTTAAAAAAACCCCACAACTTAGGAGAATCTCTCATCTCTTTTCCTTACTTCAGCTGGACATAATAACTGATACTCTTAGAATATTCTAGGGATAATAGAAGAAAAAAATATGACTTGATTTCCAGACCAGAGATAATTAATAAGAGAAGTAGCTACTTTCTTCGTGGACATCCTTTCTTGTCTAGTCTTCCTCTGAAAAACTCTGAGAAATTAGTGTTTTTGCAAGAGCCATAGGATCTCATCACTTTGAACTTATAAAGCACAGAGTTCATGTCCTCACTGGCATTGTTCAGAGAGCACAGTATGTAATCAAGGATTGTTTTTAAGGATGTTATCAGGTGAAAGAATTGACCACCCTCAAGATTTTACTAGCTGACTGTACATCAAGCATGTACAGCAGTATCTATCTTCTAGGATTTTAAAGTCAAGTAATCTCCCTGAAACTGCAGAAGAGCAGCTGCCAGGTACCGTGTAGTGTGTACCAAATCATCAGAAGTCTGCGTTTCAGAGATAGACTCAAAGTACATGTTATCTGATGAAAGACCACAGATCAGCCTGTCCGCTGCGTTCTTCAGGGGGACAGTGCTTTCAGAAAGACTCCAGTGAATGGACATTTTAATTTATTTTTTAAATCTGTGGCTTACAAACCAGATAATTTCTCTTTACAAATAAATAAACAGATAAAGAGTTACTTGACCAGTGGTTTCTGACATACAGAATGAATATGCTATCCCAAATCTATCTTCTGTTTTGAAGAGCAGATGAAGCTCTTCATTCCATAGACAGGTTTTATAAGAAAAGCTTGGGGTTCTCTAAGTGTTTTTTTTCAATACTGTGGAAATCCTCATAACATCAATGACAGACTATAAAGTCTGTGTGGGGGTCCTGATGTTTGAAAGCATTCTGTGTAATAAAGAACAAGTCCTGGAAGCTCTCAATAGGAATAATATATTACTATCAGTTCCCAAACACATTACTTTAAGTCTTAAAATTAAGACTGTTAATACCATGGAAACTGATAAATGAAATGAATGGAGGATAGCAAGAAAAAGTCAGGTTTTATTTTGAAATGTGGATTTTTGTTTGAAGAGTGAAAGACAAGTGAATTGCTAGCATTCATTTGCTATGTATATACACGCACAATGAATTTGTAAGATCAGTGTTTAATCAAAAAGATAGATTTTGTACTGTCTACTGTAGGAAAAGTCTGTTGATGTGACTGGGACTTTTCTGTTCTTTAACCTCTTTTCTTGATGAATTTCACTTGTAGAAGTTGAATTATATAAATGTAAATTCCTCAATCCTATATTTGTTAGGATTAATCTTGTACATAAATCTTAATGAGACAGAAGGAATAAAATGTTTTCCAAATGCTTTAGTTACTGACAAAATTCCTAACATATCATTTGGATCTGCAAATTATCTACAAACTGTACTCTTCAAGAGTCTGACTCTACAAGTTAACACCTTTGATTCTCCATATACTACTTGTATTACTTAGTTATTTCCCAGTAAAATCAATGATAAACTGTGAGTTGATTTTAAGTCTGTAGCCATTAGTATTTCTTTAAAATAATTTTCTTAAAAATAATTAACAGTGTAACCATCAGAATTGTTATCTTGTAATCTGTTCTTTGTATGTTTCAGAAAACCCTGTAAACTATATGCTGTCCATAGTTATATCTTTTCTGCTTAAATGAAGTTAAACTTAATAAAAAGAAGATGAAAACAAATGTACAAATAAAACATTAATCAAGCATTATTGTTTTCATGAGTAAGGAGCAATGTTAATTTTAACATGTCTACAGTGGAGCAGGAGGTTGGAATTTTGATTGTAGAATGCATGGGAACTGCCACACTAGATTTGTTCTCTGAGACCACTGAAAACACTGAAAATGACTTAGAGACCGGGTGCCCAAGTGTAGATAGTTGGGTTTCATGATGGTTTATGCAACGTACATCAAAGCCTATTCTTGCAAATACGTATTGACTTGATAAAAGCTATCCTGTTTGGGTACCATTATTATACCATTACTGCTGCTGACATGGCAACTACCTGTTGTAGCCAAGAGAGAACAAGTGGTATGTGAATGGAGTTGCTAACTTCCAATTCTCTGAGAACAGTCCCACCATCAGCTTCCCACTGTAAGCTGCCTTTTGTTCAAATGGACTGAAAGGAAGCAACAAACAGAGATTGGAACTCCTAAGAAGAGTTAATGCATTTATCAGCAGTAGATCAAATACTGAAGAACATAGAATTAACTCTTTCCTGTGATCCCAACTGAAAATAGAATTGAAAGCACTGTGGAGAGGATTAAAAAAAAGAAAATCTCAGCTAAGTCGATGAAAAATTGGAAAGCATCATTGAAAGATAACGTTCAGAAATACATGGGAAATGAAAACTACAGTAACAATTTTGAACCAGTAAGTCATATTGAATGAAGGAAACCTGTCCTTCTCTCAGTGCTGGCTACAGAAGATCAAATCAGTCTGAAAATCAAAGAAGCTTTCCAGCTCAACTCTGATGCCATGTCCATATTTACATTGCTAGCACAAATATTTCATAAATGTCTTTTTGCTGCTTTTAAATGTCCAGATTGAAAACAGCATGCTGAGATCAGGAAATTAATATGTGAGCAAAGCAAGTATATTTTCTATTTTGCCAATTTTAAGATGAAGTCACTAAATTCAAATTTTGTTTCTTCCTTTCAGAAATGTTGCACATTTTAAGTAATTTTGTTGTTATGAATATTTGCCTCAAATTCAGTGAAAGTATTTATTTACTCCTTTTTCTTTCACTGTTATTCTCCATGATATCCTTTGTGTATCTTTTGTCTTTAATCAATGTCATGATTGTTTCCAATGTACATACATAGTATGCCTTTGTAGATTTTGAAAGGGAATGTAATTCACACCCACTACCTGATGGGTGAATATAAAGTTATGTTCTGAGGATCCATAGAACTGTTACTCAATTATCAAAGTGTAACAAAATTGGCAAAAACGGATTTGGAAGACTAGACTTGATTCTCTAAGACCAGATAAATAAATTGGTTTTGGAAAAGGAGCTGTCTAAAAGTACACCAATTCCTTGAAGCCATCACTGTGTAGTTTGGCTATTTTTTTGAGTCAAATATTCAAAGAGAATTGTGTTATCAGCACAGAAGTATAGTTGTTTCCTATAAACAAAGTATTACCACTGCTGACCTTGTAAGTGCTGCTATACGTGGTCTTTTTTGTCATACCTCAAATGAAGAACCTAAGTGTAAAGCATTGAGTAGCTGAAATGAAGGCCACTCATAGCCCCTCACTGCTGATTGATTTGGATTGATCCTTCACTGAAGGATACTGCCTGCATTGGAATGTCAATATCTCCTGTTGTTTCTGCTCAAGGTTTGTGATCCATTCAAAAAAAATTAGAAGTAGTTAACATGCTTTTTGAACTTCTTGTTGCCACAGGCGGTTCAGGGTCGGTCTGTCACCCAGCAAGACCGGGATTTACGTGTTGACTTGGGATTTCGAGGGATGCCAATGACAGAAGAGCAGCGGCGGCAGTTTAGTCCAGGTCCACGCACAACTATGTTTCGTATTCCAGAGTTTAAATGGTCTCCCATGCACCAGCGGCTCCTGACAGACTTACTTTTTGCACTAGAAACAGATGTACATGTTTGGAGAAGGTAGGTGGTTGTTTCCTCTAACTCCTCATTTGTGTTTCCATCAGCAAGGAAAAATAGATGCTTTGTAGAGGGGATGTTACTGGGGTGATGGGAAGGCAAAGACTTGGTGCTAGCTGAAGCGCCCTCTTGTATCTTCTGTTTTCTCCCTTTTCCTGCCTGTGGTAGCTCTATTTCACATGTAACAATTTCTGGGTTTTGAGGGATTGGTAATTCATTCATACTTAACTGAACTGAGCTGCTTTTTCAGTTTGTTCAGTGTTAGAATCTGCTGCTTCTGTTTTAGACATGAGGAAGACCTGTGTGTCTGTTACTGGGTATTTTCCTCAACTGAACAATTAAAAGAGAGCTTATTTACCTGCAAACCTTATAAATAAAACCTCTTTCCTTTAGTATTTTCTACATAATCATTCTTTCTAGTTGACAGATTATTTTTTTTTTGCATGCCAGCTCCTGCTTGTGGTTAGTCTCGGGTTATATTTTATGACAGCAATGTGATTTCCTGTGGGGTTTTTTTTGGACACTTCAACAGAGATACTCAATAACTTGTTTTCAGAGTCCTTAGCTATGATAGACATTATTTAATTTAATTTCTAGGACAAAAGACTTCATTTTCAGAGCATGGTTATAGCCAAGAACCAATTTATATTGCATTTAATATCTGCATTGGTGAACTTTTCTGTGATAGTCACTAGGAAACAGACAATTTCAATAATTGTTTTTGGCCAAACATGTAGGGGAGGGTTTTGTGCTTTGTGTTTAGGTAATGTTTAGAGATTACAGTTCAGTTTGTATATTTCTCCATGGAAGCCTTTCATTTTGGTTTGCTGGCTAGCAACAATGTTGCTTTGGTAAAAAAACCAAACATACTCTTAAGTATTCCTCACGGTGTTTTATATTTTTGGGGCATGACTGTTTCATGGGGCATTTTCTCCCCAGTTAGGAGTTGCTGAGATTTCAGCTAGTCTTATTAACATCTGTAGCTTGCAAAGCTATTGCTAATGCTATATTAATAATAGTTAATAAAGTTAGCATTAGATCAAGGTATAACCATATTAGCAGGTTTCTTCTTTGAAATACTAAGAGTTGTTGTCATTAGGTGTTATCAGGAGTGACCCAAATGGCACTAGTGCAGTATGGTGAACTCTTAATATTAAATAATAATTGTCACACTGGAGAAACAACTCTACTGCTTTCAGCAGAACTGCCTGTGAAATGATTGATGGGAATGAAAGGTTACAAGTCATTGCTCTCAACGGGGTACCTGAAACTAATCCTGATATGAAAATAGCAACCAATTTGTTAATTAGGCTAATCCTGTTTATACTTTTAGACAATTTATATGCGAAGTTTCGTAGACCAGACTTTGAGTTTGTATCATAGAAACACTCATGGTCTAGTTGCAAGGAATAGATTTATCTGAACTTTTCTGCTAAGTATTTCGTTTTAATCCATCCTTTCTTCTGTTCTTGCAGTCACTCCACAAAGTCTGTGATGGATTTTGTCAATAGCAATGAAAATATTATTTTTGTACATAACACAATACACCTCATTTCCCAGATGGTAGACAATATTATTATTGCTTGTGGAGGAATTTTACCATTGCTATCAGCAGCCACATCCCCAACTGTAAGTACAATATTTCCACCTAGTGGTCGTATTAGAAATTGTTGTCAATAATACAAACCACTATTTGCAGCTGACTTTTCTTCTTTAGGGACTCTTGTTCCCCATCTGCTCATGCCTTGAAAAAAATTGAATTTATAATCTAAACTGTTAAGCTTTTCATATACAGAATGTTTATAATATTTTGCATTTGAAATGCTAATTTTTCAGAGATGTAGTACTAAGTAAGAATAATATTTCATAGATATTTAATATTCAATTTGAAAAAGACCAGTAGGATCATGGTTATGAATCATGATTACTGTAAGAAAATCACATGCTCTATGATAGCTAGTCATTCATATTCATAAATCTGTTTTGCATGGCTACCATTTGTTTGCATGCCAAATGATACCAGAATTCATCCCCTCAATACTCTGTTTACTTTTTCCTTCTGTTTGACCTTCATTTCCTTTTTTTTCAATCTTGTATTGGAAATGGTTGATGTTTTTATTCACTCCAATGTTTAGTAAGTTGTAAGTTCGTAGGTGATCACAGCTCAGGCAGGCAAAGTAGCGTAATAGACTACATGAAAAAGGGAGAAATACTTTGTAAATATTGCATCATTGCAACATCATTGCAAATAGTAATGACAGTGTTGATATGTGACACCTTGTCTGTGCATTTAGTATCTGTAAATATTTATTTCACACTAAATGTTTTGTCTTGAGCATCCTGTAAAAATCTGCAGTTAATACTGGCCTTTGAAATGTAGTTTAGCAGGCTAGGGTAAATTCAGGTATCCACTTGGAGTGCTTACATGTGGACTAGATTTCTAGCCAGTGGAGATCTATCTACTCAATAGAAGTAAATGATCAACTGTCTCTGATATAGACTTACAGTGACTGGTCAGCCAGATCCCTGTAGGGTCTATGGACTGGGGATAAGTAAATTTCCAGACCCTTTGTAATTAGTTTGTTTTTCTGTTTTTTTCTTTGGAAGTCTCCAATTGTAATTCTTGCTTGCAGCATTGAAAACAGCAGCTCTCAAATTGTAATCTGAAGCCTGCTGGTGTTATGTAAGCAAAACTCAACTAAACATTTAAAGGCAACCTTATTTAGGTCTCTGGATTAAAAGCCAAGAGGAGATATTTGTCTGTCTGTCCTGCATATAGTGTTAACATTATCATGTTCATGGCTCATGTGATGCCACAGGTGCTGTGAGCTCTCTATCAATGCTGAGACTTGAGAGCAGCACACTGAAGTAAAAATTCAGCTGGTGATGGAGAGATAGTAGCCACAGATTAATTCCTGAGGTGCAAAAGAAAAAAAAAAAACAAACATTTAAAAACTGGTTGAACATGGAATATTCTGTTGCAAAAGGAAAGTTTGTCTAGGCTTGTTTTTTGTTAAACTAGGTTTTCCTACTACTTAAATGACAAAAATACTGATGTGCTCTTGAAAATTCAGTTTTTCTCTTTTTAAAACATAAATAGTGAAAACTTTAGGACTAGTTCCTAGTCCATTGTGATGAAAGTGCTTCTACCTAAAAATAAACCATAAAAATTTAACACAGCAATTTAATTGTGAACAATGGGATTAGAATACTAACTCAGAACCAGTGATTTAGTGAGTCTTTACCTTTTTTTTCCTGTGGTTCAAAAGCATTCAAATATTCAGTATAACATTGGTTTATGTTGAAAAAAATCACAGCCAAATGTAATGTATATATGATGAGGTATCTTGTGTTGCTTCAAAAGAAGGAGCATTATGCATGAAGACCTGGTTTGCCTTCTGTGTGATTTATATTTGTTTTCTCAAAGCATTTTAAACATACAAGGATTTAACTGCATTATTACATTTCGGTTGAATGGCTTATTGTAAACCACTCATTTTACTTCTATGTAATCAGTGAAAACATTACTTTGGTATACATTGCTTCATAAAACTGCTCTATGTACTATATTAAAGATGTACATTCATTTGGAAGAATCAGTGTTTACAAGACCTCCATAGAAATACAAGATTTACAGTTTTCCTTGTGCATAGCTATCTTTTAGACATCTTTATTTTCAAATGTTCATGCTGAGCTGAAATGCTTTGCTGCTCTGAATATAAATTAAACGTACAACTCCAAAATACTAATTTGTTTCAATTTTACATTGTATTTTTAGTTAACTTAAATAATTTTCTTTTTCTTTTATTGTTGTGGTCTGTTGTCTGTTTTGTCTGTTGCATGTCCAGGGTTCTAAGGTTAGTATTGCTGCTGTAAGTTTCATTTTTTTTTGCATTTTCAAAAAAAACCCTTATTTTTGATCATTTACCAGTTTGCATTATTATTATTGTTATTATTATTTCCTATATCATATAGTAGGATGTGAATAGTAATATATTGTGAGTAACCATTAACTTTTTCTAACATGTTTCCCTTTGAGTAAATTAATGCATTCTCAAGTATGATGCTTACTTTTAGCTGCCAGACTGAATGCAGGCAGGTCTGTAAGCTAATCTAAAATACAAGTATGGTTGTGAATAGAAAAACTCCTTAAGCCCTGAACACGTTAACTGTATGGGAAACTTGTTACTGCTCTTAAATTATACTGAGTAGTCATGAAACAGTGATCAGCTTAAAGAGGTTTTGAGCTACATTTACCTAATATTGCCTATACCTGAAGGCAGCTTGGTCAACAATGGAGCTTATGTTAAACTTTATTAGAATATCAATGTGCTGTATTTAACAGGAGAACTGATGGTAAGTTTGGCTGTAAAAAACTCACTTTTTGTTTCTTCCATCCAGCAGAGTTTCAGGGAGATTTGTAAAGAAAATAATTTTTTAAACTCAATTTACAAAAATTTTGGTAAAATAATGTTATATAAAATGAATTTATTATATAAATTGAATTTAAAATAAGGCAGTAGCTATCTTGAGAAGGTTTAAGACTGTGGTTGATGCAATACAATTGAAGCTTGAAAAAAATCAAAGGCAGGCAGTGAATTGGCTGCTAGCAAGGCTGATGTTATTTCAAGCATGAGTTCAAAGTTCAATTTCCTATAATCACCTGTGAGTTTTTCTAGCAGACTCTAATGGCTATAGGTTTTTGCAAATACATTTTCTTTGGATGAGTGCTTTCAAAAATGACATTCCAGTCTGTTATAAAAAACCAGCTATTTAACGTTTCCAAAAAGTAGGAACACATCACACATTAAATGGGGGGAGACCTGGCTAAAGAAGAAACTGGAAATTGTTCTTCTGAGAGTTGTCATTTTACCATTTTCTGGTATTATTGGGCAGATCAGAGAGATGACAGCCCTTCCCAAATCACTTGTATAACTGACATGTTACATCCTTAAGAGAAATTAAATGAAGTGGTATCTATCATTGTGGTGACACATGCCACGTTATATCCTTCATCTTTCAGATCAGTTTTTGCCATAATATGGTTTGGCAGTGTTTGCATTTTTATAATTTAGGATGCAAAATATTTTAAAAAGTGACTCATGAGCGAGGATATGAATTTTTTAGAAGTATGGAAAATAAAGGATATTTATTTTTCTGTATTTCTTTTTCTTTGGAAGGAAAGAGCCTTAACAGAACGAAATATATATATTTTTTTTTAGCTACTTCAAAGCAAATGAATTTAAAATAAACAAACATACAACTACAGTAATAGTTTTCAAAGGAACTGAACTCTGTGTTCAGAAAAGCCCTGGAATCTGAAATCTTGTTGGCAATTAATAAGAATTGGCCATCTGTAAACAATTTTAAAAATAGTAAAAAAAAAAAAAAATAGGCACAGAAAGGTGGATGTAGTCAAGTACTAAATCTTGTTTTCAGTTTAGTCTAGCCTCAGAGTTAAAAGTATTTGAACAGATACTATTTTTTTTAATTAAACTTACTATTTCCTCACTTGTGTTTGGAAATGTGACTCTGGACATCTAAGTGTCTTAGATAGTAAAACAATGCACCGTACATAAAGGTCCAATGTAGTCCTACATTTTTCTATATGTACTATTATTCTATGCAGTTGCTAGTAACTTTTTCGCTTATATTAAACTTTTTCTCATCTGTTACAGCATGTAAAGTAAATAATTTTCTCCCTCTTCATGCTCTTTGAATTTCACTCACAGTTTATTAATGACAGCAGTAGGAGATTATTTTAAATACCTTCTTATGTATTTGTCATTAAGCAGAAGAATTTAGATTTGTATGTGCATGTGCTGTCTTTATATTCAGTTGTGTTCAAACTGTTTAATTCAATTATCTCCTTTTAAAGACTGAATTGGAAAATATTGAAGTGACACAAGGAATGTCAGCAGAGACAGCAGTAACTTTTCTCAGCCGTCTGATGGCAATGGTTGATGTACTAGTATTTGCCAGCTCTCTAAATTTTAGTGAGATTGAAGCTGAAAAAAACATGTCTTCTGGAGGTTTAATGCGACAGTGCCTAAGGCTTGGTAAGTCAGCAGACAGCATGTATTAAATTATTACTTACAGGTCAGTGAGCTACGGATGGATCAAATAGTGACATGTGTAGGAAAGGACTTGTACTGACTATGGTGTGATAAAATCCTATTTATTATTGACTTATTAGTTTTGAGGTTGATTCAATTTAGGCATAAGAATAAGTTAAAATGAAATCTCTGAAATTGTTCTTTCTTACATATTTCAAGTTGTATGTATTTGGGGTGAGTAAAAATACTACGTAGAATAAATGGAGAAATATTCTTTTTTCTTAAAACTGCTTTGCTACCTGCAAGTAGTATGTTGCAGGTTTCCTTATCCAAGTCTCCATGGATTTGGAAGACTACTTGTAGGCTATGTAAGATTAAAAAGCATGGAATGCATGTGCAGATGCTGTAGACCTTGCAGATATTGTAACAGTCTGGCATCTCTCTTCACTGTTTACTATTTGCTATACGCTTTTAGACTTAATTTCAGAAATCTAAAAAAATTATGAATAATTCAAACTACTTTATGCAGGTTGTTGATGCTTGTGAACATTTAATTTTGTATGGCATCTGGCATGATGTCGTTTTACTAATGTTATGTTCACATACTTCTCCATCTCTCAAATGATGAATAATTTTCTTATACCACTTATTAGGTCATTGGCAATTATACTGTTCATGATGTAAAACTTGTGGTTTATTCTCAATGATCAGTTTTCAGTAAAATTTAAATTACCATCTGCTATTGTTTTCTGTTCTGGCTGTATATAAGTACTTTCAGATTTTAAGTGTTGATAATCTACCAATAACATAACAGCTCCAGTTCAAGAAGTATTAATTTTCAAATTTTAATATAGTGATACAGCAGTTATATAAACCATCTAGTTGTTCAGCTAAAGAATGAAATGAATAGGTCACCATAAGGCTTTCTTAATGCTGACAGTGTCTCTAACATGAGAACTATGTTGTGCTTACATTTTCAAATGGTTATTCACGTATCAAAATAGATGTACAGACCTAACTGGTGTTCTGCATATAATAGTGAGAAAATATTCTAATTTGTAGCATTTTCATAACTTCTCTTTAGTTTGTTGTGTGGCTGTGAGAAACTGCTTAGAATGTCGGCAAAGGCAGAGAGAGAGAGTGAACAAGACATCATTAATTGGCAGTAAAACTCAAGATGCTCTTCAGGGTGTAACTGCATCAGCAGCAACCAAGGTAACCTAGTCTTTAGTTGCCAACAGCAATGACAAATCACTACCACTGCTTCCTAGCATCAGAAATAATTGTAACTGCCTTCTCAACTATTTGGCAAGAGCTCAAGTTTTTGCTATTAACTGTTTTAAAGTAAAAGTATGTGAGGGAGTTTATTTGAAAGGTTAATACAGTAGTATGACTGGAGAAATTTTAAACAGCTTTTTCACTCTTGCTTGGTCAACTTCAAAGAACAAATCCCCTGACTGACCTGTCTTGTATACCTGCAGAGCTTTACTAATCTGTCAGGGCACTTGCAGTTTGGATCCTACAATCACATCTTTGTTGGCAGAGAGAGTCCCAGTAACTTCAACAGACCTTTATGTGCATTTTAGACATCAGTATTTTCAATCTGATTTTAAGAATGAAAGTTCTTTAATATTCAATTACAGCTTAATTTTTCCAGTTTCATTAAGTCATGGTTCATCTTTATTTTAACTTGATAACAGCCTTTGGGAGTTCTGAAACTAAAATATCAAAGAATTTAGCACAGCCTGTGACTCAAATACAATAATTTGTATTCATGAACAGGACTTCTTCTTTGGCTACTATATTTTCATTACCAAATTCACTGGTTTTTCTTCTTGAAAGACTTTTCACCTCCTTTCACAATATTTCGTTAGATCTATCAAAAATTATATTTCTCCATGTTACTAAATTCAGTGCAAAGCTAATTAGTGTAAAGAGAGTTTTAGATATTTAGGCATAATTTGTAATACATTATTTTTTTAAAAATCTCTATGCTTTTGTAATACTAGTAATTCTGTCAGTAGTCTAATAATTCTCAGTAATAAACTGATTTTTAAAAGATATTTCTGCTCGTGATTTTTAAATTGAACACAAGAATTGGAAATTAATGTGCTGCTATGAAACAACTAATCTGAAATAACCTTTTGTTTGCAAATTGTTTGGAATTTGGAAGATATACAGTTGTTCTGAGGTGCTGGGAAAATGTCAATTTATATCTAGCATGAAGAGAATAATTCAAAACAGTGCTTTATTTCTAGAACTCTTGTCTAATTATCATGGTAGAAGTATACTGGTAGTAAAAAAGCATCTACGACTGATGGAATATCTAAAAAAGATGTGAAATTAAGCTTCTAAGAGGAATGCTTTGATATTGGGGGGAGTGGAGGGGAAAAAAAAAAAATCTATTCTCACTACTTTTTCTTTTTAGACTCCCCTTGAAAATGTTCCTGGCAATCTTTCTCCTATAAAAGACCCTGATAGGCTTCTTCAGGATGTTGATATTAATCGTCTACGAGCAGTTGTTTTTCGTGATGTGGTGAGTAGCATGTGCTGTAATTCTTTCCTCTGCAAAATCATCACTGACCTTTTGATTATACCAGAACTAAAAATGTCCTTCATGTGCTACACTTCATATATTATCTACAAGCCATCTGCTCCTGGCTTTGTAACTACCAGCCACTTTCTGCACTTTAAAATCACACTGGTAAGCTATTTGAGATTAGTAACTAACTGTGTTTAACTGTCATACTTGATCTGGTACTGGCCAAATAATCAGAATCAGAATGAATCGCTTATGACTTGTGTTGATTAAAACTGTATTACTAAAGGTGCCAAATATTTGTCAAACTAGGGTAGGAGGAAGAATTACTGTATCTCTTACAGAACTACAGCAAATCAATTTATAAAGACAATTTTTACTTCTGCTAAACATATGCTGTGTATAAGTACATATAAAAACGTTTTTTTCCAACTTGCTTGCAACTGTTTTTCACATAAAACCATACCAAGATGTGTTTGCTTTTGAAAGTACTACAGGAATTATTCTTATGTATATGCAAATAGATATATTTTTTAAGTTCTCCAACCTGAGTTCCAGTGGATTGAAGTGAAGACTGAACTGACTAGCTTTGAAAAGAATAAAGTAGAGAAGTTTTGAAAGCACCCTCAGAGCAGAGTCAGGCCTCTATTCTGACTCCACAGTCCCAGAACACTGTGTAGTTGCCAAATTACCTGTAAAATTCAGTGCTTACGCATGCTGTGTGCATAGTACTCCACTGAAAATCCATGAAAATAATCCATTTGCTACTATGCTAACAGATAAATTTCAGAAAGGTGTTGTTTACTAAGCCTGATAATGATCTTGTGGAAAAGTTCTATGGAAATGTCCAATATTAGAGATCTGTTCCTTTTTCTCCAACACAGGACGACAGCAAACAGGCGCAGTTCTTAGCTTTGGCAGTAGTCTACTTTATTTCCGTTCTGATGGTCTCCAAATACCGAGATATCCTAGAACCACAGCGAGAAACTGCAAGGTCTGGGAGCCAGGCAGGTAGAAATATCAGACAAGAAATAAATTCACCAACAAGTACAGGTACATTTGCTTTCTTCAAATGTTGTTTGATTTTGATTTTTTTTTTTCTTTAGAACTGTTATTATTTTAGTACAAAGCATTCTTAGTGAGTAGCCTTAGACGCTAATAGGAAGTTACTTGCTATTTTCTTCCTCTATAATCATTCTGTTTTTTAACATATATTGGCAAATTTGAGTTATTCTATATATTTGCTTCTAGAGTAAAAGTAATTTTCATTTGAATATTACTTTTTTGTGCCTTTTTTAATTTAATTTGAAAATAATTAAAAAGAAACAGAGTGCATGATGTAGGTAAAGCTGTAAAGGACAAGGTAGTTTATCAACATAACTTCCTGAATCTGTTATTTGTTAGAAAGAACAGTATCTTTTACTCTATACCATGAAATGTATAAACAGCAAAACTGAACTCCTTTTGTTTGAGTGAGGACGTTTGTGGAAGGGTAGTGTACGAGGACTGAGTACTTTCTTGGAGTCCTACTGTGTTGGTGCCTGCATTTAAAAGCCAATATAATATAAAGGAAGCATTTCTATTGCTTTCTTTGACTGAACTGTTTGTGATTTTTTTAGTAGTAGTAGTGGGTTTTATTAGCAAGTGTTCTTCAGCCTGAGAGGGAGGGAGTCTGTTAGCTGTCAGAACCTGTCAGAAGTCAGGGATCTAAACTTTACCCCACTTCGTTTCAAATATTTCACACTGTCAGTTCTGTAGGTTTGGATTGATTATAACTGTACCTTCTGTGTTAAAATAGCTGAGAACAGTAACTGACTTTGTCCATGAAGCTCTTTATGTATGTTTTCCTTCTTGTATTGGTTTTTAATTACTTTCTTCATTTATGAAGCTGCTAATTTTCATTCTTCATAGAATTTATCTTCCAGTTTGTGCCATATTTACTTTTAGTCAAAATTTTCTGATTCATCATGATGTTTTAATTTATTACTTACACATAAGTCCATGTGCTTATACGCTTTCCATTTTAAATATACTACAAGAACATGGTCAGATATGAGACTTTTTTTTTGTGCCTTCCTGGCTATATATTACGGTTCTGCACTAAGAAACTGCTAGTTTCAGTGAACTGTTTCATCCATGATTGTCTTGCCTGTGTGCATGTGTGTATATATATGTCTATCTGTGCCTCTTTTTTTCCCCATGAATGTTGCTCTTGAATTGCCCTAATAATAGGTATGATGTTTCCTATCTCTTGATACAGAACTTTTCTTCCTTTAGAAATGCTTTTTCTGTTGGTAATACCATATTTTGCATGTTTCAATGAGATAGGATATCTGTCATGGATCCGCAGTGGACCAGGCCACACATGAATACTAGCTGGCTCACATTTGATTCCATGATTTTCTCCACAGTTGTGGTCATACCATCTATCCCTCACCCAAGTTTGAACCATGGATTCCTTGCCAAGTTAATTCCTGAGCAGAGCTTTGCCCACTCATTTTACAAAGGTAATATTAACATCATCTCCTAACCTGTTTGGGTGTTATTATTTAATGTAATGTAATTCCAGAACTAACTGTGATGTAATTGTTGACAAATAAGTATACGCCTCAGGTTACATGGAGATCAGACCTGATGATACCTTCAAAACTTTAACTTCCTGCCTACATTTCTCTAGGAAAACTCTTTCCCACTTTTACTACCATTTATTAACTTCACTTATTATGAAATAAAATAATAATTTAAAAGCAAAACAAAACAAAACAAACAATCAGGAGGAGAGAATGGATGTAGAAAACTTTAAATGCTTTTGTTTTGTGGTTATTCTGCTACAATATTAGGTCCATAAAAATAAAACCAGGCCTACTTAAATAAGATTGCTTACCACATAAAGTATGTAGTACTTCTGTAGTATTCCCCTTCCCCATATCTTTTCCTGTTCTTTTGCCTTCCTTTCTTGCTTTTTTTCTTGCCCCCTTGATGGTATGTAAACCTCTTGATATTTTATGTATTGTGAATTATTTTATTCCTGTTATTTAATGTGCTGTGCTGTGCTTCTCTTGAAGGGAACCTCTTTGGTGACCAGATCAACTATTCTGTCTCTTGGGCCTGATTTGTTATGTTTGTTCGTTTGTTTGTTTTAAGAGATGCTATGTAATGTAGGGAAGATGTTTTTCAGATCTCATTGCTTGAAAAAGAGTGAGTTACCTGAATGTAATTATAGCCAAGTTTTGCATATACATTTCCCCATTGATTTGCATGCACTGTGCTGAGAATAGACATTTTTAAAAAGTGAAAAATTTTATTCTGATGAAAATGATTACTCTTGGTGTAATTTTGAAAAATCTCAATAGGTAAAAAGATCCATTTATAAAAACCTAAGAGATTTAAAATTGCATCCAGTTTATGAAGAACAGAAACAGGTAACTTCCTACTGTAGTAATAATGCCATTTGTGTTTCTTACACAATGTTCTGAGAGCATTATGTTAAAATGTTCATTACCTCAACTTAAGCAATCATTATTTCTTAAACTTTGGTGTGTGCATATATGTATATTAAAAATCGGTTTATATTCTATCAACCAATAAGGAAGGGTTTGTGATTTGATTAATAAGACTTGTCTGCCATACAAAGGAAAAAATAGATAATTCAATTTGATGATGTAATATTTGTTGCGCACTGTAATGAACAGGTTTCTTAAGAGTATGTGCTGTGGATGGACTGGAAGCTATTGATTTTTTTTTTCTTGACAGAATGATCTATATTAAAAAGTTGCAGAAATAGCTTTTTCTTTGAAGACAAGTGAAGCAGCAAGTTTTTCTAATCCCATAGGTATACAGTACTCTAGACAACTTACTTTGCTACACTGGTTTTTGTATTCCTAACATAGTAGCATAGAGATTTACAGCCAATTTTTAAAATAAGTATTTCACACAGGGGTAGCCATCTAACTATGCACAGAAGATTAAAAAATTAGTTTCCATTGCCTGCCAAAATATCCTTTTCCTCCACAAAGCCCTGCCAAAATTCATGTCTCCATATTCCTCAAAATCTAGTTGTGCATATATTTTCAAGAAACTGAGTTATGAAATGTTATAAGGTAAACGGACAATAATTAGAATCATAAAATTCAAATACTACTGAATTTCTGCCTGCTGTTCAAAATTATCATACTGCTTCCCTGATGAAATGCATGCTGCTTATTCCAACTGCCTCTGAGAGTACATGCATTTGAAGACCATGAGATAAATACATTTTGATCTAATATTTATTGCCCTTCATCGGCTACGTAAGGCATCAGAAAAGAGGTTTGCACATGTAATGCATTACTAATTGATCGGTCACTATGTACACAGGAAGCAGTTATTGATGGTTTAAAGTAACATCAATACTTACTTGCATTTGTTTGTACAAATTACATATGTTTTGAAATTTTTTTGATTTTTCTAAGTAGTGCTTAATATAAAACATTTTGGTATAAGTTTCCTTATATATATGGAACATACTCTATGCTTCACTGTTATCTTTTTTCACTGGCTGCTATAATGGTAACACAATTTTTAACTACTTCTGCAAGAAATGTCCAGTCACAAAAATATCATCTTTGCTAACACTGGTCAGGAATACAGCTATTATTGTAGATAGCTGCCAACTAATCTCTTTTCTTATTATGTGTGTTTGAGTTTACACAAGACAAAAAAAAAAAGTAAAACCAGAAACTGACAAAAACTATGTAAATTCACATAGAAATAATACATATTGCCATGTTATTCCTAATTTGTATTTTTGTTTCAAATGTAAACATCTCTTTATATATCCTAAACTTGATATTTCTTTAAAAAAAACTTCTCATTTTCTTAAGTTAATATTTTATCTTAACTATTTTTTAGTTAATCCTTTGGTAATACTTTGGTTTAGAACTGCTGGAATTTTGTTTGGCAACTGGATAATCAATTAAACTGATATACAGATGTCTTATCTATCAAGCACTGAGTAAAAGAGGTTTGATTGGTAAGGAAGGACTAAGACATTGATAATAGACATTGTCTAAAGAGATCAAGACTTATGTCTGTCATAAGTGGGTCTTTGAATCTCTTTCTTTGGTTAAACTAGAAGGAGCTGCTCTGTGTGCATAAGTCTAGGAGTGGTTCCAGGTAAAGAAACAAATGATAGGACTTTTGAGGGCCCCTCACTACTAGAAGGACATTGAGCTACTAGAGCATGCCCAAAGAAGGGCAAGAGAGTTGGTGAAGAGTTAAAAGCACAAGTGTTATGAGGAGTAGCTGAGGAAACTGGGGCTGTTTAGCCTGGAGAAGCCTCAGGGGAGACCTTACCTCTCTCTGCACCTACCTGAAAGGAGGAGATAGCAAGATGGGAGTCAGTCTGTTCTCCAAAGTAACAAGTAATATGACAGGAGGAAATGTCATCAAGTTGTGCCGGGAGAGGTTTAGCTTGGATATTAAGAAAAATCTCTTCACTGACTGGGTTGTGGGGCACTGGAGCACGCTGCCCAGGAAAGTGGCTCAGGCAACATCCCAGGAAGTATTTATAGTTCATGTAGATGTGGTGCCGACGGACCTAGTAGTGACCTAGCAGTGTTGAGTTAATAGTTGGATTTCATGACCTTAAAGGTCTCTTCCAATCAAATTGATTCTATGATTGTATATGATTGAGCCATGACCACATTCACTATACAGGGAATTTGTATTCTGGTCTCATTTCATACCTTCCACACATAAATAGAAATAACAGGAGAAAAGGTCCTCAATAGGTACAGAGCAGCCTGACAACATTAATGTTTCTTGTAGGGCAGTTCTTCTCACTGATGTGCTTCAGCCTCCAAGGACATTTCCATTGCAACTCCATTCTTGTTTACTCCTTTTAATGTATTTTTACTCTTATTACTCTTTGATTCTGTCCCCATATTTAGTTTCTCATTTCAGTTTGTGTTGCTTCACAAATATGAAAACTAGTAGATTGATGTTGCTAGGAAGAATATTTTTTACTCTCTTTATAGCTTAGGAATTGGTTAGTTGACTGTGCCACCTATAAAGGAAGCTATAATGTCACTGCCTGGTTGGATGGAAAACATTTTTAACTTGTAGTGTGCTGTCCCTGAGAGTTTCTAGACTGCTACAAAAGGGGTATGTAAAAGGTAAATAATAAGATTATTGTTAATGCCTTAAGATAAGCTATATAGAAAACAACTCATAAATTTTCTAGTGCCTATGTAGACTGAAAGGTGGCAGCAACTCCTATATCAAGGTTGCCTCAAACCTTCAATAGTCAAATGTTGCTATATTGTTTGCAGCCATATTGTAAGCAGTTAAAAAGAATAGTCGTCTTACTTTACATTTGAAAATTTTCAGCTGATTTTTATCTAGTAGGGAGGTTTAGTGAAGTGAATAAAGATCACAGGGTTACCCACACAATTTGAAAAAAGTAAATAAAGAATAGAACCAGAATATTTTGTGTTGTTATTTTTATAATGGCAAAATAGTATATATTTACCACAGATATGGTAAGTGTTTCATTCAGTTAATAAACATGGGTGGTTTTTTTGGTATTTTTTAGGCATATGGAAGCAGTGCAGGAGCTGTTTAGATAACTCGGTAGATTAAAACAATTATAACACACTTCATAAATCACAAGCAAACAAGATATTTTAAGGAAGGAGCGTGACAGATGAGGTCACCAGATATACAGTATGTCATTTAGTTAACTTAAGCCCATATTTTTCCTATAATGTAGTAGACGAACTCATTAGTTACAATGAAAAACAGTAAGAAGGAGGCATCTGGCTTCCAACTGCCTATTTCTGACAGGGTTAAGATCTCTAGATCTGGTAATGTTTCTGCTTTGTCTGTTGACATGGCCTTGTGCTGCAGAAAACTGATGAGGTTTGCTGAAAATTTACAGGCTTACTGTCACCATGTCATAACATAGATACAATCAGTTATATTTTTGCTTCTGTTCATGTTTATCAGTTTGCTAAGTTGCTTTGAGTATTTAGGATTTTTATAAAAGCATAGGCATTACCGGTTTAAGATCTTCCTAAATAACTTCATGAAACAGCATTCTTTGTTACTGAATTCTGGAGACAACAGAAGTGCTATGACACAGTATAAATGAACATAGAATAGAACTTGTGGATATGCAGTCTGAAAATAAAATTGTTTGGCTTTTGTGACCAATGTTGAGTTTAAAATTTACTTAGAATAGTAGTACTAATAATGCTGATCCGCAATGTCTTGTGATATATCTTCTCAGATATATTTATCTGAATTTCATATACTAATTTGCTACTATTCTTATTTGAGAGACTGTTACTAAGCAGTTTTATCTATTCTGTGTTTACTTTCTTTTGACTTGCAAAAAGTAAATTAGACCTTTTAAATCCTTATTAATTTAGCGTGCCTTATGTTTTAAAATTGAGAGTTAATGCATTTGGATTTAGGCACTTTTGGTACTTTTTAGAGATTGTTATACATACTGGTAGATCAGACTAAACTTAAATGACTTATTGCAGCATATTCATATTAGGTACTGGAGATAAAATAAGAAAGTTAAAGATGCAAGTTTGGTTTCTGTGGAAATCAAGTATCCATACACTTACCTGTATCTAGAATAACTTCTCTTGATATTTTTTTCCTAAATAATTTTAATTAACGTTATGTATTGTATGGTATGTCATATCTAAATTCTGTATCCAGAAATAAATTTTCCTTTGATTTCTAGCTTCAAATGGTGCAATCCTCTAGGCATTTTATTCTCATTTGGGGACAAAAGATCAGAAGGCACCTGCTGAGTAATTAAGAACAGTCCTATTTACTGTGTCTTGAAATTAGTTCTGTTTTTTTGAACTTGCTACTCTGACTGGAAAGCTATTCCAGAATCTTAATTGCATATTGATGGCTGTCTCTTCCCAAACTAAATTTATGGTGAGTTTGCACTCATTTTTCTCATGCCAGCTCTTCCATTTAGCTTAAGGTTTTTAGGGTTTGTTTTTTGTGTGTGATGGGTTTTGTGTGTGTGGTTTTGGCTTTCTCTTCTTTTACATTTGAGTTTGCATCCAGAAAATACATGTTTGATAGTTGTTGTTGTACCCTCTCAGTATTAGTTTGGCCAGACTATATCAGCCAAACTTTTTCTATCACAGTAGATCGCTATGGATCTCCACAGTGGCACTTCTATCTGTCTCAAATTTAACAGTGCATACCGTATTCCATAATGAACCCTACCAGGGTATCTTATAACTTTGTCATCAGAAAATTTCACCAGAATAAGAATACTTTTTCACCTGAATTCTTTATTACAAACTTAAATGAGAGATTTTCCATGGCAATTTCTCTCATTCTGATGTTTTTTCTTTTGAAACTACTTGATAGCTTCTTTCTAGACAGTTTCTTTCCCCACATTCTCTTAACTTTCAGGTCCTCCTGGCTAAATCTGTTGTGACCAAACCACTGTGTGTGGCTCTACTCAATTTTACTACATTGTTGGTTTTTTTTTTCTTTGAGTAATAAATATTTGAAAAGCTCTCTTAGCAAAGCTATTTTTTAATGTATTGTCCCATTCCATTCCTATTTTTACTATTTTATTTTAAAAAAAAAACTGAAATCTTCCTTACTGTTAGTCTTATGATTCTCCAGATCAGTTTTTTCCCCTTCTTAAAAAAAAAAAGTCATATGTTGCTGTCTCTACTTACCTCTTCAGTAAAAATACTTCTAAGTAGACCAGTAATTTTATAGACTGGTTCTTTCAAAATTGGCTATAAGTCAGTTCATTTTGTGATTTTAATATATTAAAATCTTTCTTCTGGTTTAGGTAGTGTACTTGAATTTTACAGCCACATTTCCATTAGCCTTAGTGTCTTTGGTTTTGTGTTCAGTGTCATTGACCTTAATGAATATTAAGGTTAGATGTACTCTAACTTCACCATGTAGTGGGCTGTCCTCTTTTTAGTGTCCTTTTTTTTAGTTATATAAACCTTATGCCATTTTACTTACCATATATTACAAAGGCAACAATCTACTTGACCGTCAGTCCAGTCCTACTCTTCCCTTCAGCAGTTCAGCAGCGTTATCGTTGTGTGGCTGAAGTTTAGAGAGACAAACAGGCAGAAAATTCATTAGCATCATTCTGTGGATCAGATGTCCTTCTGTGCCAAATATAGGCACTACTAAGTAGATATGGATTTTTCTTTTACTTCCTGACCTGGGGCAGATGCTAAGTGCATTTTATGCAGCTCATAAATCCAGTTTCTACTTCCTGCTTCACAAAGCAAGGCTCATATCTGTTTGATAAGATGTGTTTAAGGCACTTAGGAGAAAGAGAAGGAAGTGGCTTCAGCATTTGTGGTTATTAAAAGAAGAAAACAGTGCTCGTTATAATGGGTTATTCTGCTTTGTATTTTTAAAAGCCTGTTCAGGTCTATCTATATCTGTTTGTTAATGCTTATACACATGATGAGTTTTATACTACCACTAGCTCAAACATAAATAATTTAATATAGAATGTTTTATGTGCACATGTGTATACACACACATTTTACCTGTGTGATATCCACATAGAGAGTTTGTAACTGACTCTATCAAACAGTTGATAACACAACATATGATTGCTATTAAACTTATGTTGCTGAATGTCTTTTTATTTGGAATAGTTGGAAGGGCAGAGCTTCATCTAAGTGTGTTGTAAAATACTTTCCATAATCTCTAAACTGCTATATCAGAATCATCAAAAAAAAGTGTTCTTTTTAAACACATAGTCCAGCTAAATTTTATAATCAAGACAAATTATCCATTGACAAGAAGGTACTTTGAAAATAAATTTAAAAATCAGTTTGAGTTCACGCTTTTTGTCATTAAAAATGGCCACCATCTGTTGCTTTAAAAAATACAACCAAAAAGATGAATATGGAAGTTACTCACAACTCTAGCTAACTTTCCACTAAACATAGCAAATTAGTCTTATTTAATGATAGTTTTATGTCTGTCTGCACTGAAATAATTGAGGAACCCTTTTCTCGGTTACAAGATGTTGTAGAGACCGTTTCAATCTGGAAATGTTCCAAACTCAACAGATTTCACTTGCCTGTCTTTATAAAGCTGTGTTTAGTTTATTCTTAACATTTACCTGAAAAAAAATTACAGAATTTTACCTTTTGTAGGGAAGGAGGAGTTATCTAAAGAATCAATGATAACACTTTTTTATTCATGTATAGATAAATTTGTATTCAGTGTAATGATAGCTGTGTAAAAATGTATAGCACACGTTTTAAACACAAAACATAGCAAAAGGTCTAGCGGTTTTCTTTTGACTGTAAGCTTAATATTTGCTTGACAGAAATAAAAAGACAGTTTTACATTAATCCTAAAGTATAAGTGATTGCATTTTTCCCTAGCAGTGCTCTCTCAGATCATACAGGTATGCAGTCAGTAGGTTATAATTAATGTTGTTTTTGCTGTCAGTATTTTGCTATTTGGTTACTGTGTGAGTAGTGGGCTGTAATTTCTAAATATCACTTAGTTTGCATAACACAACTTTGGGCCCTGTCTTCCAAACCTTTTTATATGCCAAACAGCTGTTGAAAGCAAAATGTTTTGTATGTGAAATGAGCTTTTAAGGTTTAAACTGCTAAGATCTGTGGACTTTCTAATGCATTTCTGTCTTGCAAAACTTTATGATCATGTTTTTAGGCAAAATAATCAAACCATGTTATAAATATTGTTCATAATCTCTATGTCACTGCAGAGACACCAACTGTATTTCCAGAGAATATCAAAGATAAAGAAACACCAACACCAGTGGAAGATATTCAGCTGGAAAGCTCTATTCCTCATACAGATTCTGGAATTGGAGATGAGCAGATGCCCAATATTTTGAATGGGACAGACTTGGAGACCAGTACAGGCCCTGATGCTATGAGCGAGCTGTTGTCAACTTTGTCTTCAGAAGTGAAGAAATCTCAGGAGAGCTTAACAGAAAGCCCCAGTGAAGTCCTGAAACCTGCATCATCAATATCCAGTATCAGCCAAAGTAAAGGCATCAATGTCAAGGAAATACTGAAAAGTCTTGTGGCAGCCCCTGTTGAAATTGCAGAATGTGGTCCAGATCCAATCCCTTACCCAGATCCCACACTGAAGAGAGAAGCTCATGCAATTCTCCCCATGCAGTTTCACTCATTTGACAGGTATATGGCTGTATTCATTACTTCAGATTGATGTAATTCAGAAGTTTGAAGGATTTTTTTTTTTGTTGGTTGGTTTTAGGTTTTTTATTATTTTATAAAACATGGCTGCTCTTCTATTGCTTTATATTAGACTATGTTTAAAACCAGCTGCATTATGTCTCCTTTTCTGTGTTACCAAAACGGACCATATAGCATAGATAAAAGTAATTCACCTTGTTTTTCTCTGTCAACAGTGAATAAAACTCTACGAGGTACTTGGAAAACAAGCCTGTTAAAGAAATAGCTTAGCAATAAAATCTTTTTTCCTTTAAAACAACATTTTAGTGAGGAGGAGAGGCAATACCTGCTGATATTGAACAGACTGCAGAAATGCAGTCAAGTATTCTTTCAAAGGCTTAAATCTTAATTGGATCCATTATTGCCCCCTTTACTGGTACTGAAATGCTTCAAGCATGGCAGATTGTTTGCATAGTCATGGTGGAAACCAGTTTCCTTTTAGGTCTTTAAACAGCGAATATGCTCAAAAGTTAGTGTTCAAAAATAATCTGCTGAACATTCGCGCAAAGATGCGTCTTGATAAACAATACTGATGTTCTCGGCTTATAGGACCTCCCCTGGCTGACTGCACCTCATGGCAAAGTGCAAAGATGGGTTGTATTGATGCATTTCTTTTTCAAATTACAATGGAGGAGCAGATTGAGATCCTAACCCTGTATCTTTTCATTGGAGTTGAAACAAAGATTAGGGGGAAAGAACCTTGATTAGTTATATTGAAATAATACTAGAATTAATTAAAATATTAATTGAGAAAGCAACATGGATTTTTGTGGTGGTTTTTGAACATTTTGTGTTGCCTATAATATCCCAATTATCTTTGAAAAACTGTAAATGATTACATTGTGATTTTTTCCATATTTGATCACATGAATGTAATTGTGTTTACTGATATGAAATAACAGTTAAACAATATATACACTGTGTATTTTTCAAAAGGTAATGCTATGCCTGTGAGCCATATTTCTGTAGGATTTTCTGTTGCTGTAGTTTATGCAGCTTTTGGTACTTCACTGAGCAATGTGGCTATTGGTCATGTTTATTCTCTAGGGAGAATCATGGGCAGTGAAGTGTATTGCTTTGTCAGGTTTTATTTGTTTCATCTTTTATAAAATATACACAGTGTTTCCATATTTATAAGCAAATCAAGGTTAGAGAAATCTATTTTCCACTTTAATCAAAAGATGTTTTAGGCCTTGTAAGGCTACACTTTTTTCCTTTATTTTTGCATTTGGGTGGCTGATTGCCTTGTAAAAGAAGAGTTGAGCTAGTAAGCAGTTAGTAGAAGAATAACAATGTCTTTGTTGTTTTGAAGATAATTCTTTAACTAGAGTCACTGATCTTACATGGAGATCAACAAAATATTAACCAAAGTTCTGTAAATAGAATCAAAGAATTGTCTTATTATTTAACGTGATGTTTTGGTCTGCATGTTCTTTTAATTGCTAATATGATCATAAAAGTCATTGTGTAATAAGGTGGAGTGCATTCTCCCATAGAACTTGTGCAGTTCTAAATGAAATGGAAAAGCAGAAAACGTGTCCAACATGTTTTATCAAACAGGACTTGTGTGCAGTTAATGTATGCAGCCGTTCCAGTACTATTGAATGTAAATGATGAGGTGATATTGATGAAAGGAGGGGATTGGGGTCTCGAGGGGCGCTGATGACGGATTGAACAGAAGCGGCCTCGCACCGCGTGCAACTCAAGTCTGTCGTCTTCACCGCTCAGAGCCGTAATGGGAGGTGGCAGTCTGAAATGAGTTGCCACGGCAAAGAGTATTATTTTTGAAATGCTTTCACACAAATCACTAGGCCCCGCATACAACTTAGTTTCATGCTTTAATGTCATCAGGAGGCACAAATTGGTGTGTCTAATTGTTTGCCACCTGCCAGCAAAATGAGCTGCCAAGCCAGCCAGACGGGTTTGATTGTCTGTCAGCTCTTCAATAGATTGAGAGTGACAACATCAAAAATTTCGTTTCAAACTCAGAAGCTTTGAGCAGCTTTTCAGAGACCTCTTCCCCACAATTGCTTCTGGACAACTGCATTTTTCAATTAGTTTTCAATATATAGTTGCCTTCTGCCTCATCTGTCTTAAGGTAGCTGTAATTGCATTATGAGCTATATAAACAGATTTCTGGGACACTGGAGCCTGAATCCTCAAAGTTATGACATGTCTTTTAACATCAGACTGACTTCCTTGAAAATGGCATCCAGGATGACATTTTTAGAAGCAAACACAAAGGGCTATTTCACCTAGAATTACAATTAATGGAGCATAACTCACCAATAATTCCTTTTTGCTGTCTTATCTTCTGTGTGACAAAAATCGGTCCCTGCTATTGATTTTTAGGGTTTGGAGATTTCTTGTTTCTGGGTTTTTTGTCATTTTGCAGTTGTACCACTAGATGCAACCTGGACCATTGATGTTTGTGAATTTGTGATTCTAAGCAGTACTGCTTTCTGAAGCTTACATTTGTTCCACTCTATTTTTTTTCTAGTAGACATTTTTTAGAGGGGTGGTATTATAAAAATTGTGAGTGCTCATGGTTTTATGTCACATTTTTTCAAAGTGAGATACAGTGCTGCATAACCTGCTTTGTCTGTCACTAGCACTGGGTGGATAAATTTTTAAGGAAAGTTAATTTCAGAAAGTTGGGGTTTTTTAAATTTACATTTTCTCTTTTTTGCAGTTCAACATATTGATAGTATTATTTTCTATCTAGTTATTTCATGCAAATTTCTAAATCCCAGAAGAATCCTGTGGCCATTTGCTGAGGTTATTTAACAAACAAGCAATGCACAAGTGGCATGCACGGTGAACCAACAACACTCATCTTAAGCATGATATGAATTGTGATGACTTCAGGCTTAGGTTTACAATTTGAAAAGGACACTCATAGAGTAACAGAATAGTGATTAGAAGTCGGAGTTCTAAAATTGTAGACCACCTAATGAACAGAGAAATAAAATCGGTTCCAATAGCCAATTACTATTATTCTTTTGCTGACTGACTCATTAGGGATCATTTGAGATCATGATGACATGATTCAGAAAAATGTGGACAAGTCTGGAACATTTAGGAAGTCTGAAATATGTTATATAGAACAAGACCTAAAATTAAAAGACGGAAGAGTATGTAACGTTTTGTGTTAGTCTGTAGATTTCTGTTCCTCCATGAGAGAAAGACCTGCTTGCCTGACAGATACATGTAAACCATCTATCCCATTAAATTCTTTCCTACATTTGTATTATGCTCAGATAAATAGCTATACTACTTTCATAAATCTGGTTTTTGATTTTGCACCATGTGTGCTGTTGGAGTCATTTAAGGGTTTGGGGTTTTTTTACTTGAAAGCAGTAATCCCCTTTCACCTTTCTTGTTCTGCTGTTCCCCTGATTGTTTTGCACATTTTTGACCACTCTATTGTGTTGTTCATATAGTTATTCAGTTTTCCTCATCTGGATGCTGTTCTGTATTCTTACTGTATTTTGTTTTATCAGTAGGAATGAGACATTTTGACAAGGTCACCTTGTATGACATGTCAGAAGGCTGCATTTTCTTTCAGTCTGGGATGATAATGTCTCAAGGATTTTGCTTGTTCTTGTGATAGAGATGTTTCTCTTGATATTTCTTGCTAATTTGTAATTTAATAACACCTGACCTGTCTTAATGTCCTGTTTCAGACCTACAAAAGTATGTCGACCATATGTAGAACATTAGGTTTTGTGGGATCTGGGTAGAATTGCCCTTTTTTGCTATGCGAGCTGATTTTGAGTCTTTAGTTAACACTCTTAAGTCTTATCTTTTATGGGAGGCTAGTACATTTAGGGGTTTTAGTAGATGACCTTTAAAGGTCCCTTTCAAACCAAACTATACTATAATTCTATTATGTCTGAGGAGTGAAGTTGACATGTGTGATCTTTGCTAGGGAAAACTAGGTGATCTTTTGGATTGCTATCTGAAGGTAAGGAGGAAGACCTTGAATTTATTGTAATCATCTTTGGTAAAGTCACAGGAAAATAGGAATTACTTTTGCACCAATTTAACAGATGCCAATGCCAGGCCTCATAGGAGGGAAAAATTAATTTACTTAAAACCCAAGCCAGATCTTGTTCACTCGCACTCTATCTCATCTTTGCACACACTAGAATGGGTGTGTGTCTAAGGAGTCTGTCCAGCAATACTTGTGTCCAGATTCTAGTTCCAGGATCTGTTGCAATGACAGGGAGAGCATGGGATGCCAACTGTCAAGCCTTCCTCATATCTTCTGGGTTCTTCATAAATTGGTAACTATTTTCAGGTTTTGGATATACCTTTTTTTACCCTTAATGAGCTGTCAACAGTCTCTGTCCTTTCTCACATCTTTCAGTCATTACTGTTAACTGGTTTTGTGTCCAACCTCTGGTTATCTTGTGAAGCAACACGTGCTGGTGGTCTTGATGACCTGATAATCTGTGCCATTAGCATAGGCCAGTTTAAGAAACCTTCCCCTCCACCCTCTGCTGTATCTTCTTCCTGTTCTGACTACTTGTGTTACTTGTGTATCTATGGCACTACAGAGACTTTGCTCTTGGTTACTTAGTTTTCCTGAACAACCAGAATTCACCTTTGATTGAAGTATTAATTGAGCTAGAGATCTTTGTGTGTGCATAGGAGCTAATTTTAGGAAATTTCATGGTGTTCTGGAGCAGCTTAGTCTAACCTGTGTAGACACCACTCTATTCACCTGTAGCTGCTGCTACGTAAACACTTCATACCAGCAACGATTGTAAGAGAACATTAACTACAGACAAAAGCAATTCTTTTCAGGTCACATTTCTTAATCAATAGCTATTGCATTGTGCAAACTCATCTTCTCCTAATGTAAATAGAAGGAGACAGAAAACCATCAGAGTGCCTTGAATTACCTTCCTAATAGTACATGCTTCAGGATAGTAGTAAAACTGTTGTTCAGGGTTCAGAGACACCAACTGGCACTGATACCACCTTGAAAACAGTGAGGGGAAAAAAATTGCTTGTGGATCATTTTACACAGTCACCATAGAAAAGGAGATCTCTAAAAATAACATTCTGTATAATGCTTCCTATGGCATCATCAATACAATTTGCATAATCAATCTTTAAAATCTAAGGAGACTGGGAATTTAGACATACAAGAAGAAACTACTATAAAAAAGTCCCACACCTTTCAACCTGTTGTGTGCCATCATAGTTACATGAAAGTGTAACAAAATAATTACTAAAGGAATTTCTAGAGCAAAATGTGGTCTTATTACCCTACATAGTTGCATTTTCTTGCTTTTATGTGAACACAGTGATTAATTTTAAAGAAAAGTGTATCTGCTTAATGAGAAATCATGTATGAAGATGAAAATATATAATTTAGCATGTACAAATATGATTTGTTTCAAATTCAAATCTGTTTTTCACTCAGGTTTTCTGCTGAAAAGGCCCTTTAGGAGCAATCTTTTGTAGATAAATGGAAATATTAAATGAAAAAATGTAAATATAGTTGTCTGCACTGACAGATATTTAATTAAATGTCTCTAATATTTTACTCCTTTTTTAATGCTTAGAGCAAGTGTTTTAGTTTTGAGATTTGAAAAAAAAAAAAGTGGTTTAAGATTAGGTGAGAATGTGTTTGAATATTGTTGTCTATATATATCTGCAGTTGTCAGATTTTTCATATGAAAGTCCTGTTCTCAAAAGCTTCAAATTCTCAGGGCTAATTTTAAAACCTCACTTTTAAGTGGCTATGGTATCAATATTGTGGAAACAGATATTTACTGTGTTGTATTTCGGGTGCTTAGTTTACATGATGTGCCATTTATTTAAGTGAGTATGGAAGTTTTCCAGAAGGCTGAGTGTAAAATTAGGTTTGTTAGTCAACTATATTTCCAAGACCAGTATGTGCATTGTACTGAAGAATCAACTACTGTATTGGCATGTTCAGAAAGGTTAAGAAACTTGACATTTCTGTGTGTTTCTCAGCCAGGGTATTATAACATAGTTTAAATCCCATAATAAACAAAAACTCTTGCTGAGTTCCATGTACACTTTGAGTAATCTGCTGTTTCTTTTTCTACAGGAGTGTGGTTGTACCAGTAAAGAAACCACCTCCAGGTAGTCTGGCTGTTACCACAGTTGGAGCTGCCACAGCTGGGGCTGGACTGCCACCGGGTAGTACACCTAATATATTTGCTGCAACAGGAGCAACACCAAAAAGTATGATTAATACAACAGGTATTGCCCTTAAATATTTTTGTGACCCTCATTTTTTCTTTTTTTTTTTTGTTTGTTACTTTTAGTGGTGTTTTGTTTTTTTAATCATCTTTTTTGTTACTGTTTTTGTACTTCTAAGATTAAAAATCTGGAAAGATTAAATCTTAGCCTTAATTAGAGCCAGTATTTTCTTTTAGTGTAGGTTTAGCATCTTTGATGATGCACTTTGGACTTGCACAGTCTTAAATAAGTGAATAAATAACCTTAATACTGTTTTATAAGTGTAGTTTAGAACTGAAATAAGCTAACTTCTCCAGTGCTCTGCAACAGAGGATATTTATATGATATATAAATATCAATTTAAATATCAATGATATCTAAATACCAATTCATGCCTCCTTATGCATCAAAGGAAGTAAAGGCAACTAAATACTTAATATGTCATAGGTGGTGGAGGGTTAATATTTTGGGCAATTACTATTTGTCAATGGAAATTATGCTATCAATTTTTTTGGAAGGTTTTTCACAAAGAACCTACCTAAATTAACTGTAGTCATGTCTTATCAGTAGTTGTTTATTGTGACCCATAGAAGGGAGGACAAGACCTTCTCTTTTTAATTATTTGTAGTAGTAATAATGGGAGTGTCTATCATGAAGAAGCCAGTTGACCATGGAAACTATGGTTTCCATTCCACAATGAATCCTTACTGAGAGCAACTGATGTTTACTTAAACTCCTTTGAAATGTCTGGCAGTGGTCTGTTTTCTTTCTAAACTAAGCAAAAGCACTTGACAGAAGAGCTCTCTTCAAGGATGTCACAACTTCAGTCAAGGGTTGAGAAAGTGGAAGTCTCCCTGGGGTTGCAGAAAATGGAGGGGGGAAGCTATTGGCATCCTTCTGCTTCAAGGAATAATGTGAAGACCTGCTCTTTTTTTCTTTCCTTTTGCAGATTACCTTTAATACTTCGTAATAGAACTTTGATGTTTTTTCCTAAAGGATAAAAGAAAAAATCTTAAAATCTAATTATCCTGGGGCAGATGGGAGGAATGAGTGCTCTGAATAATGTTATCACTTCTATGAACAGTTCCATTTGTGTAGCCACTTCTGTTAATCTTGAACGGATTTCCTTTTAGGTACTCTTATGTCATGCAAAAAATATCCTACATTGGAAACCTTGTTTTCCAAATGATACTGAATAGTGTAAGCTTTTCAGTCTTCTTACTGACTAAAGATTTGAGCTGTTTTGGCTGGGATGTAGTAGCTCTTCTTCGTAAGTAATTGCATTTAAAAATAAGTCATTTCCCAGATGCTGTTCTTAGTAGAGGACTGTACTGCAGATACCATGGTATACTCCCCTCTTTTTTTTTTTTGGTAGATCTTAACAGCTTTTGGTGGGGTATTTTGTTTGTTGGTTTAATGCAACTTTTTGTCTCCTAGTCTATGGATTAACTTGATTAAAGGAAAAGTATTGATTTGATAGTGTTTCAGCAAGTATCAGATCTAATTAGAATTAGATGTGTACTGAACTTCATTAGTCAAGCCTTTTATGTCTGAATTCATCTGAATGGGCTTTATGGGCTTTGTTGATGAGCTCTGTTAAGAAATAGTTTGGAAAGTCCTTCCCCTCCAACCTTTTTAAAGATCTGAATTTTATATCAACATTTGAGAAACGGTAAACACACTAAGGACAATTAAAAAAAAAAACAACCAAACAAAAAAAACCAAACAGTAGTATCACATTGAAAATATACATTTGATTAAAATGCTTCTTTTGCCATTTTTAATTAAGCTATGCCCACAGTAGTTAAAACACTGATCATTTGTGTCACTTTTTGAGATGTATATGTGAAATATCCAGATATTTTCTGGTTTATGTACTTATATACTGGTTTATATACTTAAATACACAGATTGAGAATCTGAAATTCTGTTATTAATAATTTTAAATTAGTGTATAGAGTTTCACTGAACAGCATTTTTTTAATGTTAAAAAAAGTATATAATTTTTTAGAAACACTAGATGTCCCCCCTAACCTATTTACAGTTGGTTTTACACTGTGAGAGAGATACTTTAAGAATACAGTTTTATCTTCAAGGTATATTTTGTGTTGGACTTGTGTGAAAGTTGGGGTTTTTTCAGTTATTCCTGGGTTGCAGTCAGTGTCTACATTTCATCTGCCATTGCTGTCGTACTCAATGTCACTGTCACAATGTAGTGAGATGTGTGTTCCTGGAGTCCTTTCAGTGCTTTGGATGTATCTTTTGGGAGTTGGGTTTTCTTCCTTGATCTCTTTCTGTTAGAAACCAGTTTTCTAGGGTTTAAATTTGATTTCTGTAATTCATATCTTGATTCTCACTTCTATGTTAATCCAGTGGTTCCAGGTCTGTTAGACCTTCTCTCCTGGGAACCTAACTGGTTCAACAACTTAGCAACTGCATTTTTAGACAACAGCCTTAATGAAGAAAATTTGACTTTGGAATGAAAAGGGAAGAAGCAATAAAAGTGTTAACTATATATATAAATATGTAAATTATATAAATACACATATAGATATATACACATATGTATATCAGATAAATGCCAGAATAATGCCATTGATCTCTACACTGAGGGTTCTTCACTCCTTATTGGATAAACCTTTGCTGTCACCCTCACCTCTGGTGGCATTGCTGCCCTTCAGGCTTTGAACTCCAACTCCTGACCATTCATTGCTACCTCTCTTGCAGTGACATGTGGCACAAGGACTGTGCAGCAGAACAGGGACAGCATTGATCACAGTGCTCTCACCACTGCTCATGGCCACTTGGAGCCTTCGCTGATTTCCTTCAGAGGGGCTGAACTCCCAGTGCCGTTTCATCAAACATGATAGATTGGCATTTAGAGTCTAAGTTTAGCCCTTAGCCATGACCCAGATCACTTAAAGTATAAATGTATGCTCTGTCTGCATCTTTTTTCTGGGCAGCTGTTCACAATCCATTGAAATTATACCCCTACTGCCCTCCCTACTTTTAAAATTCTTCTTGACTTGAGAAAGGAAACAGCAAAACTCTAATTAGTCTTAATACTCCTCACACACTAATTTCCTCCATCACTTCTTGAAGGAATGTATATTTTCTATCTTTTCTTGACATTTTTCTAGTTTGTATTTTATTTTCTGCCTGTTGCAACTGGGCAGCCAAGCAGTGTATGTATATATTTTTTTTTAAATAGTTCAACTTCTATTTGCCACAAAAATATTGCATTTAAGATAATATACCTTTATTTTAGAAAGATCTTGCTTTACTGGATGATGTAAAAATTGTTTTCAACTTTGGAATATAATTTTGGGAATAATGAAAATGAGGTAAGGATTTATTTTACCTGATTTTCAATAGCTTTTTAAGCTTATTGTTGTTATACTAGCAGAATAAGGCATTAATTTATGCAATAATCATATGGAATGGGTTTAATTGTTTTAGAACAAATAACATGATTTCACTATATAAAAACAAATAAGACAAGGACTGTATTAAAAGTCTCTAAAAGTTATGTTTCCTCAGACTGAATGAAGACCTGTATTTTTTTGGGGGACAGGTGCAGTAGACTCAGGATCTTCTTCTTCCTCTTCGTCATCCAGCTTTGTGAATGGTGCTACCAGCAAAAATCTCCCAGCTGTCCAAACTGTTGCTCCAATGCCAGAGGATTCAGCAGAAAACATGAGGTACACAAGTTCTATCTTTTAATATTCATTATAATTTCTCCTTCCACAACACCTTAATTTTAGCTCATTTAATGTCACTGTAGTTATTCATAAAACACAGCATATATTTGTGTTTTTCCAGCACTAAGAATGTATATACTAAAATACCACTGAAAAGTCTAACTTATTTAACCTATGCCAGACACTATTGCTCAACAGTGACAGTAAGAATTGGAACATGAGCACAGATTGGCAATGGAGCAATAGCAAGTTGGATGGAGAGGCACAAACTCTTCAGAGCAAACAAAAGTCTTATTTAAACTGGAGAGGACAAAACCAAATGTGTTTGAGCAGCTAACTAAACGATGCAACTCATCTGAGTTAATGCTGTAAGAGACACATGCCATGGGGGAGCTAATACCAGTCTTACGCTGACTGACAGTCAGGAAGACATCCTCTGAAATTCTCATGAAATATCTTTGTGTGATAGGTTATTTTGTAACAGTATTCAGCCTTCCCTAATAGCAGCTGTATAGGCAAAAAAACCTGCTTATGGCTGTAGACTGAGCAGAGGGAAGTGAGCAGGAGAACAATCTCAGACTTTAAGGCATTAAATAGTCTTTATTTAGGGGAAGAGCTTTGGTCTGGCATTAGGTTGGGAAAGTAGAATAGTTGGGACTGGGACAGCATGTGCCCCTACCTCTCTTTGCTCTTTTCTTCTGACCAATTCAAGCAGTAGGTACTGAGAACTGTCCACAGGAATATTTGGGGAATTTGCTAACTGTTTTTAAAAGTATTTCTTTTAATCTGATGTTACTGCTGGGCTCTTTGAATATTTCCTGTCCCAATTTATCACTTTTATAAATATAAAAATTGTATATAATTATACAGAAGATATATAATTTATTTGCTGACATGTATTGCCTTTAATATGCAAAATAAATAATCTTGAATTTAGAAGCTACTAAGAATTTATTTGCCTTGAATGTCTACAAATGGAAATTAAAAAACCCACAGTTTTGACTCTTTACATGAAAACTGCTTACATTAATCCCCTCGGGAGTTTCCTAATGATTGCAGCATGCATCACAAGGTATAATATATGTTAGAAATGGCTGTTGAATCAGATCAGTGTCTCTCTTTTGCTGCTCTGAGTGCATGGTATGGACAGTAAAGGAAGCATTTGTTGGAGTGTCTGTATGTATGCTTTTTTCCTTAATTCTGTTTGTTCCTTTTGAAAGTGAAGGACCAGAACTACAGTTGGTTTTCAACATGTAAATGCACCAGGGATTTATATGAGGGAAAAAAAGGATTTTTTTCTCTATTGAAATATTAATTTCTGTCCTTTGTTATGTTTTTTTTAAAGTGCTAAACTTTGATCTCACATTTTCACAGAATGCTATTCCTAACTGCCTATGAGTAGATCTATAATATACAAGAACCATCAGCTATCCATCTGATAAGAAAGTGGTTTTTTTAATAGCTCATCCAAGGTTTTGCTTAATAGGACATCCACACCTCCCATATTACTTGATTCTTAAATAAAAATTAATCCTAATTAACAAACTTTTGAACTTGAATCATTTTTCAATTGTATGCAAAGTTTTCAGAGCTAAATGAACTGTAAAATTGGGCCTTTTAAACCAATTTACAATGAAAGCATATTTTAAAACATGGTTTAGAGAAGTCAGGATTGATCTAGTAGGCTACACAGCAGGTTTTTAATCTTGGCATAAGAGTTTCAGAGAGCACAAGTGTTATGTTCTATCAGGTCTTAAAAGGAAAGGAGGACTCTTAATTGCTGAGTTTGTGTACTCAGGCAAAGGAATGTTATTTCTGGTACTTAAAAAGCAAACAGAAGTCACAACACCTCTTTTCATTCTACAAGTAGAAATTAAGGAACACTCCATGCTTCAAAAAGTATATAGTCTCAGCAGGCAGAGAAGTATAAATGCAAAGGCGAAGTGATTTACCTGGGATTATGTTTCCTTAAAGCTAAAGGCAAGAACATTGATTTTCTTCATACCTGTGCTAAACCACTTCCTTGTACGCTCCCCTGTCTAGCATTGCAATGACAGATGTTGTTATTTGAAAGCTTGAGCAAAAAAACAAGTTACTTGTTGTGATTGCTTTGGGTGAATAAAAACTTCTCTTTTCAAGCTTTCAAATGTGCTTAAAATGATAAGATGTGTATAAACTGAGACAGCTGAAATAGACTTACACTTGAGTATCTGACATTCTTCTTGTGTTTGAAAATGAGAATAAAAACTTTACTTGGTCTGAAGTACTCTGTAAATGCTATGGAGTTTATGAGGTTGTCACGCTGCTGACTGACTTGACATTTGCATTTACTTAAAGTCATGTAAACACTGTAAAGTTTAGTCAAATTGTGATCATCCTCTTTTCTAAAGCAGCTTACAGCAACTTTTAGAAACGTGTTTAATTTGACATCATTTAACTTCTGTTGTTAAATGTTCTCCAACTGTGGTCTTTGTTTCTCCACAGTATCACTGCAAAGCTTGAAAGAGCTTTAGAAAAAGTGGCTCCTCTCTTACGAGAAATTTTTGTCGACTTTGCCCCTTTCCTATCCCGAACGTTGCTTGGCAGTCATGGACAAGAGCTGTTGATTGAAGGTACTGTTTCTGTTATGAAATTACATTATTTTAGCTATTTAGCTATATAATTAATAATCATATTATTTAGCTGTTATTTATATAATTTGATACAAAACGTTTCATTTTCACAAGACTTGATACAATTATTTTTTTATAAATAAATGGTCGTGGTTTTACTTCTTTGCCTGTATCTTTAAAGAATTTAAGTGATAGCTTTTCTGTTCCTTTTTTTTTTCCCCCCTAAGAAAGATGCTGTATAAAGATACATTTTGCCACCTTGGAGTGCAAAAAACCTCTCTATAATTTTCTTTTTCCTCATCAGAAAAATTGTATAAGTCTTTCAGCCTGACTTTGAGAAACAAGTGGTAAATGTATTTAAAAAGCGTAATCAATTTCTGTGGAAGAAAGTAAATTGAAGTCTGTGCTCCAATATTATTAACAGATATTAACATATCTAGATTTGGTAGGAACACAATTTGCTCAGGCAGGTCAGTTGGATTTGCACAGACAGGCAATGAGTTATCCCTAAAGGGGACTAAAAAGTGACGGGTTTTTTAAAGAAAAGTATCCTTGAACACTTTCAAGGATTTTTGTGGGGTTTCATGCATTGTCTTTACTACTTTGTATTTACAAAATCTGGGGAAAATAATGAATGCTCCTAAGCAAGGATGTTGTTCTTGTTCCTGATTTCTAAGAACTAGTTCTTTTTTCCCAGCATATTTGAAATAACAATCTGCGTGTCTCAGAACTAGACTTTCTGTTTGCCCTCTAAAATACTTGGTCTTTTTTTTTAACAGAGAACTCAACTTCTTTTATAGTCATTGTGTACTTCTCATGTTTTCTTTCTTCATTGCCTGTATGAGAACCTTGATCTCAATTAAACTGAATTCTTGCCTAGTTAATTTCCCTTTAAAAGGGAACTGTAAATTCTGTCCTAGTCCACTACCTGATTTACTGTGATAAGGGAAGGTTCAGATTAGATCTTAGAATTTCTTCACTTGGAGGGTTATCAGACTTCAGAACAGGCTGCCCAGGGAGGTGGTGGAATCCCTGGAAGAGCTCAGAAAACGTATATGTGGTGCCTGGGGACATGGTTTAGTTGTGAGCATGGTGGTGTTGGGTGGACAGTTGGACTCTATCTCGGAGGTCTTTTCCATCCATAATGATTCTGTGATATTTATTGGTAAAACTCTGTTTCCCTTCTGAAATAGTACTCTTTATTGGCCCTTTTTCCATAAGAAGTTCTTTCTTCAAAGATGTCTTACTATAGTCCAAATATTTCAACTTACTGAATGTATTCTCCATGATGAGTTAAAAAGGGGCTGATTTGCAGTTGAATGCAAATAGTTTCAGACTACACCAAATCCAGCACAACTACTGTGGTTCATCAAGTGAGGTTCTCTCAGTGCCTCAGAGAACAGAAGTTGCAAAGGTTAAAATTGTCCATATAGACTCTAATTGGAAACAAACATGCAAGATGTGTAGGTCACATATTTAAACTTAGCAGTGCTCATTGTGGGGTTCCACTTAACACTTGCACAGTTACATTTTCACTGACTCTAGTTTCCATATGGTCTGCAAATTCTCTCCATGTAAAGTGCATTACAGCATTCTAGCTTTTAGGTGAAAATGTTACAGGCAAGCGTAATCTAATCTGTATCTGAAAGAAAAGTTATGTACTCTTTGTTAAGCACAGATGGGTATAAGTATTTCCACTACAACTATTCTTGGAGTGTCCTGAACTGTCACAGTAGGTCCAAGATCAACTCAATGATCTCAGAGGTCTTTTTCAGCCATAATGATTCTATAGTCACATACAATGCTTTTCCTTGTCTTTAGTGGGCCATCAAACAAACATTACCAGTACTTTTCATTTTCCTGTATCATTACCTGGGTAGAAGGTCAGCCAGGTAGCCCTGCTCCAAAAGAGCTCTTAGAAATTCTTTGGCATGCATTAGATATGTTTCTGCTATAAATACAATTCAAATCAGATGAAACACGAAACGTTTTCAGACTCACCACTGGCCCTATGGAAATACTCAGCAGAAGTTGTGATGGACTGGTTTTATATGGTGTTTGACAGGACACTTCTTGAAACAATTGAAAAGTTGCCCAAAACATTCCTTTGGAAACCACAGGTAGAATTTGACTGCTAAATGACACTATGTTAAAAGCTCCCAGAGACCACAAGTATGGCATCACTGTGGCATCTACCAATGCTGGTGCAATTTTTCTGAACAATTAGGAAGAACTGGGTGACTATTTTGCAGAATTATTCCTGGCAAAGCTAACTGCTTAGGCAGAGATATACAAAATGAGAAACTCAAGAAAAAGCCAAATTTCAGCACAGCCAAATGCTGAGTCCAGTCTCTAGGGACAAATAACATAAACTATGCCTAAAGGTTAGGAGATGAGGAACAAAGCCACTTAAAGAATGTAGGGATTGTTACACTAATTAGCATACTCTGGGCTGTCTTAGTTCAGTGCTGAGGCAACAAGGACTTGTCCGATACTTAGAAGCCTAGGAAGAATAGATGAGGAGGTGATTTCGTTTCTGTACACAACTTCAGTAAAACTCCTATTATCTTGTTCTGTAGTCAGCACTTCAGGAATGATACACACACACTGCAGAGGGAACAAAAGAGTAGGGCACAAGAGTGATTGATGGATGGAAGATAAACTCCATAAAGTACAATGTAAGGAGCCTGATTGGTTCGATGTACCAAAGAGAATAGATAAAAAGAAGTTAGATACTACAGGATGTTTTACCCTTTCTGCCAAAAGAATGCCTAATGAGGCTAAATAACATTGGAAAACATGTTACTTGCAGTCTTTATGACTGTTTCAAACATTCTTTCTAAATACAGTCTTCAATCCAGCTTCGCAGAGGAAAAATGTCAAGTGTTGGCTGAATGTTTTTGGAGCTTTTGTGTGGCTTTGGGGATTGTGAATCCCCAAATGTTTGCTCTGCACTATCATTTGGGGTATGCCATCATCATGTAGTGAATAAATGAAAAACTGAAGAATAGAAAAAATCTAATCTGGCTCATTTGCAGCTGTGTAATATACTCTGTTGGTACAAGACTGGATATTGCAGCTTAAGGAATACAAAAGCAATTGCTAAAGCATGACTGAGAGTGCAGTAGGAGCTCAGCCCTGTTAGACATCACAGAATTCCTATTAGAAATCAAGGTGAATTGTTAAAATGTTTCTGGGGGGAGGTCGGGCTAGTGTCGCTTGCAGTGTGTGTCTCACTGGACGTGATCACTGTGCTCAGTCAGGGTTATGAATCTTATGGATTATTTGCTCAGGAGCTCTGAACTGGTTCTTAAAGCCAAAGAGTTCACAATATATTTTTCACTGCCCTGCCCCTTCCCACTCCTTTCCTTACGTGTGTCCAAAGTGTCTTAGGGTACATTTGTCCATGTCTAGTAAGAGGTGATGCTGCAGGCTTAGGACAGTTCAGTTAAAGGCAGTGAAGTGCCTGATCCAATACTCTGGAAGACAGATTTCCTTAATTTGTGGCAGTGTAGTTCCTGCTCATAGATTTCTGTAAACACTTACAAAAAGATCCCAGTGAAAAGATATGCTACTGTCTGAAAACAAGCCCTGTTTAGGTAATGAGGTTAGAACAATAATGAGCTATAGATAATGCTGCTGTTCAGTGAATTTATAAACATTCATCATCACTAAGAGTACAACTGAATAACTTTATATTGTTGCAAGCTTTGTGTCTTACTTTACACTTTGATTTGGTTTTTATATTTTTTTTCTTTTTTACTTTATGAATTTCTGCAAGTAATTTGAAAGATTTGGTCTTGATAGGTAATTCTGAAATGGCACAAAACCCCTGGAAATCCTCCAATAAATAGAATTTAAAATGCTGCTGCTGCCTGAAATCCTGCCTGCACATGTTGTAATCCCTTGGTAAACAAGAGAAAAAAAAAAAAAGTTCATGAATTTCAAACTGCTATTAGTAGGCTTCTAGGAAATTTGTTGTAAGACATTCCCTATGATTAGCTTTTAGTGTATTACCCAAAGGCTCCCCAATGTACTCGTGTTTCTGCAAACATTTCTGGACAGAAAGCGTTTCTTACTAAAACACATTGAGTCAGGGTCACATGGAGACAGAAAATACCACCACCTTTCCAGAAGCCTGAATGGTATGAACAAAAGAAGTGATGAAAGGTTAAATGAATATTCAACATTCTCCAGCAGAATCAAGGTTCAAAGCTTTGCAATTTTCACAGTTTTTCAGAATATGCAACTAGTGACAAGACAGATCCCAACAGTTCTGAGGAGGAACTGAAGAACAGGTGCCACAGCAAGTCTGTTCTTACCTACAGTGAAACCTTCAAACTATAATGACCCCCACACCAGTTACAGAACATTTGTCTTTAAGATAATATTCCTTTATAATGCCTTTAAAGGGACATTATTGCAGACAAATGCCAGAAAGTGAAGAGGATACACACTTATTTGATCTGAAGATTTAACTCTTGAATTACTGAAGTTCCTGTGTGCAGAAGTATGTTCTGAACAGATGTTTAACATGGCAGGAAACATTATAGATCAGAGATCCAGACAGCAGCTAGGAAATGCATAGCATCTGGCACCTTTTTGAAAGTAAACCTGCCAATAATTAATTACACATACGAGCCTCTCTTTTGCTGTCTAATGAATTGGACACTTACTAAGATATATTAGGCTAGGTAACAGAGGTTAACTGCTCATGCCCTCTCCTTTGTCTTTGGCTTGTGTGGTCCCAGCATAACTTAAGGGTAGAAATTGTTGTTGGCACCCAGGTTATGTGTCTTTGATTATATTATCATTGTTACATTAATTAATAATCAGGGCATCATTACAATCCAAAAGGCATGATGCTCCCATTAGGCAGAAACTGGGGTGGTTCTGTAGCTTTGCCAAGGGACAAAAAGCGACTGAAAATGAAATATTGTAAATTTAGAATCAACTGCATATATTCAACAGAAGAGGTTAAGAGAGTGCAGCAGTAAAACAATAAAATAAATGTGTGCCCTCAGGAAAACAAAAGGTGGTAACAGTGTACAGTAGTCAGGTTTGGTGAAAAGAAGCTGTGAAAGTTTTCCATGAATATACAGAAGCCACAGCATGTTTGAAGATACTAAATTACTGTTGAAAGTGCTAGTATAAAGATTGTATTTTTAGAAACCAAACAATACCAATTGCTGTTCTTTTAAAGCACATAAAGGAATGCACAAAATACTGGAGCCTGTGAAGAGCAAGGGAATCACTTGTTTGTGGTACTCATGTCCCACTTAATTCATCAGTGTTGTGCACTTCCTCTCAAGTTTCTTTTTCAAGTTTGTAGCCTGTATTCCAGTTGCAAGCCACAAGGCCTAGAAAGGACTGGCTTTTTTGCCTTAAAACTCTGGAATACCCTCCTTCATGACTTAATACTTCTTGTTTGTCTTAATCCCATCCGGGTCAGATGTCCCTCTGTCTTCTGTCTTGTTCTTACTTTCAATGAAAATACTTTGTTCCTGTTTGGTTTTGCTTGTTTCTGGGGGTTTTTTTTTAAGTAAGTTTGCCTTCTACTACAAAAAGAGTAGCAAGAGATCTGCTGAACGTTTTTTCAGGAGTTAATTTTTAAAAGATTTTTGAGAAAGTTCTTAACACTACTGTAACATAGCCTGTAGGTGGACTCCTCATCTCAGGTACACAACAGTGCCAGATGGTAGCACTGGACTAAGTTGTACAATTTAATTTTTCAGAACAGCCACTTCCTTCCGCCCCTCCCCTTTATTATTTTCTCTTCTACTGTCCAGGTCCAAAGAAAAATGAGGTGGTATGCCAAAAAAGTATTCAGTATCTACAGGATGTTCATGCTGTGACTGAAGCTCCCCACAGGCAGAGGTTCTCAGGTTCTTATTCCACTTAATTCATCATCCAGAACTCAGCAGGGGATTCTGCCTGATTGGGGACTTGAAACAGTTAGGCTGCTATTTGCCCCACCCTTTGTCCACTAAAGGTTTAAAAGTGGAATCAATCTACTTTATTATCCCAGCAGTATTTTGCAGAGAACTACCTAACTCTGATAAAAGTATAAGGTGCAAATAACATCTCTGTATCAGATTTTGCCCTGAAAGATATATTTCTCATGAGGCATGGTGTAATAATTCTTTTCTGTGTAGCCTGAGCACTCTGTCCAGGTTCTTTACCAAACTAACCTTATTAGGGATGATCGCAGATTTTCCTTCTATATTCCCTAACTCTGTCTACTTATCACCTGCTCTTACGACCCCGACTGAAACCTTTTAATCAATGATGAAGTTTCCAAAATGTGTCCTGATGATTTAAAGACACTTCTACAGTTTGTCCAACTGGATATGTATGTGTTTGTTTCCACGCCTTCAAGGCATCAACAAAGAATATTCCACAAAAACTCTTGGATCAATTAACCTGAGAAACTACGATACTTGAATATTAAAAGTATGCCTATTTATGGAGCCTTTTGATTTTGATAGGAAAAAATGTTTATGTTGTTAACATTAATGAACCATCAAGCTTGATTTATCTAGATGTCAAGAAGCTCTCTACAGACCTGGGATTGTTTTTGCAAGGACTAAGAGACTATATCCTTACTGCGTTCAGTATAACTTTGTTAAAATTTACCTCTGTTCAAAAAAACCAAACCTGCTAAACACATATTGTCTTATACCATGTCTTATTTTTGTCTGTTGGTATGTGGAATTTTATGGTCCAATATTTTTGTACTAATAGTGATGTTGTCTGTGGAGATTTCCTTGCAATGCGAAACTCTCATGCTGAAAGAACTTGTCAGATAGCAGAGACAGTTGTGATATATCAAATTAAGATGGCAAAGTGATGTCAAAGCAGGTCTAGAGAGAGCCCATAACAATGTTACTGTCAAGTAAATAAAGAAAACTGAAACACAAGAAATACAAGTTGTTTCAAGAGATCTGTGACTCTGTGACATGGTTCTGTGTTTTGAGAGACACTGTTTTGGAATAATTACCATTTGTCAGCAGGGCTTCAGGATAGGGGCAAGATCTGATGACTGCCAACTAAGGTCAGCAAAGTTCATTGTGGAAATGGAGATTTTTGTTGTTTTCCCTGTTACCAAATTCTTAGAAGATTATTACTATCTAAACAAAATATTAATTCCTCAACAGTTTACTCAACTAGCATTTTCTTTTTCTATTCAAAGCCTCTGTAGTTTTGGTGACATGCTGTACAGGAGCAATAAAGGCCAAGCTTTCTCTGTGAACTGGGTTGAATGGATTCAACTTTCTCCAGCTTTTTATTTAACCATACCTCAAACTTTCACATATGTAGAAGCTAGAACTGAGTGAAAGGTTTCTGCAGGCTGTAAAGTATAGTTAATTGCATCTCTTTTTCCTAAGGTGAACATAAGATATAAAAACATTTAACTTTTGTTTTTACTAATATTACAATGGATTCCAGTTCCAATAAGGCTTTAAGTAGACGCAAAGTCAAATCATTGAAAGAAAATGCAGGCAAACCTTGATAAAGACCAGATGAAATTGTGGTGGTATTCAGTTAGACTCATACACACATTGTATTAATAATAATAAAAAGAAGTTCAAAACCATGATCTTATTACATAAGGATTTTTTTTAAATTGATTTTATCAGCCTACATTATATTTATTCAGAATATAAATTCACACTGACTAGTTCAGCATGGTGAATTCGAGGTTTTGAACCCATGACTTCACTAATGCCATAGGCATGACTAAAATAGTACAGTTGAAATTGATCTTTTTTTAGACATTAATAAGCCATAGTGAAAAGAAATAATTAGCATATCTTTGGGCCAACAGAAGAACACTGGAAAAGAAGTAAACCAGAGCATTTCAAGATAATTGCCAGGCATACATCATTTATTCCAGAATAGCTAAGGTCACGCACTTGGTGCTCTCAGTTTTTGCATCCGTATATGTGGTCATTGTTGTCATCAAATTGCTGAATTTTGATGGCTATATTTAATGGACTGAGAATAGACCATGAAGAAAAGGCCAAAGAACAGTAAATATAAAGAGCACGTACTCCATTCAGTTAAACAGTGACCTTTTTAACCTTGCTGTATGCAGGAAATATCCACTTGTGTATTAGTAATTACGTTAGCTTCCTTAATGGCATTTGATACAGATGGCATAGGAAGAATTTATCTGCAGCTGAAGGATGCAGGCAACAGTTTTAGTTTGAATTGCAAATACTTTTTCATATTGGAGTAAATGAGAGGAGGGAGGAGAAGAGAATTCAAAATAGATGTGTGCTCTCCTTAATCGGAGAAGCTAATATTTTCTGAAAGCTTGTTATTTTTGTATCTCATTATGTTAAAACTAATAAAATTTTGCACTCTAAAATTCTCTGTAATATTCTGGAAAACAGTGAAGGGGAGGGATAAGTGCAGTTATTCATGTGTTTGGGACTTAGGAAATTATTCCAATTCATGCTATGAATTCTATTTTGGGTTTTATGAAGATGCCTCTAACCAGTTTGTGACTTTTTCTGTGCTTGTAAAATGGGAGCAGAACATTTTCTTCCTCCTTTTTTATTTTTGTCTGTTAGAATATATGCTGTCTGCTGAAGGAAATTATTTTAGTGTATGTACTGAGGCAATTCACACAAGGGGGACTGCCTAGAACAGCGGATCGTGCAAATTTAGAAGCCAAAAGAGCATTAAAATGATCTTTTTTTCTGGTCTATATTAGTTAAACAGGACAAGGATAATGATTCTTCCTTAACTTACTCTTACAGCTTTTGGTTAAGTGATATCTTCATTAAGCAGAGTTTGTATTCTGACATTTTCCTAATAGGCAGAAATGGATTTGTCCTCTGTTAGATCTGATGTGTTTTTGTCATTCTCTTCTATTGACTCCACAGCAGCTCTGACAGCAAACTCTGAAGATTAACTGCATTTTGCATAACAGGAAAAAAAAAAATCTCTATTTATTGCAAAAATTAACTGCTTAATCAGGAGTGAGGAAAAATGGGAAGAAGCACAAGGAGTACAAAACTAGAGCTCATTGCAGCTAGGAAGGAGGAAATAGAGCATATAGTGGAGGGCAAACACTTTCCCTCCTATGGTTTGATTTGAAGGAGTCTCTGAAGTGGAAGTAGAAGGCTGATAAGCAAGAACTTAAGTGAAATTGTGGTTCAACTCTGAATGTTTCATGCCTCTGTATTCTGTTTTACTTCAAGGAATGCATGGTACAAATATTGGAAGGTGAATCAAAAGTATTTCTGTTTCTATTTCCTTCTTCCTACTCATCAAGATGCATGAGATTCCCCATTTTCTGCCATGGCTACTCCTATTTTTGCCTATTTACAACAGGAGTGCTTCACACTTTTTATTTCTGCTGTAGACTGAGCTACCTACAAAGGTTATTCCTTGCATCCATCCCTGATGCCATGAACCTCTTTTATGAGTCTTTCCTATCTCCCTCTGTATTTTCACATATGAAAAGTACTGCAGTCTCTAAGACAGTTATTTTTTTCTTTTTTTGAAATCCAACATTTTAGAATGTCAAGTTTTGACTACTACTTGTTATGAGAGGTGTTAATGACTATTATCAATAGGTTGTTTCATCAGCTGGCAATAATAGAGCCGTTTGCAACTAATGTGTATGTTGATATCAGTTCTGCATCCGTCTCTTCTGCAGTTCACCGAAATCGCTTTGATTCTCCTTTCTGATACTAGGAAGCTACATCCAAGCTTGCAGCTTTTTAGATGTGATACACAAAAGCTATCAAGTGGTATCCAGACAAATAGAGAAAAGACATTGATTTTAGGTCAGACAACTGTACTCAAGCCCATAGAATTATTAAATGTTAGGTCAGACAGCTATACTCAAGCCCATAGAATTATTAAATGTTAGATAGAGTATAGAAAAATTCTTATTATTGTAAATAGAAAGTTTTGCACTCACAATAAAGAGTACTTAACCTAGCTTTGTGCCATTTTAGGCATGCTTGTTTTCATTCGTGCACCAAATTTTTTTTCATATTGTTTGAAGCTACACAAGTGGCGTTAAGTGTTACCAGCTGTCTTTGGAGAATTTCTAAGTTAATGAATTAAGCCAGAAAATATTTGTTAAAGTGTATGTTTTGCACTAAGTTTTCTCTTCTTTTTGGAAACCTGGTGAAGCTACAAAGAAATTGCAGGTGATGTATAAACACTTGTTATGTAATTTAATTGGTTTCTTTTTCATAACTGATGCTTATTCTGGATACATTTGTTCTTTGGGTATAAAATCAGAAGGTGAAGACATACACAGATTTAGAAGACTGTAGCATGGGAACATGTTTCTAAGAGTATTGTTTTGCCAAGATCATGTTTTAATACACCTGAGGTACTTGAAGCAACCCAAACCATTCTGTGATAATATGATTTTGCACGATAAGTGAGTGTGTAACAGAAAATACTTTTTACATTTAACAGAACATGAGGAGGATTCATACTAAACCAGGGAACATTCTATGATAAAACAGCTGGTGAAGGGTCTGGAGAATAAATCTCATGAGGAGTGGCTGAGGGAACTGGGTTTGTTTAGTCTGAAGAAGAGGTGGCTGGGGGGAGACCTTACCTCTCTCTGCAACTACCTGAAAGGAGGTTGTGGCAAGGTGGGAGTCAGTTTCTTCTCCCAGGTTACCAGATGAGAGAAAATGGCCTCAAGTTGCAGCAGGGGAGGTTTAAATTGGATATTAGGAAAAAAAAAAAAATCTTCACAAAAAGAATTGTTAAGAGTTGGAACAGGCTGTCCGGGGAAATGGTGGAGTCACCATCCCTGGAGGTGTTCGAAAAACATATAGATGTGGTACTTAGTGAGATGGTGGTGATAGGTTGACAGTTGCACTTGATGATCCTGGAGATCTCTTCCAACCTTAATGATTCTGTGATTCAGTGAAAATATTTGTCTGTGCTACCTGCATTGAACTGTAGAGTTCAGTCTTCTGTTTAGATTTTTCTTTGTCAGCTTTCAAACAGTGAAGGTAGCCTGCAGGTGATAAGTATCCCATTAATCTTTCTGATCCTCTGGCACTTGAGCAGGAGAATAGCTGATCAATTACAGCAATTGTCTCCCTAAATGAGCTTTGCACATCTGCCTCTTATTTCATTAGTTAACTGTCTGCCCAGCTATCTGATAGACTGGAATCCTAGCGGCTTCTTACAGCTTGTTCTGTGTTGCTGTACAATAAGGATAGGGTTGTTAGCAAAATAGGCACAAAAGGCTATTTATCCACTCCCCACAATAAATATCCCTGCTATTGTGGAGGAGAGCTTTTGTCTCTAATCGCTGTTTGTACAAACCTACTAAAAGCACATCAGTTTGCTTTTCAGCATCCTATTTAGTTCTTAGCTGTAAAGGTTTTGTGAATTTATCATTTTTTATGACACAACCAACGTGTTGCCCTGCCCCAAACCATCATATCAATGTCAAAATGATTGTAGATAAGAGAAGCTACCATACATAAAGTTAATAGTACAAGTGTATTTCCCACCTTGTGTCCTTACAATGCATCTTTCAAATACTCAGATATCATATCCTTCTCTCAGACAGTAAATCTGCATCTCCAAAGCTGTAAATATTTACAATAGTGACAGTGTTATTTGCTGTTGATTATTTGAATCAAAGCAAAACAGTGAGTTACAGTAATACTGTATAATTCAAGGTTTGGTTTAAGAAACAGCCTAAAATTATGGGTGATAATTTCAATAAAAATAGGATTTCACACAAATGCCTTTTTCCTTAATGCTCAGGCTTCAATTATAGGAAAATCAACTACCAGATGAAAATTAAAATAACTTCTAAGCAAAGGCCTTATTCTGAAACTGTTAATATCTGATCAGCTTATTCTTAAGAAAACCTTTGAATATTGAATAATGTAAATTCTTATGTTTATTGTATGTTAAATTCCTTTGGATTATACAGATAGACATTTGTTCGTTTATTTGTTTATCTAAATGGTGAACTGAGCTAAATGCCAAAAAGAATTAACAATCATTCTGTCCTGAACCTAATGCAGATTATTCCAGGTGATTCTTTAATGCTTTGTGAACATTTAAGTATGTTTGAGTCTAAAATTCTTAGATGATATTTGTGCTTGAAACTCGTTTCAGTGAAATTGAGTGATTAAAAAATATATGTATCCACACAGATATCTTATGGAATTTCTGAAACTAAGTACCTATAATAACTAAGTATCACCAACCTTTTAAGATCATTTTTTTGCTATGTATTGCAGGTCTGGTTTGTATGAAGTCAAGTACTTCAGTGGTTGAACTTGTTATGCTTCTTTGTTCACAGGTAAGACATTCTCTGGTTTTAATTGTATTATTTTCTTTGCATAGTGCTGGATTACTGCCAGCTTAAGTATTATGTACTGCTGTTTGTTTCGTTCTTCCAGTACAAGAAAATACAAATTAGTCTTTTCTAGTAATATAGAAGTTGTAGATTTTTTTTATATACATTCCATTTTTTCTCAGTATTCACAGGGTAGACAGAATATAACTGCATGTTTTCTGAAAGTCTATGGGTGTACGCTATACACTACTTAGAACTCTCTTTCAAGCCAGTTCTTATTTAGAATACACAAAAAGGATACTGTTGTCATAATTTTCTGTTGAAATCTGTCTTTGAATTAGTCTTTTTTTTTTTTTTTAAAGACCTACTTTGTGGTGCCTTTCTTACTTTTGATATACCTGACATAACTTATTACTGGTATGTTATGTAGCTGTCAGTATATAAAAAGCAGATGATCATGGTTTGGGTAGTCCTCAGGCAAAGTATTTTTGTTTCTAAAATGCAGGAAATTACTGATTTTTCTACCATTGCAGTAATGGGTTTCTCAGAAATCTCGATCAATTGACATTTTTAATTGCTTTCATAAGTAAAATATTCAAAACCATAATAATTTCTCCTACTATTTGGATTCTTTATATCTGAATGTTAATATTACATGTTTTGACACAAGTGTTATTGGCTGGTTTCTTTACATAGCCTTTTACTTTAAACTGCGAGTTGTAAGTCATCAACAAACATTAGTTTTTTGCACATTTTGTAAAATACAAGAACAATACAGTGGCCTAACAGATCCAAATAATTTCCCAAGTTTATACACTTCTCTAAAAACTTCTTAAGAGTTTCATATACCAAGTTCCCCACAGATGATTAATATCAGTTAAAGTCAAACCAATTTAGTATATGAAATGTCCAGGTTAACTTGCTATGTTATTACCAAGAAAAATTACTTGCTTGTAGCTTTACTTGAGCATTCACTGCTGCCCATCAATAACACGCACCAAATATGTGCTGAAAACAAATTAATTTCTAGGGGTAACTGAAATTAAGATTGTTTTGAGGAATCTATCTGAAAATAGTTAATAAAATAATTAAGATTTACAGCTGATTTAGGGGGAGGGGTTCCAACTTACCTCCTCTTTTCTAGTCCATAGGTTGTGTTTCTTCAAGCTTCTGTCATAAGGAAATCATTAAATCTTGTTCTTCTTTTTCTTTGTTCCACACCTCTTCCTTTTTTCTTTTCTTTCTTCCTCTTTTAGCCTGAGTGGATATTGGTTAGGGAAAAGAAAAATACATCCCTGGCAGGAATCCTCAGGGGGGTTTGAACTTCAAACCTTCTCCACCAGGGCACTTGAAAAATTTGTTACCTAATGGTGAAGTCCTGAGTTCCAGGAAAATTCCAAAAGATCCATTAAGGCTTCTGGGCTCTATGTTCATCTCATGCAACTTTTTTTTTTTTTCTTCTTTCTTTTTCTTTTAGCAGCTTTTGAAAGATTTTCTTGAGGGAAGGGATGACTTACAGTCCTTTCTTCACTAGCCTTTGGTTGTGCTGCAGTTCTCTGGAATAAAGTGGAATGTAGCATTAGGGTCTAGTGTCTTTGATGGCCTCATCATCTAATCATAGGTTTAACATTACTCATTTGCTGGCTCCAGGAATTCCTGCCATTAAGGGCCCTAGAGATGAAACTTTGCCTCAAATATTGATTGAAAGGAAGAGAAGGAAATTTAAGCTCTTTGTGCAATGCTCTTTCTTTAGTGATCCCAGTAAAGCTATGCAATAAATGCAGTTAAATCAATTCGTTATTTTTAGGACTATTACATGTTGTTTATTTTTTCCAAACTACTTGACTATTTAAAAAATAAGGTTTATTTTATACATTAAATAATGCAAAGAGCCTAATCAGTTTGAAGTTTTGAACACTTTCTTCGCTCTTTGCTTGGGGGAATTTACCCAATTACTTGGGGAAATGGCAAGTTTTAGTGTTTATACTCCATCTGATACTTCAGGGTTGTTTCCTTATCTTCTAAATAAGGAAGATTTTGTGTTCTGATGGCCATTTTTTGCTAAATACTTCAGAAGCTAATGCAGTAATTGTTGGTGATGTTCAATGTTTCTACAGAAATTGGTCAACAGGGGGCTCTAGTAGTGGAAATTGCATTCTCCTCCCCTCACCTTCCTCACTCCAGAAGTATTGCTTCTTTGAATTACAACTCCATAGAACATTGTGCTTAATCCTATAGGTATACTAAACAGTCAGGGCTGTAGTTATATAATCATATGTAGGGAAAAAAATGAAGTGTTTTTTTTTCTATATACATTTTAGAATTGTTTGTCAAACAAAAACACAGGGCAAATACTATAAAAATACTGAAACATAGATGGCTAGAAGAGTATGGTGGAGAGACAAATATAATCCAGCCTCTAGGTAACAGAATTTGGAATTAGTGTTTCAGGAGACATTGTCTGTAGCAAATGATGTTAACTCATCTCTATAAAAAAAGAGAGCACTACCTGAACTTTTCCATATGCTAAATTGAGTCACATGAGCTTGAAAGACTATATAAAGTACTGTGAGCTTTTACCAATCCTGTTGTAACTAGGTCTGTTCTTCCTAACATAGGTAAATCCTTCATATTCAAATTGAATGACATTTTACAGATTATGTGGGGAAATTTGAAATGTGTCACTCAAAAAGTAGAAGATGATATTAAAAACCTTTGAAAAGCACCATTTTGTTTGCACAGAACAGAGTAACTTTAGACATTGAATAGGAAAGGGAAATGCAAAGTTTGTTTTCCTTTCATTTGCTACAGCAAATTAGATGCTTTTATGCTCTTTATGTTGGAAATTCCATGTTAACGACTACAGATTAGCAAGGATGTCAGAATTTTTTTTCTTATCTGAGCTCCTGAATAAAATCAACATTGCCAGTGGCTCATGTCCAAGGTATGGTCTAAATTTACATGAAATATCACATTACAAATGTCTGAAGGTACATGTCATGGATAATTCAGTTCATATGGGCAGCCTTTTAGACTCTGAGGGATATGCAATCAAGCCTTTCCCCCAGTGGAATTCAGAGTTTCTGTGAAAAAATATATTTCAAGTTTTAAAGGAACTCCCCTAGGGATAGTGCATTGTTTGTGGGTTCTCAGGAAGAAGAAAAAGTTTTACTCTTTGCATTTTCAAAATCTGTCTTGTAATGCAACTTGCTTCCCTGCACCCATTTTATTTTTCCCTGCTTTACTAGATTAAAATTTAGATTAATTTGAAGGCTTTCTTTTCTTAATTTCTTACAGAAAACAAAAGCATATGTATAAGTATTTATATATTTTTTTAATATGGATTTAGTCTATTTTAACATAAAATGGATGAAGATGTGTTATGTTTGACAAGATCTGTGCTTGATTAGCTGGTCTTTGTTGGCTCAGTGTAGTTAAGCATGTCACAGCTGTGTTGCTGTTGGGAATGGCAAATTTCTTCAATAAACCATACTTTAAAAAAATACAAAAATACATTATTTTTTTGCAGTGTATTTCCTTCTTACATCAGATTTAGGTTTTGATTACTTTCTTATTATTATTTCTCTTTTTTTTTTCTTGGTGGTCTTTCCTCCTCCCCGCCCCCAGCCAAAGTACTACAAAGGTTTCTAATTACTTCCAGACTTTTTTTGCAGATTTTTCTTTTTGGGCTACAGCTTCTGCAGAAACTGAATGATGTTGTCCCAGAGGAGTTTTATCTCATGCCACTTGTATTTTTTTATATCTTATCCATTTAACAGGGTAAATTTATTTTCTTAAAATAGAAAATACTATCAGTGTTTAAGACTCTTATTACTTGACCTCTTTAAAAATATAACTATTACAATGCAAAATGGTTACTCTAGGAAAAAATACTGTCATCTGTGGTTGTAGAATACATGTAGGATATCTGACATATTTCAGGATTGTGCAGGTTTCAGTACACCTTCATTCTGTTCATTTTCCCTACCACACGTTGGACGTTTGATCAAGATTGTAAGTCAGGAGTTTCCATAGGTTTTGGAACTTCTACAGCAGCTTCCATTCCAGTTTTGAATTATCAAAACTAGAATGGAAATAATTCTCTTCTGAATCACTATGTTGAGGAAAGATATATTTTAGGTGTTATCCCTTGTAAATAAGCTTTAATTAGAAAAACTGTATGAGGAATGAGGGAAAGGGTATACATAAACAGTAAATGCTTTACTTAAACTTGCAATTAGAACCTGTTAGGAGGTTCTCAAATAAAAGATAACAGGTAGCCCTGTTATAATTTAGCTGTAAGTACATTCTGTAAGTAGCTTATGAAAAAATATAAAACTTTAAGTGCCTTAAATAAAACAAACTGTACGACGAGTATATCTGTAACTTGACAAACTCCAGTATGCAATTAGTCAATAGACCGAGCTTCAGCTAAGCCTTTCAAATGTTGGTTAATGGCGATAGGCTCAGTTATGAAGTGTGTCTGTCCAGATTATCTTCTCTATTAACCTGGAAACTTAGAAGCTGCTGGATCCAAATCCAGTGTGTCTTTCCATTGCACAGGCAGCCATTCAGTACTTACCGAATCACAGAAAGATTTGTGAAGGATCTACCCCCATGCAGCGCAGCCCATAAAACACTTTCCAGCAGTTTGACAGAAGTAAAACATAGTAGTTGTATGCCACTGTATGTATTATAACAATCCAAAGTGGCAAAATGGGGCAGAAGGCAGGAGAAGGGAAGGTGAATGAGTGAATTGCCTGCCATCCTTAGTGGCAAAAAACCCCTTGAAATATCAAGAAATTAATCCCACTCCAAGGAGATGGGGGGGAAGAAACAGCAAACAATGAAACAAAAAGAATAAAAACACCTCAAAGTGTTGTGCTACTGCAAATTTGAAGGAAATTCTCACCAAGGAAACTTAGTCATGTTTAGATCTGTTCAAAAAGTATAGATGTGGCACTTAGGGGTGTGGTTTAGTGGCACGGTGGTGATAGGTTGATGGTTGGACTTGATGATCTTAGAGGTCTCTTCCAACCTTAATGATTCTGTGAATTTAGGAGGACCTATTAACCAGGCACTACAGAGATTTCAGTACTCACCAGCACATGTCAGTGTACATTCTGCCTCAAAGTATGAAGTAGTTCTTGGACATCAGAAACTGGCAGTTACCCAACACAGAAACAAGGCAGAAAAAGAAATCCTTTTCTGGTCCTTAACAGCTGACCAGAAGCAGCCCAGAAATGTGGGACTGATAAAATAGAAACACAGTTCATGCTTCTTGATAATAAACATACTCTCTTCAAGGCTTTCTAGGGAAAAGCTCTGCTGTACAGTGCCTTCTTATCAAGCACCATCCTCACAGGTATCTTACCAGGCTCCATCTTTTAGACAGTTATCTTTATTTCTGTACTATACTATTTGTATGTCTACTTTATATTTTAATTTTATGCATTATTAGAAACTTTTTAATTTTTATTACACGTTTGCAATAATTTTGTATCTGTTTACTTTTGTTGCCAGTATTAGATTCACCTTTAATTATGCTTGTTGGTCCTTATTTATTCCCTCCAAAGAGATTCAGAGAGTCCTCATACTCCATATTTTTTGATAAGTAATAGCTCTTTCAGAGGAACTGCGATAGCAGCACACTAGCAGAAGTGTTTGCTATTTGTCTTTTAGGCACCAACTGCATTAGGAAGGCTGAGGACAAGTTAAATAATGACTGCTTCTCTTAAATCTAGAGAAAAATTAACCTAGGACTTAATCTATTTAGGAATTAAGGAAACATAACTGCAATGGTGACATGAAGGTTGGTTATGCAAATTCCTACGGAGGTGTCATTTTTTAATCTTCCTTTTTCCTAACGATAAAACAAATTGAATGTTTTAGCTTTTGCCATGTTTTCCTATTTGCCCTCCACTGTCTCTGTACCAGTGCAGCTAGGAAGAGACAACGCTGCATATCCCATCACTGCAAGAGTCTGAATTAAAATTTTACGTAGAAGTGAAGGACACATAGAAACACACATGCAAACATTGTTGTTTCAATAATCTATTTTTCCAGAATATCTTGAAAACATTTATCCTAACAAAGTTCTGGATCTGAAATTAACTGCAGTACAAGCTACAGGGAAAGGAGAAAACTTTTTCCTTTATATATTTTGCTCTAGAAATTGTTATTAATTAATATACCATAGTTTTGAGGGGTTTCAGTATATATATAATGGAGACAATGTGAGGAGGAGTTTCTGCAAATCAAAACGTCTTTTTCATGGTGCCTTTTGGAAGACTTCACATTAGTTATCCACCTCTGACACCAAAGATTGGTCAGGCAATACATGGGCTGGCTTTCAGAATTAATAGTATGTATGGCAACACGTTGTGAGTAATAATTTAGTGTCTCTTAAATGAAGAACTATGGAGATGCATAACCATGCATCTCCTAACACATTCTTTCATCTGTATTGAAATATATGCAGAATTTCTACAAACTTACGAAAGTTAATACTGCATCATCTAAGTAAATTCAGTCATTTCCCTAGTGCTGTTTGGATAATGTTTTTGCAATTGTGGCTATTTTTTTTTTTTTTTAATATACCAATGAAATGTTCCCCTGGGAACATTTGACTTCATTTGCAAGATAAATTGGGCAATTACTGCAGGTGATCGGAAGGGTAATAGGTCTGTGTGTTTCCAGGAAAGCAAAAAAATTAACACATTACTCCAGGTCAAAAAAATAGGGGGAAAATGAGGCTTTAGTCTTGTGAATGTGAAATCTAAACCTTCCTATTAACTTGGCTGCATTGTTAAAGTCATAGTCACATAAACAGTGTTGTGAAAGTTTGAGATTCTTTCCCTTTCTGTGATTTCCAGGAGCCTGGTGTATCTGAATCCTTGCAGATATGCCTTCCAGAAGGATGTCATCAGTCATTCTGCAACTTCCTTATTGTGGGAAATAGTTGCTTTTAAAATGGATGGCCAATCAACAAATCCAGTAATTGATCACAAATTTACTTAAAAATGTAGATAAATACATTTTATCTATCAGCAGTAGACATGTGAGTGTGAGAGAAGGATAAAGGCAGTAAAAGCAGAATTCTTAGGTTTCTTAGGTCTGATTCTCATTCCAAACACCAACAGAAAGTTTTAAGACTCCAGTATCTTTAGATGAATTCTCTCAACGTTAGGGACAGTCCTATTGATCTTAAACTCTATAATCTTCTCAAACACTTATGAGTTTTCTGCTCAAAAATGAATGAGGCTGTATCTTGGGGTTTTTTTCTGGTTTTCTTACTTTTAATGGACAAGTTTTTCTGCCATAAAGAAACATTTGTTTCAATCATGTAATATTTCCTTTGAAACTTTCCTCTTAATGAAGTGAAGCAAGTTATTGGTCTCTTAAAGTTTTAAGGAATTATCCCAAAAGAAAGTAATCTTTACTTGCTAGAAAGATGTCTTGACCTTTTTTTCATCTCAAGCATCAAAAGTCTGTTGGTGTGATAGAGGCAGTGGGTTGTATGGCAGAAAAACTGCTTGTGATGCATTGAGGATACTCTGTATCTTAGTGGTGAAGTAAAAGTTACCTTTTAATATCTACTAGGTGGTTTAAATCAGTTTTGAAAGTTTATCTTAGTCACAGAATCATCCATGTTAAAAGTCAAAGAATTTTATGAACAGTTTGTTATTAGCAACTGATTTTGTTTTCAGTTATAATGGGGAAGAAACAAAGATTGAACTCAAGAAGGGATGGATGGTACACAAGTTATTGCATACTCTGTATGATAAAACGTAGGTGTAACAGTGAAGCAACATGAAGAAACTACTGCTGTCATACTTCATTGCACTTAATATGTTCATTGGGCAACTGTATGAATTGGAGAAACAAGATAATGTGTTTTCGTACTCTCTAGACAGGGAAACTAAAGCTTGCTTAAGGGTGAAATGGAAAACATGACCAGCTACAGTTTATTTGAAAATGAGAATGAATTACAGTTTTTAAAGAATCAGGTTATTCTTCTTTGGGGAAGAAAAAACAACAGCCACCAAACAAAACCCACCACAAAAATCCCTATCAACAACAAACAAACAAACCCAAAACAAAACAGAAAAATCACAATTAAATTTAAATTAACAAGTTCAGCCTAAATTCAGTCTCCTTAGGTAGTCATCAGGGTCAACTTTAGAAATGTGGTTTAAAATCCTTGGGTTTTGATCATGTTATATTTTGTCTTCTTAGGAATGGCAAAATTCTATTCAGAAGAATGCAGGACTTGCATTTATTGAGCTCATCAATGAAGGAAGGTAATTAATTTTAAAGCTTTTGAACAAGTAGTCATTTTGCATTTATTCCATTGGGTGACAGTACTTCCTCACCATCTGTTACAAAAGGATTGTGAAAAAGCCATCTTAATTAACAGATTTATTGTATAGATAACTTATATAGTAGATATTTAATGTGGAAATGTGTAAATTCTGAAGATTTTGTTTCCTGACAAAAGGAAGTAGAGCTCACATGAACTGTATGTAAGTTTGGGTTTATTTGGGAACTGAACCGCCATTTTCCAGAGCAGCCAGACTGTTTTACTCAGAGAGTACAGGGAGTCCAATATGCAAATCCATCTGCTGCTCCATCTGTTTTAAGAGCACAGCATTGATTGTACAGATGCACTTCTCTATGCTACCATTTCATGAGGAATTATTTTATCTAGAATTTCTGGTCCAATTTGAGTCCCATAAAAAACCTCAAGATATTAAGTTGGTAAGAGCTGCCTTGCTTTTGCCAATTGTTAAGATACTTTGCTGTCAGTTCTCAAGTAATTTTAATGCTGCATCTATCTTCTACTGTGTGCAATGACAGTCAGTGCTTCCAGTGAGCAAGCTAGGCACCAAAGGGGAACTCTTTGCCCTTCCTGGTAGTGGAATGCCAAAGACAAATGGAGCCACCTGTGTCATGTGTGTGACTCTCCTTGGCCAGTACCTGATATCATTAAATCCGTTTGAATCTAGGTGTCTTGATATGTGCAGCTGAAAAACAAACAAACCAAAACCAAACCAAACAAACCAAAAAACAATTTAGCAATATGCCTGTTGAAGAGATATTGTCATTTTATTTGTGGTTTCTTTTTTTTTTATCAGCAGTGTGTCATTACCAAAGTATCATATCTTCTCTTTATTATGGGATATCTTTTGTCTAGCTGGTATTTCAGTGGTTAAATCATGCATTCATTTAAAATTAAGTTTAGAAAAAATCAGAGTATAGAAATATAAATATCTGTAAATCGGGAGCATATACCTTATTGCCAGGTTTTGGGCTTGTGTAAATTCTCTTAGATTCCCTGTGAACCTTGAAGTTACACTGCAACACAGCAACTGGAATTATAGTCCTTTTGCTGGAAATTTTTCTTGCTATGAAGAGGCAGTGACTTTACAGCATAATAGAGCTCACCTGAGTGGGTCACATACTGCACATTATCCAATAAATATTGCATGCTAACAGACTGAATAATTGTAGTAAGTTTATGTTCTTGGATAGTAACATACAATCTCATTTTGACCTTTGTTATTTTCCCAGCTATGCTGGTGAGTTCAGATATTGTTGCCTGCTCACCTATTGATAAAATGCTCGTTCTGAGCAAATCCTACAATCTGCATTTTTCCCGTGGTCAGGTGTTAAGCTATCTGTCAAACCTGTACTCCTCTCATCTCTGTTCTCTTTTCAAACTAAAGTGGTATTTAAGAACTGCTGCTTAAATCCAGTCAAAGGAATGTCTAATCCAGCTGCCCTTAGACATATGTTCCTGCATATACTTTTGTCAGAAAGGTGCTTCAGAACAAGTTTGTGTGCGTTACTAGAACACTCTCCTTTGCAGTCAGCTCATTTGTTTCTAATTTACCCTTTTGGGTATAAAGATAACAATCCTTTAACTGGAAATTGTTATAAATATTTATTCTGCTTAATAGCTAAGTTTGTGAATGCAGTTCATCAATCATAGCTAGAGAATGCAATTGTGCAGTTGTCAACAATTAACAGGACATAAACAGTTGATGAATGTGCATCTGAATTAAAGTGCTCCCTAGGATAACCTGAAATTATAAACTGGATCATTTAAAGGTATCTAACAAAGGATCTTTATAATTAAAACAAAGCAGGGTTAATGGGATGTAAAATTGCGTATAATCGTTGTGCAATAATGATTGAATTTAAAATTATTAAAAGCAAAATGAAGACTAAGAATGTTTTGAAGGACTTTCTGGGTAAGATTTTGAGAGACCTGGGTAATAAATCAACAGTTTTGAGAAAGCTTTTTTTTTTTTTCTTTTGTGTATGGAGGAAAGGGTTTAAATGGTAATGCAGAGGATCACAGTTTCTAATATCTTCAGTTAGATGTTTTAACATATGGATACTATAAGGTGATTTTCCCTGAGTACCAAACTTTTGTTGTTTCTGATCAAGAATTTTTCTGATCTTTGACTTTATTAGAAACATTCTGAAATGAAACATTTTAGTTGTAGTTTAAAAAAACCCTATCTATTCCTGTCACTTCAATAAATTTCATTTTCATTTAAAATCCATTGATTTACTGTATTCACTTCTGGTTTTTTGTTTTGCCTTTTTTTTAATGGTTTAGGTAATGTTTGGTTAGGAAGGTCTGAAGGACACATTTGTAGAATTCAGGGTACAGACACTGATACAGGTTTCTAAAAATAGGAACTGTTGTAAGAGGTTTTAATATAACAAGAGTATCTGACTACAGATTTAAATTAATAGAATCATAGAATCATTATGGTTGGAAAAGACCTCTGAGACTATGTCCAACCATCCACCTAATGCTACCATGCTCACTAAACCTTCTCCCCAAGTACCATATCTACATGTTTTTTGAAGTCTTCCAGGGATGGCAAGTCCACCACCTCCCTGGGCAGCCTGTTCCAATATTTTCAAGGAAATCATAGGCAAAGGTATTTAATTTGGAAGTGTAGAATAACACGCTCTATAATATAACTGAAAGATTTAGACATCCTGGTTATGATCTTGAACTTCAATCAGTCTCTTGCTAAGAATATGGACTGGCATTATGTATAATGGGGCTCCAAGGGTTATGGTTAATTTTTTATAGTTTACCTTGAAGTTCTTTTGACAAGGGGTCTGTCCTGCCTAAGATGGGTGTTACAGATCTGTTAGTCTTTCAGAATCAGATAACTATCTTCATCTTCCATTTCCTTCCCCCTTTATGTTTTCACAACACTCACCACTTCAAAAAATTACCTTGTCTCTTCATTAAAATAATTTCCTTTATTTTTTATGGAATGTCCTTGTTTTAAATAGCACTAGTAGTGTGATCATAATATAAATCTGAGGAAACATGAGACTACATTTCATCTCAGGTTTAAAATTGTAAGCTTTGTTTCTCCAATTTCGTCTCTGTAGCGAGGTCTGCTTTCTGCCTTTAACCGTCCATTTCCCTGGACCTCCAAGCATACTTAAAATTCACAGGAGGCTTTTTTCTTTCAAACTTTGCTTTGTTGAGAAGTCTCATCAATTTCCTGGAAAGAGTAGCAGAATGTTTGAATAGACTGGAAATTTGTATTTGTTTAAATTTAGATGAATTACTGATTAAATCCTGAAAGGAGGATAATAAAGACTTACATTCTTTCCATGTTACCTCAGCTAGGATTCTTGGATAACTGCAGCAAATTTTCTTTTGGACATCCTCTGTTGCAGTTTGGCTGTTCTGATATGTTTGGTTTATGGTAAATGAGCTCATAGTCATTATTCACTGTCTGCAGTACTTAAATGTTCAGGCCCTGTGTTAAAAGGTATGTCTGTGGTGATGTGCATTTACAGCTGGATCCCCAGATACCCCTTTGTAGAAATCAGTTAGTAGTTGGGTCCAAGAAGGGTGGAGAAAGGGTGGTGTTCCTTGGTTCTTTCTTGACAATGATCTTGATCTCCAACACCTTCAGGTTAGGATGGGGAGCTCATCTGACTTGTCCAGGAATGCAAGGTACTTGGTCTTCAGACGTCATGAATATTATGTAGCTGAGGGCTACCAGAAGAGCTTGCAAAGGATTCCAGTCTGATGTGCAAAATTCAATACATACAAAGCAAGACAGAAAATAGCACTGGGGAAGCAGTAGCATTCAGACAATGTATAAATAAGCATAAAGGTGTTTGATTATTCTTTAACAGATGTAACTAAATTCTGTTGCTCTATTATCACCCTCACCAAGTGTAACTTGATGGGAGGGATCTTTAATCAACTGTGAATAGCTGTTTTATGGTAATTCATCCTAAATATCATCTTCCATTGGTAAAGAATTCCTGTCATAGATACTTATGTAAACCTAGGCACTGAATGTCTGCATTTCTGCTCCAGCTGAGACATAAGCATGAGCTTCCTGTTAGATGTGCTTGTTTATAACCTCATATTCTTTGCTATCGCTGTCCTTTTCCTACCTCTAGACAAATAGTTTGTGCTAGACAAAGCATACACTGTTATGGTAACCATCTGTGTAATTATGGGGTCAGTACAGCTGGAATTCTCGGGTCTGTTAGAGGTTTTGAGGCATCCTCTCACCTTTTAGACTTTTGTGATCCAGTCATATCTCCAAGGAGGGGACTGATCCTGAGGTGCAGGCCATCTCAATTGTAACTGCTGGTCTTGGATGTTTCCTGGATGGTGACTATTTCCAGGAGATAGATTCCTCTTGATTTAGAAAATTTTTATGGAAGATAGAAAATTTTTACGAGTGGAATAGATTCTTTGTAGTCAACGGAGTTTTGCTGCATCTGTTGTATCTTCTGTGATGTTTCTGAAATGTTAATAGTTACCCTCCATGAAGTTTATCTTGTTAAGTAGCCAGTCTGTGCATGCTATAATTTTGATTCTTTTCTCTAGTAAATTCTTCATCATTGCCCTTTTGCTCACGTTAGACCCCTGTGTTAGACATTACTTTCTAATGTTTACAAGAATTTGTTTTCAAAGTATTCATAGCAGTACTGCATCTTGTAGAACTTGAAACTCTTCAAGTTATACTGGTTTATGTATCCTGTTGCAGATACTAAGGGCAACAATAGGTTTCATTTTTTATGAATGCTATTAAGAGTAATAATTGTCAAAACAACCATGTTGGTGATAAAGTGATGTATTTCCAGGCTGCTTTTTGAAAAAATTAAGCTATGGGCATCTGATGAAAGTAAATCAGAGAAACATCTGTTTCCCTGGACATGTGAATTGGCAAAACTTCAGGAATGAGTAAAGGAAGCAAGACCTTAGCTAAATTACAGTGAATGTTCATTTTGTAATCTGTTTTGAAAGTTGCTGCTTGGAAATTATCTAGTTTTTCAGTTTATCTCAAAAGAAAGACTGGATAACATAAGCACAATTGTTTTATCAGCAGTGTAACACCTACAAGTCCTCTTTCTGTCTGGGTTTGCTCCTAGGGAGAGCTGACTGCAGGATAGCAAGTCTAGAATAGTTAGCAAAACAAAAGTTTCCATTCTTCAGTTCTGATAGGTGTACAAACAGCACTCTTTTAATCTTATGCCATGCATGTGATTGAATTAGTAAGGATTTAGATAAATTGCTAAGTAGTCAAAGAATGATGACATTACCATGCATGTTCATCAGGTGTCGCCCAATTAGGACTGTAAGCTGAGTTGTGCTGTGTCTATATGAATTTGAGATTCAATCAGAGTTAGCTGGCTGTGATTTAATCCAGATAAAACAGTACTAACCCTTTTGCCATCTTTTGCTGAGTAGAAATATAGCTGGACAGTACAGGATAACTTCCTGTTAGAAGTAAAAATCACTGCTTAAGGTTAGTACTTGCTAGAGCAGTGTCTTCATTCATCCTACATAGTACTTAGTCCAGCTTTTCCCTGCAGTCTTCCACAGTTCCTGCTTCAGCTTAAGAGATCATTACTGTTTTGTCTGTTTGGCTCAGAATGCTAGGAATAACTAGAGAATAACGAGAATTGTGTTCTATGTGTGCTAGGGTATGGCATGAAAACACGGGCAGAGCTTTCTTGGGTAGCACTGGAAAGAGTTTAAGTTGATTCCTTCTCATAGATGTGTCTTCAGCAAACTGTACTTCGGGCTATGCCTATATAATTCCTGGATAGAAGTTAGAATGAGCCAAAAAATGAGTGAGGGCCAAGCTAATGATTTGAGTGCTGTAGGCAGTTAGGACCCAGTACTCGGACATGTTCCCTGGTCATCACTTGGTTGTCATCTTGACTTTGGATCCTGATGACCTGTGACACTTCCAGGTTACCTGAAACCTGGCTCAGTTTGCCTAATTTGCTGGCCAACAGCTTCAGCAACTCCAAAGTTTTTCCCAGATGCATCAGGTCTCTCAGTCGCTGGAGCAGAAATGTCCATGAAAAGGTGGGAGGTATAGCTGGGGTCACCAGCAGTTTCATCCAGCCAATGTGAGTAATCTGCTGCATGTCTGTAAAGCTTTTGTTTTCTGTAAAGCAGCCAGTGACTAGTGACAACAGATTGTTTTGTTTAATACCTTTTCCCTGAAGATCTTGGGAAGAGATTTATTTGTAACTTGTGGAAACCAGCATTCTCTGGGAATCCATTTGAAGTTCCGTGTAGGTGTTTCAGTGCGTGAATGTGCACAGAGACTGCCACCACTTCTTACTATACACAAACATGACTAAGCTGAAGATGCTATGTATTTGATTGCTCATAAACAGAAGCAGCTGGGATTGTATTTTGAGATGTAAAAACTATGCCCAGCTATCCTAAATAATAAACCCAGTGGATCGAAGTTAGTCTTGATCTTTTCTCACTGAATTCTTGGTGGCACGCAGTGTCTAATAAACTTCCTGATTTTACCTAAAGCTATTTGAAACTAGAAATCCTGCCTGGGTGACTCAGAGATACTGAATTTGCATTCTGCTCCATTTATTCAACAATTTACTCATTTAGGAAAGGATCTACAGCTAATAGACATTTGAAAACTGTGTGTTCAGTCTTGGAATGCTAGCTAGTGGCTTCCAGGTCAGTAATGTAATCCTGAAAAGTTCAGGAAGACCTGTGATGCAATATTGGATTGGAGATGTTAGTAGTTTCTCATTTTAGAGAAGCTTGTTAAAGTAATCTGTACCTGAGGGCAGTTCTACGCTCACCTCTTAACAGTAAAATTCTGAGCACTTAACAGAAATAAAATACTAAAGCATACTTTCCAGCAGGGTAGATTAAAAAATAAAGGTAAATTTTGAAGACTGCAGTGGAGGCAACTTTAGTATTTCAGCCTACAGTTTACCAAAACCTTTTTGCATTCAAGAACAGCAGAGAATTAGGTATAATAAAAGGACTTATTAAAAGCATAAATATCCACCGTGAAGGCTTCATCCAAGCTTGTTTGTCTTTAAACAGAGGCTCCAGCACTTGTGGCTTCCCATGCCACAGACTCATATGAAACAGTAGTTCAGGGATAGTGATTTCCTTTCTTCACTGATGCTAGAACGCACCGAAGGTGGTGAAAACAGAGTTCAGACCATTCCATCTCAGGGATGTAAGGTCTTGTAATCATGGTTTTCACTTCTAACAGTCATGACTTTCATTTGAGGTGCTTCTAAGCATCAGACATTAACCTTAAGGTGGAATTTGCTAGAAATTTCACATTCTTAATGTAACAATCTCTGAAATTGTGTGTTTCCCTGATGCTGCAAACAGGAAAATCCCAGACTGTGTGCCAGTTTGACACAAAGAGAAACAGTTCTTGCTGATCCTAAACAGACCTGTCAGATCATTGCATCCTGAACTATATTTCCTCCCTGCTGATAAGAAGAGCAAAGTGATTTTTAGTAGAGCAGGCAACCTTAGATATGGAGTGTAGGGACAAAAAAGCAGTTGCTTCCATTCTTCCTGCCCAATAAAATAACCAGCATTAACGACAGTGTTGCTTATGTTGTCGTTTTATTATGCATCTCATAGTATTTGGTGGTCATCACAAAAGTCTTCATTTAAGGTGTCTGATTGACATCCTCAGTTTCAGTCCAGTCTTAATCTACTTTTTCCTTCTTTGTCTAGTTCTGATGCCATGAAAACTCAGAAACATGATGCACATTTCTTTCCAGTAATTGAAAAACATATTAGAGATTTATGGTCTTTTGCAATTTTAAAAGAATTCTAAATCTTCAGTAATCTCATTATTTTTTAAGACTTTGAAATGGGAATATTTATATTTAATAGTACCAATAAGAGTTTAAGTATTTGTCTAGATTTTTGTAAAGATAGTATAGTATTAATATTGAGACTGCTGTTAAAAACATACTTGAATTATAGTACTTCTATAAAGAACTTTTCCCTTCACTAATAAATAGCAAGCCTTTTCCATACAATATGATTTGGGTTTGCTTTCACAAATGCAGTAAACTTTGGATAAAATTAAATTTTTCATGTCACCTACTTTGGAAATTACATTACAGTAGTTTCATTAATTTTACATTTTTCCATCTTAATTAAATCTGCTGAAATAGCTGCTTTGAAATACATCAAAGACAAGGATGATTTTGCTTTTTCTTGTTTCAGATTGTTATGTCATGCAATGAAAGACCACATAGTGCGTGTCGCAAACGAAGCAGAATTTATTTTGAACCGACAAAGAGCTGAAGATGTTCACAAGCATGCTGAGTTTGAGGTAAGCCTAAGAGTTGGTGCACTTCTACTTCTGTTTTCACTCAGTTGTCACCTAGACTGTAACCCCATACAATAAAGGGATTTTTTTCTTCCAAGAAAGAAATCTACATTGAAGGCATTTTAAAACTTGTTTCTAAAAGCATTGGTAAATGTCAAGCACAAGGAATGGGTTTAATTTCTCATCTTTTCACTGAAATTCATGAAAACATTTACAGCTTGAAGAAATTCCTTAATCAGAATGTCTAAACTGATATGGCAGACCCTTAGGTGCACAAAGAACTTGTTTGATTTATTGCAAATAGTAATGCAAATCACATTGGTAATTATTTTTCTTGGATTTTATCAACAGTATATATGAGTTCAGTAAGAAAGGAAAGCAATTAATACACTTAAGGCACTTCATTAAAAACCAGAAATGTTATGTTGAACAGAATTGGTATTTGAAGGTGATTTTGTTAAAACATTTTGCATTTTGGAGCACTTTGGAACATTTACTTGCTATGATTTCTAATTTGAAATCTGATATTATGTATCTTTCTTGCTATTTAGGAATCATTAACTATTGACAGTAAGATAGTATTTGAAGTGTCTATTCTGTTTAAATATTGGAAGTAGTAACAGAGCAGCTGACTCCCATAACTCTTTCATGTCTATAATTCATATTCCTAAAAGGAGTCAGCATTCAATAGCTTTTTTCATCAAGGAGTGTTGCAGTACAAAATTTAAATTACATTATTTGAAAAATATACAAAGAAGCTGTTTTTAAAACATGTTCTGTTTAACAGGTTTTTTGAGTTCTGTATTTATTTTGTTCCTAAAATGTCAAAAAAAAAGTTATGCAAAAGTGATGGAGTAAAGTTAAAATTTCATTTTTTGATATTACTTTGTCAAATATGGGTTTGGGTTTTTTATGGTGTTTTACACAACATTTCAGCATCACTGTTTATTTTTATTTCCAAACCTGCCTATGCTTGCATATGCTTGTGTATATTTAAGTATATATGCACAAACATACATTTCCACATTTTAATGCTCAGATAATCTAACATTAAGATTAAGATGGGCTGATGTAGCACTGAGGGTAATAAATGGCTATATCAATTTATTCATCTGTCAGAAAATGTGAACAAGCACCTGGTGGCTAGAAATAGGATCCAGTAATCTTAGTTTTGATGAGGTTTTTATCTCCTTGAAACAGTGCTCTGAAATGTACACTTTGATGTAGTAGTTCTTATGCTCCTTGACCTAGCTGAAAAGTGTGAGACACAGAGATATCTGTTGTCATTTTGAGTACACATAACCTTTACTTCATTTTGTCAGAGCAGACAGCAGACACTTGTCATATGGGATTGCAACAACTTTATTACCAAGCATAGACTGGATATTTTGAACTTAGATAAAATCACATTTACAATTAAGTGTGTGTCAGAGTGAAGTTTCATATTGCTCCAACAATAAATAACATTTGATATGTATCAGAGCGTCATGCAGTAACCTAAGATGACAATAGAAGATTGAGTTATCTGCTCTTTGAAGAATACATTGAGGTATAAGATCTGTCAGAACTCTAGACAAAATAAGAAAATTCAATTAACTTCCAGCTTCTGTTAGCAAATAGGATTTAGAATATTAACTAAATTCCCTAAAGTAATAGCCTTAAGTCAGTCTTATTGTCTGGTAAAGAAACCAACACATTTTTTATATAAGAAAATTTTCATTTTATTTGTCACATGAGAAACCTCAGCTACACATTTTACATGAGTAAGATAAAATCTGCAAGTCATAAAAGAGTAGATTATGAAATGTAGCCTGTGTTAAATATGAAACTCAGATGCACTTAAATAAGATGATGGTTAAAGTCTGAAAGAATGTTTTGTGTGTTGTCTTTAATAATGGTAGGTATATAAGTGACCATTTTATTATTCACCCTACTTGAAAGTAGTAGGGACAAAGAGATTTCTGGTAGTTTTCTGTTGCATAATTGTAAATCTGTCATTTTGCTTTAATAAGCTGGTTTGGTCTGTGTTCTGGGGTTTAGTGCATGGTAATCGTTGCTCTCAGCCAGAGAAGTGAGTGGCTATTTTGTTTTTACCTTTTAAACTTTAATTGAATCATTATGGGTGAAATAATTTGGCCCAAGCTGCACCAAGTTACCGTGTCGCCTGTGTAGTGAGGAGGCCATGGAGCAGCATCTAAATTTTGTCCTGTGACTCCAGGTGCAGTCAGGGCCAGGGCAATTCCTCCCACAGTGGATGCTTCACAGTTAACTTTCATTTTGTTAACCTTTGTCATTGTTCAGGAAGAAAAATGAAAATTTAATTTTACTGTCCAATGAGCTGGTGAAATATTAACCTCATTATGAAGGCAGATCATTGTACTAATTGGTGCTTCCCTGTACGAGAAGATAAATTGAAAAATGAATTAACCCTTTAGGAATTAGTGTGATGATTGCTCTTCTCCAGACAGGTTACTTGAAATAAAGGCTGTAACACTGTGGAAAGACCACTGTTAAAATGTTACTGAATGCTAATGTGATATATACTAACGGATGCTATGCAGAAATATGAAGAATAAGTGACAGTTTTGTATCAGGTTAAATTAATTTTAATTACTCTTTTGAATACTAGAAAATAGGTTTCGATTCAGCACTGTGGTACAGCATTGAGTGTTGGTTAAACGTTCTAAAATGGTGCACCATAATTGTGTGAGCAAAAATGTCTCAAAAGGTGATTTTCAAAATCAGCTGTTTTGAGAAGAATCTAGCCTTTGTAATTTATACCTAGAAAATGATACTTACAGTGGGTTTATTCTAATTAGTATGGCTATGTTTGCTTTGTTCACGTGTTTTGAAATGATCTTTACTAGGAGGAGAAATTGCATTTGAACATAGCATGGTTTTGAGAAAAGAAATGGAGAAATTATATTGTGCTTATTCTACATAGACAAAGGATCTATCAGAACTAAAATAGAGTTTTGACAGTTTTAGAAACAAATTTGCATGAAGGTAAATAACCACAGCATTTATTTTGAAGGTAGTTATGTCTTAAAGGAAACATGATGAAGAGATTAGATCTTTTTCAGTTTAAAAGGTTAACCACTAGGGCTTTCTAGGAGTAGTAGTATGTTATTAAAAGTCTTTGTGTTGTGATACGAAATAGAAAATATAATCCTTAATTTTGTAGTTAAAGGAGTTTCTCCTTAGCATGTGCAATAATAAAATTATTGAATGGCTTTTTAATTGTAGGTGCTATTGCAATTTTAAAAACAAAACCAGTGTGCATAATTTTTTCCTGTATGTTATGCTATGTGTGTTAAACTGTTATTTGATATATGAGAACACTTGAAACTTTTACAAATAAAGACAATATCCATGGTCACACAAATACACACAGAGATGTGTTGCTAAATGTTTTTAAGTGCATTTCTGTGGCCATTGACCTTGGTTTTTCAATTTTTACGTGTTCTGAGTGCTTTTTCAGGGAGAGTATATAATAGTAGAACCATTTCAGTTGAGTGGCGTGTCCTGTTCCTCTTCAAAGTATTTCAGTGAATTCATGTCATATTTAGTGTGTTTTAGGTAATAATCATTTGAAGAGGATTCTAAATAGCCTGCCTTTTATGAAGTAGATATACTTTCATTCCTAGTCACAGTGTGCTCAGTATGCTGCTGACAGAAGAGAGGAGGAGAAGATGTGTGATCATCTTATCAGTGCTGCTAAGCATCGAGATCACGTTACAGCCAATCAGTTGAAACAGAAGATACTCAACATCCTGACGAATAAGCATGGTGCCTGGGGAGCTGTTTCTCACAGGTAAGCTGCAAATGTAAAATGCATGGGGTTTAAATGCTGCTTTCAAACTTTGAGAAGCAGTCGTTGTGTAACTGAAATATGAATGTATTAAGACCTTGTATTGCTAAAATGTATTTTCTCCATTAGTCTTTTCTTCAAGTGGTTCTCAATAAGTTCTCTTTGGTAAAGCTTCACTGATCAAACTCCTTTATGGACTGCAAACATAATATTTTACCATATTTTTAATTAATGGTAGTAGGTATTTTTTATTATAATGCAGCTTTACTGTTAGTGTATCAGTAAGTTTTGAGGCTTCTACTACTATTCAAATCTAAGTGTTCTGAATAAGATACTAAGAGATATAGACACATCAACAGAGGAAGCCTGAAATAAAGAAGATAGTCAAAATTATTTGTCTAGCGTTATAGAGTAAGAGTCAGTATTGGAATAACCAGCAGAACCAGGTCACTTGACTCACTGTCTAATGCTTTCTTCTGTTTATAACTTCTGTGCAAGTAATGAACTGATAAGATCCACTGGTAAATCTTGAGTCTCCTACAACAAAACAGTAGTCCATGCCAGCCATGCACAAGCAAACTCTATACGCTTAAAGCAGAACTTGCACTCTACTTAAATGTAGCATGTGCAAAGCTGAGCGTAACCAAAGTGCAGCTCAGTTCTGCAGCAATTCCTGTTAAAAAGATTAATAGTAAAAACCACAAAATATGTAATTTCTACAGTAAGTGATATTATAGTATTGGAGGGTCTAATCAGATCTGTCTTTATTTTTAAAAGTTTATTCTGTTCAACGTAAAGATGAAATTAAACATTTTCATATATCATGTCAAAACTCAGAGCCTTGCTCTTCTGAATCACAAAAATAGCCAGTGGCTAAGGTGCTGACCTTCATGTGGCAGACTTAAGCTGAAATTGCTCCTTTCCTTCATTTAGAGCAAGGTCTTGAACCTGGGTCTACCATGTAAATGCCCTGTCTGCAAAACTAGAGACTGCCAAGTTTCTCTTGTTTTGTGCTTTCTAGGTGCAACTACTTGATTATTTACTCAGGGTGGAACAGCTCAAATAAGAGAAATCAAGAAATATCTGCTCCCATATATGCAAATTTTTACAGCCTGATGTTTACTTTAAACCTGTTTAAGTCTGCCCTGAGTCAGGCAGAGAAGAGCAGAAAGTCCATTTTAGCTTTAATAAATTCTTTCAGTAAAATCTAGTTGAGACTGATAGACTAACACAAAAATTTCTGTAGATAAATGTTTTCTTTCAAAAAAATCTAGTTGGATTTATCTTTAATACATATCTAGGGCTTAAGCAAGTTAGAAAAGTTGCCAGGTAATAAATTTGGCATGTCAGTAATAATATGTAATAAATACCACATATACTGAATTTTTTTATGTTCATCATCCTTATATCTTCCAAAGAAATCACTATATCCTGGATGGTGATGGAGTTGTATTTGGGTTTTTTTAAGGTGGTAGGAAGTGTGGAAATTCAGTCTTATAGGAACTCTGTAGTCTAACACCATAGATGTTCTGGTGCAAATTACAAAAATGACAAGTAGAAGATTGTGACATGGCTAATTTGAAACAACCTTAGTCCATAATATGCACTTGTGTTATCTTCAGGTGAGGCTTACAGATGTGTATCTGGAGACTAGAACTTTTGAAAATAAGTCTAGTTTTCAGTCCTTTTAGTGCCTTTGGATTTTTGAATAACGTTATAAGCTTGAACAACAAGTGAAACAAAAGGTTTTTCACCCAGAGGGTGGTCAGGCTCCAGAACAGCCTCCCCAGGGAAGTGATCAGAGCACCAAGCCTGACAGAGTTCAGGAAGCGTTTGGACAACACTCTCAAGCACATGGTGAGATTCTTGGGGTATCCTCCACAGGGTGAGGAGTTAGACTCGATGATCCCTGTGGGTCCCTTCCATCTCTGAATATTCTCTCATTCTGTGAAGGACTGCAGACAGACTTAAGTCATTTGCTAGTCACTTTTAGACTGCTGGCCTTCTGTCCACCTCAGGAGCTGGAGACCATTCATTGAAACAGAGCAATGCTATTTTGTGTTGCTTATCAAAGTTAACTTCTTTCCCCCTTCGCAAATATTTTCCTTTCATCTCTTAAGGAGAAAACCAAAGTTCTTTCACTCGATTTCTTGGAGGTGTGAACATGAACTCTTTTACAACAAAAGGAAATTATTGAATCATCTTACTTTATCCTACATATCTTCACCAAAGAATAATAGATTTCAAAATAAATCTTATTAATTTGCTATAGGTCCTGGTTTTGCCCTTAAACCAAGCAAATACTGTTTTCGTCATTTTGACAATTTGACAGGTTTGGGTATCTTCATAATAGCTTACTCTAGACATACTGTTTTCCCCTTGTTTAATTTTCAGAATTTATACCAAAATTAGAATTCTGCAGTTTTTCTCACTGAGATGAGTAATTAATGAATTGTTATTTCTTTGACACAGTGCCACTTTTTCAGAGTGAATATTTCCTTGAATTCAGGAAGAACCAAACAGGGTGTTTCACAGTTTAGCATTCAAAGCTTTTTTAAGCCAGCGCTTACCCTTAGCTTTTTTTCAGGCTTATAGCTGTCATGTCACAACATATGCTTCCTTCTGTCTTTTCTGTCAACTTCATATGGTGCTTCTTTTCCTCCCCATCTGCTTCTTTCCCAATACACATCTTTTAATAAAAATTAAAAGTTTAGTGAAACCTGTCTGTACATGCAGTTCAAATTCCTTATAAGCTATATGCATGCTAGGGTTTTGGGCCATAATCTATTACCATGTTTATCTGGAAAGTACTCTTACTCCACCTTCTTGCTTTAATCAGATACCTCAACTTCTCAAACTTTTATTCAAGAATACTCTACCTTACAATTTCCATAGGTTTAATGCAGTCTAGGGCAATACAAAGTTCTGAGTTCCAGTTTGTGTTCTAAATCTAAATACAACATACATAGCATAGATATTTTTACATGATCAGTTTTACATAGGAGCATTGTTATAATGAGAAAAATTACATTTAAAAATGAGACTGTTCTTTTGGTTTCCATCATTTGATGAAGCAGGTTCCATCTAGATTAAAGCAGCTTTATGAAATAGCAAGTATACAATGGCTTTTTCGGTTCAAATCCATTTTAGGTTAAACTGGACACCCATAACAAATTAATCATTCATGGTGGAGGGCAGAGCTGTCAAACTCATTCTGTGGTGAAGACCAAGTGTGTCTGGGGAAACAGGCTGGAAAGAAAAAGTTTCTTGCCAGACAGCTAGTTTAGCCTCTCACTGCAGCATGTTCTGCTGGGGGCCAGGGGAGGAGAAGAGAAAGAGAACTCCCCTTTTCTGATCCTAGAGGGCTTGGCAGTTAAATAATTTGATTCTGGGATGATGGTGCTTCTAAACCAAATGTTTTGAAGCTCACAGCAAGGGAGACCAGAACACAGGAATTTAATAAGTAGTTTTCCTTACAGGCAGCCTTTGGCATGCTCTGACTCCATTGCTGTACTAGCTGCTGTCTTAGAAAGTTCAGAGACATGGAACCTATCCTGCCCACATTGCAAAACAGCTTCATCTGGTTGAGCTGTTCATTCATTTCTGGCTCATTTTAACTGCTAGGCATAAATTACAAAAGGAGCTTTAGAACAGTGCAAAAGATGCAGGACCAGATCCTGTCACTGGCTCCAGAAGTGTTTTACATGCCTGTTGTTAGAGGGCCTGTTAAGGTTCTGTGTTTTTCTATATAATCTGTAAGAATTATTAATTTTCCTTGTGTCTAGAATAAGTGCAATCAGTTTTACTTTACAGAATGGATCCTTCCAGATTGATCTAATGGAACTGCACACTTTTCAGCTCATTCTTTAGCTATCCTGATTACAAATTCCAAATATTCTGATGTGATTTTTTGTAACCAGAGGCTTGTCCCTTCCTTCTCACCTTAATATAGGGCAGCAATATAGTTCCTTGGGCTTTGTGTTTCTGTATGCATTTTGTTAGCAGAGTCTGTATGTTCAGATACCAAACTATAAAGACCATCTTCAGATAATTATGTTTTGTCATTGTTGGAATAATACTCCCAGCAGACATTTCTTTCAGTTGATCACTTCTGGGAATTTTTTATTTTTTTACTTTTTTTTTTTTTTAAGAGTGAAAATTTAAGTTTACACTGCTTTACTTTGACTGATTCAGAAACACTTTTGTCTGTCATAGACTTCAGACAACTTAAAGGAGGTTGCTGTACTTCATTATACTGCTTGTTTCATTGATAAAATAGATACGGTAATGTACAGTATAGTTCTAAAGAGTAATTAAATCTTTCAGGTTGGTATTGAAAGTACTGTGAAGGTTTGGTTTTATTACCTGGCTTGTAGAGATTTGGTACATTTGTTATTATAGCATTTACTTTTTCCATATAACTGTGTGTTTTCTTCACTTGTAAGCTCTGTTTTTTCAGCAGTAATATCTGTTCAAGTAGAAGTTTGCCATGTAGGTAGATGTATTTCTTGTACGCTTACAGACATAAAATATCTGGCAATAACAAATTGCAAGCTTCTCCCAGTATTTTGCTCCTCAATATATGGATATCTTTTGTCAATAATATAGGCTGTTGGCTAGGTTATAAAGCTCCATTGCTCAAGAGTGTTATGTTTTGAAGTCACCTGTCATGGAGATGTTGTAGAGGTAGGAGATTATTTATGTTTATGGCATTTTAAGTAACTCAGTAAGACCCTTTAGAATATACAGAAAAGGTTTGTTTACTGTCATCACTGCTCACTTAATCCTGTGACCTTGACATGATAGTATGCCCATAAAGCTCCCTGCAGATAGTTCAATAAAATAGATGAATATCAGAGTCCAATGATTGTTTTAGCTTCGGGAATATACTGTCTTATGCCATAAGAGTTGCTGAAATGATCAATAGCGCTGAACCATTTTAAACCCAATAATGTAGCAAGCTATCTAATTGTCTAGATGTTAGAAAATCCACCAAAAAAAGCATAAGCCACATGCACTGTTCAATTTGAGAGTGATAAACATTGTTTTAAAAAAATATTCTGTGTACACAATGCCAATAGATTGAAATCACAATGAAGTAATCTCTTAATATTTAAAGCATTGTTACTTTTCAGATTTCCAATTAGTTTTTTCTCTCCTGATAGGAAATTATATTTCCTGGATAGGAATGCTTTTGGGTTTTGTTATAGGCACAATCTGAATCTAGGAAAGACTCATGTAAGAAATTTCTTTTGATGATTTACTACAAGTTATGTTTACACTAATGGTAGGAAGCAATAAAAACGTACATAAAGAGGAAGCTAAATATTATGTCTCTTAGGCCCAATTTAGAAATACTACTGAAGCCTTTGGGATACTTTGCCATAAGTGGGCTTAATTTTTTTGCATAATATAACTTGTGCTATGTGAAAACATGGCAGTAAGTAAAGCATGATGTATTTGCCTCATGGTGAGTGGGAGTGTTGATTTTGTATTATTAAAAGTGTTCATTTTTAATCTTTTTGAGTGTATAGACATTCATGTTTCCAGTTTCTATTAGCTAACAATGCATTCTTTTCAGACACTGTAGTCTTTTACACTGAATGGCGTACTCCAACCTCTTGAATTTTCTTGAATAAAAAGTGATGTTTTCAAAGTTGATGACAGCTTAATAGTAGAGGACATTTATTTAGTGAACTTCAGACAGTATTTTCAGTGGCAGAGTTTCATACTGAACCGTTAAGCTAAAAATCTTTGAAAATTAATTGAGTGAAACCTGTCAGAAGAGCTGACAGAAGCAGGATATGATAGGTATCCACCAGAACAAAACGGAGTCTGCTATCCTTTCTGATTTAATTCCAATTAAGTATCACTGAGAAGCATGAGAGAAAATAAAAAACCACCCTGTGTTATGTAGGTAAATGCCAAGTAAGCCTGAATAAGAAATAAGCTTTTTTTTTCACAATAGTCTTTCTATTCGAGATCATCAGGAAGAGTTAATGAAAATCTCTCTATACTTTTAGAGGGCACAGACAGGCAAACTATTAAATTCTTCCCCAAGAATGCACTACCTTTCAGTTTTAAGTCTTGCAATTAAAAAATGTAGAAAAACTGTAATTGGAAATTTGTGGAATGGCCACTGATTTTCTCAATCCCCACAGTAAAGTTGTAATGCTACTACTGTTTTCTAAAAGACATATTCCATAGGAAAAAAAACTCTGCTGTAAAAACAAAAAGAGCACAATGGGCATTCCCTTACAAGAGAACTTCTACAGATTCCTTTTATCATTAATAGTTTCCAAAACATTTATAAATTGTTAAATCACAGGCAAGATTGGAGGTAGTTTTTAGTAAATACTTGGGTTTCCTAGTTGCTGACTACTTAGATTCTCCATTGACACTAATATTCAATATTGGTTTTTTGCTCCCAAAACCATTGTTGTTATCACCTGTAAAGGCAAGACACATACCTTTTGCTGGTACTTTTTCAACCCTCTTAGAAATTCATAGCTAATATCATCATAGTCATTAGAGAAACATAAAGGTCAGTGAATTATGTAATTGGCAACTGAATGATGATATTAGTTACAGAAATTGCAGTCACTTGGACACCAAGAGCAGGTGAATTAAGGTGTAGGGAGAGGAAGATTGTCATACCACCTGACAAACACTATCTGACTAAGAAACAGCTGTCATTTTGTAAAACCTTTTGAGTTTAGACCTGGCAAGCAACCAAATCTGGAAGGATCTGGAAGCAGTAGTCCTTACTTCACAGTTTTCTTTCTCATGTCTGACATCAGCAGTGAAACTATCAAGTGTTTACTTATAACAACTTCCTTTCTTTTTCTTTTCTAAACTAGCCAACAATAATGAAGATAGAAAAAGATTTACAGGATTTATAACTGTGAGGTCTGTGGCCCCTTCCTCAGATTTCTCCCTAAACACAGTTGTCAGTGCCATTCAATTTAAAGCCAATTTTGTGCCTTCGCTTACAGTATCTAGGTGTTGCCTACCTTCCAAAACTTTCCTATAGACTTAGATCAATGAAAATTTTCCAAATGACACTGTATTGAATGCACTCAGTAGTGGGTTTTTTACTTTTTTTTTTTTTTACTTTAGTTTTTTATACTTTAGTGTATGGAAAAGAAGGGAATTTAACATGCATACTTTATCTGGATGTTTTGTGTATTAAGATCAGGAACTAAGAGATAAAGGTGCTATAAAATGGTGGTTTGTTTTCTGTCCTGCATTAAGTGGTTCTGTTCATGCATGCACTTGTACCATAGAATGAGTTACAGAATGTAGTTTTTGAGATTTTCTTCAGCACTGTTGTTTAATTATTCTGAGTTTCATGGTTTATTTAAATGTATGGTCTTACAAATTATATGCTCGGGCATATTTCTTAAGCAACAGAGTAACGCAGGAATATTTTGCATATGATTTTGTGGGTGGGTAGGAGTTTTATTCTGTGGGCCAAAAAAGCAATAGGAGTGAAAAAATGATGTGTTATTTCCATCATCTAAATGTTCTGCAGCAGTAGCAGCAGCTGAGCAACTCACTGTTGTTCAATGCTACATTAACTTTTCCATTAATGCTGCTGCTGTAAAATATGAAGCCCTTAAGCACTGTGAAGTTGCAGCCTGACTCTCTTCCTTTCCATGGCTGCTGTACATTTGCATGTTACAACCATTATATGGCTAATCACCATCATTACGTTATGTGAAAAGGTCATTCTCTTCTTGTACTGAATATAGTTAGATACAGAAATGCCTTAAGAGAAGAAAGGGTCTTTAAAATATTTGCCACAAATGCTGTCTTTTTAATGGTTTGCTATTGTGATTATATGGTGGCAATCCAAGTGTCAACAAGATATTTTGCTTCTGCCTTTTTATTTCTTCCTTAAAATGAAAACAAAACCAAAAATAACCCAAGAAACCAAGCTAGAGACCCTGAAAGACTTGGATTTTCCCCTACAAAAATGAAACAGGGCAGTCTTGTTAGGGAGGAAATTACTTCTTAGAAATGATTAAATGTTATTTTGCACCAAGAGAAATTTTTGTTATGTAATAAACATAATATTTTCAAAATGCTGGGTTTTTTTAACTGAATAATATAGAGAGATTGGAATTATGGTTATTTGCATTTCTTGCAGTTTTTAAATCTTTGTTGAAAGTGTTCAGAATTTGTTATGGGAACAGTGGATTTAGTAAGTGCCTTTTAACATATCAGAGCAGTGATCAAGACATACCAACCATTCCATCCACTCTCCACTCCAGAATTCGCAGTACAGATCATATGGGAAAGAAGATTCTTTCTTCAGCTGTAAAAGCATGCACTTTATGTCCTAAATAATGAAGTTATAATCTTGGTGGTGCCATTGAGGTGACACCTCAATGCTGAATAAATCATTTCAGTCTTTATCTATCTGCCTTCTTTTCTCCATCTGTAATACATGAATTATGGTACTTTGCTAACAAAGTGATTTGAGATCTGTTGATGAGGAAAAAAAGTCCTAAAAGTAGTGCTTAATTAATATCTTATTTTAAGAGAAAGCTTTTAAATACTTGGTGCTGCTTTGCTATATTTTTAAACATGCTTCAGTCAAGTAGCTCTTCAGTGTGTTTTTACTGTGCCTCAGATTCACTGTGTTCACTGGTTTGAAGGTTAAAATCATCAGCATCTGAATAATAAGAGGATGAGTTTGTGTGATGGCTCATATAGAGTCAGTTCTAGCTGCATGTAGCCATTGCTATTGCACTTAAAATCTGTTTCTGGCATATTTGGAACAGAATGAAAAGGGACGTGTGCAGTTTTGGGCACCACAGTTTAGGAAGGACATTGAGGTACTAGAGAGGGTTCAGAGAAGGGCAACTAAGGTGGTCAGGGGTCTGGAAAACAGGCCTTATGAGGAGAGGCTTAGGGAGCTGGGCTTGTTTAGCCTGGAGAAGAGGAGGCTGAGGGGAGACCTTATCGCTCTCTTCAGCTACTTGAAAGGCCATTCTAGGGAGGCGGGTGTTGGCCTCTTCTCCCTTGTGACTAGTGACAGGACTAGAGGGAACGGGCTTAAGCTGTGCCAGGGTAGGTTTAGATTAGATATTAGGAAGAATTTCATTACTGAAAGAGTGGTTAGATATTGGAATAGGCTGCCCAGGGAGGTGGTGGAGTCCCCATCCCTGGAGGTTTTTAAGAAGAGGATAGATGTGTTTCTTCAGGGGATGATTTAGGGGTAAGAGTAATGTAGGGCTATCGGTTGGACTAGATGATCTTAAGGCTCCTTTCCAGCCCTAATGATTCTGTGATTCTGTGATCTGATTTGACTGGCAAGTCTTTATTTCTGTATTCACTTTTTATGTTTCTTCTCCATGGTTTTCTCTCCTACCTCACTCAGTGTCTTACAGAATTTTTGTGATACTAATGTTTGGAGTTTTTTTTCAGATTCAGGTATTTTGATATTGGTATAATTTGATTTCAGGTACACATAGATTAATTTAGTATCCAAATGCTAGAAATAACTTTCTGTATTCTATAAATAGACTGCCCGTATTGAGCCCTAAGTCTACAAAGAAATTCTACCCTGGTTTCATGGCATTACATTTACAAGAAAGTTTAGAATTTATTGTTTTCTTTCCATTATGAAAATACTGCTTTTATTTCAGGAATTTCACTTACTTAGTGCCTAACTTAATCATTTAGGAATTTTTCACAGTCCTGTTCAGTAATCACTAACCTGCATGGCATTATGTTACCAGCACATATTCTGAGTGAGCTTACTAATCTAGACCCTCTTGGGTACTGCTTGAATTTCATCCCTGGACTGTGTCATTCCAACACAGGTTTATGATTTTTCTCACTTATTTCTGCTGGGAAAATTATTTTTTACATTATTATCCAAGTTGTATTTCCTCCTAAAACCTCTTCAGAGTTTTTCCTGTGTAATCTGTCTGTATTTACCAGCAATGTGACACTCAAATGTTTGTGGTCCTATGTAGACAGCTCATAAATGGGCTTTTTGGGAATGGGAAAGAAAGGGTTGAAGAAAGTAATTGGGTCAAAATTGTAAATTATTTTTAAGCTTTATTTAGATTGAATAAGATACTTTGGATAATTTGGGACAGGAAAAGATGTACAATGAAAAATTTTCTTACAAAATCACACAGGTTTTCCAGTGAATTTGGTGTTTGTCAATTTAAACAAGCTCAATAACCACAAAAATCAAATAACTGCAAGTAAGCAAAGTAACATATAAAAAAGTAGTGTGGTTTCAATGCTGAGGAACAGAGCTCTTAGATATCACAAAAATTAGATTAGAAAAGCCTAAGGTGGATGAAATCGAATATGCTAGTCAAAGCAACAAAATACTGTGTAAATGTAGGATAAAGATTATTTTCAGAAAATAGCTGTTTCTGCTTTAATAATTTGTTTTTTCTTCAATAACTGGAAATAAAAAAAAAAATCATCCTTCCTGAAGCATTAAATAGTTCTAGATCTGGGAAGCAATTTAGTGTAAGAAATTAATATTCAGTGTAATTGAATATTTTAACTTGAAGTTCTAGTTTGTCCTCCTATTCGTTAAAACTGAAGAGAATCTCAAGACACTTGATCAAAAAACAAAGGGAAGTTTTATGATCCTTCTTGGTATGAACCCAGTTAAAGGATTAATAGTGTAAGTCAGACTCTGAAATGAAAAGGCAAAAATATATTACTCAAAAATATTATTTTAACACTGATTAGCATTTAATTGGGAAAAAATAAAACAGATTTTACTTCATTCAGTAGAACACTATATTTTGTTGAGAAACAAAGTTTACAAAATAAATTTCAATATTTTTTAGTATGGCAGGTGATGAATGTGCTCCCACAGAGGTTATATCAGAAAATCAATATTTGTAAAATTGAAACAGTATAGGTTTATATTGATCCATGTGGCTAAATCAAAATGAAAGGCTTTGAAACAGCTTTCTTAGACATCCTGCTACCCAGTAATGGCAAACTATCAATTTTAGCTTTCCACTGATAAATCAGCTTGAAAATTGGATGTCAAATTTTTTTTCTGTACTGAAGTAGTGATTTTTTTCTGCCCTCTAACCTTCCTTGATGTGTTAGATTGGTTTATAAGACTAAGCTCTGCATTTTTGAAAGCAGTTGTCAAAACTGACATTTAGATACATTTTGAAACAAAACCTAAAGGCTTCAAGCCTAATTTTGTCTACTAGCTGGCTTGCTGGTAATCCTGTGTGTGTCCCTGTGTGTAAACAAACATGAATATATGTTTAATACTGAAAATTACATTGATTTAATACTTCAGGTATATATGTTGCTCTCTTTTCTGATCCCTGCAGTTCACAAAGGTCAGGTCTTCAACTGCAGCTTTTAGAAACTAATGCTTCAGAAACTACTTTAGATTTCAGTGGTTAGGAAGATTGATTTTTCTTTAATTGACTGACTTTTTAATTTTTTTAAGTGAGACTTTATGAAATGATAACAAGAACATCAGTTTCATCTGCAGGTTGCAACATGTCCTAAAAACCTGCATAGTTGTTAATTTTTTTTATTGATAGAGGAAAGAGGATACATTTGCTTTTATTCAGAAAATAGATATCAAAATCCTTTATAATGGATTAGGGGATACCCTTTAATCTGGGTCAAATGCAGTAGTTTTAGTGACAGTTGACAGTGCCATACCTTCATAGCTGTACAGCAGAATATAAGTTAGCTCAAGTGGGTATTGATTGTGAAGTTTGTTCTTCTATAATTACTTTTGGCTGTAGAAAAATGTGGTGTGTATTGATCTAGATGGAAGCGTTTGACTAGCAGTTTCCCTTGGCTAACAGTGAGTGTCATCTTTCAGCCATGATAAATGGAAACATTCTGGGTCAGCATAATTACTTGGTGGTGAAATGAACCTGCTGTATCCTTCTCCCTCTCACACCAAGGAAACACCACCATAATCATCTTTATCTGAAAGCCATGATTTACTGCACTAACCAACCCCTTAACAAAGTCCTTTCCTCCTCCCCACAGTATGCACTCACTTTCATTGTGGCTCTATAATGTTGTTTAAAAATGAAACTGTTCTGACTCCACAAATAGGATTTTTATTCTTTTTTTTCCCCCAGCCTGCGTAACTGTGTATCAGTGGTCAGGGTGCTATCAGGGTAGGAGGCCAGCTCTTGTGACAATCTTTTAATCTTTATACTTAGGGTTCATGTAGAAAAAGGAGAAAGATTAAGGTATGCATTGTTTTCACACACTGCTTTTTAAGTCTTGGAATCAAACATTATTAACACACGGGTAAAATATTAGTGTACTACAGTAAAGTCTGCAATGTGATTTTGCTGTCAGTAGCCCTTTAATTTTATAGGGAACCTACACTCTCGATATGCTGTCTTTTGAGTACAGATGAAGCTATCTTTTCAAGATATGCTGCTAGAACAGCTTAATTTATAATAATTTTGACACCTCATTTAATAACAGTTGTAAATGTAGATTTTAAGTATTAACCATTTTTCTGTTCATGTGTACATCTAACAGGTGACAAACATGTTATCAGAAATAAGGAAATTGTATTTGTTGCTAGAACAGAAAACTCTGATGATTTGTATTGTTTGGCATCTTTTTAATGGGGAGTTTTCAATTTGTTATCAATATTTCATTAAAACTTTGTAGCATGTTGTTGAAAATGGATTTGTGTTTACTTGCCAGTAGTGTAATATGGCCCTGGGGTAATGACTTTTTGTTAAGTAATGCTAGTTAAAGAAAATCTGGCAATAGTTTTAGATCATTTTAAGACAGCTGTGAAGGGTTTGGATAAAGGTCATTTTCAATGATTGTGCTTAGTTAAATAAATGTGAAGGGTTTCACAATGGGAGTCTTGCTTTTCAGTTTGCTGCCATAAATTTCACTTTAACACATCTGGGAATACGAAGTAAAATGTAGTTGTTTCTGCCTTGAAGGCAACGTATTTTATATTTTCCTTGCTTTGTTTGTTTTCCCCTTATAATGCTGTTTATTCTCATAACTAGAGTTCAAAGGTTTTACTTTGCCATAAATTAAATCTTCTGTTCTCTGACAGTTTGTAGGACCTGCTGGATATAATTTTCAAATGGTTGTAGCTCAAAGATTTTTTTTATTTTTTTTTTTTTGGCTGAGATTTAGTCATTAAAAGTGTTAAATTTTCTGACAACTCAGCCTCTATTGTGACCTTGGTTCACTGCGTGCTCTCTCCCTTGGCCACAGCTGGCCTCTTGCTGTTCACAGCTGAAAAGTGAAATCAATGCTGGGTCTAACAAAATGCAGATGAAAGCCATTCTGATCATATATAGTCATTTCCCGTAATTTTATCAGCCTTCAGTTTCTTAAATGATCTCTGGAAATCATTGCTTCTTCATGGGAATACAATACCGAATTTGGTGATAAAATGCCCTGTCTTTCTGAAAAGTAATGCTTTCTGAAGCATTAGTAGTGATATACAGCTCACATCACCATAGCATGACTTTTTAAAGCACTAGCCTGCCCCTTCCCCTGTCCCCTCCCAAAGGGAAGCATCATGCATCAAAGCTTCTCAGAGATCTGCTGCTTGAATCCTGCCGGCTTTGAGCCTTTGGAATCTTGTGAATTGAGGTCTTTACGTTCTACAAGGCTCAGAGTTGAAAAGTAAGAACTCTTACCATGTGCCAATCCACATTGCCATTGATCTCTCATCCTTTTTTATTTTTATTTGAGCAAGATTGGTAGGAAAGCTCTGTTGCTGTTAGAGGTGGCAGCATATGATGTAGCTTAGTGCTCCAAAGGTCACAGAACTACATTGAGTTTGATGGAAAACAGCCTTTCTCCTTATTTTAGATGGTTCCTGCTTTGATTACAGGCATTTATTATAATTATCATGAGATTAGTCTGTTGTTATAGAATCCTTGTAATGGAACCATTTAAAAGTAATATAATGGCAGTTTATTGGATTTTGCAAAGGAAAAGAGAACAGATAAAGTGGTGGTTTTTAAATGGATCAACTGCTGCCCTCAGCATACTGAGGTTTTTTCTGTTGGTTTAACTTTGCTTTTTGTGTTTCACAGCTTTCAGTTACATACTAAAAAAGTCACTTTTTTCAGATTTTGAAGATATTTTATTTGTAACACTTTTCTTTCAGTCTAACCCTATGCAGTGTTATCATATAATGTGTACTGCCTTACACAGCTGCTTTGTGATTTTATTGATATCACAATTTAAAAATTGGCAAGAAAAAAGTATTGTTGATCAAATATAATGTATAAAAATTATAAATTCTATATTTCATCAGTTGAAGTGAAGCTAGGGTGATTTCTCTTTTCTATTAGCAAAATACCTTAATATTGATGAAGCTTAGTGAATATAAGGAGAAATTTCTTTACTGAAAGGGTTGTAAACTCTTGGAATAGGCTGCCCAGGGAGGTGGTAGAGTCACCATCCCTGGAGGTGTTTAAGAAATATTTAGATGTGGTACTTAGGGACATGGTTTAGTAGTATGTTAGTGATAGGTATGGTTGGACTTGATGATCTTAGAGGTCTCTTCCAACCTTTGTGATTCTGAGAATTTCTTCCATCTTTATGTTGATTTCCTCTGCTTAACTGTGTTCAGTTGTATTTACTGCATTTACTCTGAAGGAATAAATGTTAAGATTATCAATTAATCATCTTATTCATATGCTACAGAATACTGTTTGTGTCCTGGCAGTGAATATAAGTACTACACGAAAGCTCCTAGACTTGGAGGATTTTATACTAGAAACTAGTTAGCATTTCAAGACCGTGAATGTCACGGTCTGTGTAACTGTGCCTTATCCTTTGTGTAAACACCTTCAAAGGTTCGGGCTAAATCTACCTTCTTCCAAAGAATAAGTACAGAGCCTAAGTCCTCCTGCTGAGAATGTTCTGATCTATGGTTGTTAGCTGGGCAGTGGCATGACTTACTTAGTACTGCTGTTAACCTGGGGAGTAAAGTTAATTGGCTGAAACTTAGTTGACATGGGACTATTTTGATGGCACTGGGGAATCAGTCCCAAAATAACAGTGGAAAACGATTTAACAGCTAACTACAAGAATCAGATTACGAGTCTGCTACTCCAGTATCTGTTGGCTGCCAGCAAAGGACGCCCTGGGAGAAGTGTAGTGTTTCCCTAGGTGAATTTATCGTGATACTCCTCCAGCATATCCTCCCAGCTTTCAGCAAATTGTAGCTCAGGGAATTCCTGAGCCAGAGGTGATATCCTTGAGTTTAATAACTTTTGGTCATTTTTTTTTTTGTCCCTCCTATGAAAGGAAATGTCTACTCCCTTTAAGAACTCACATAAATGTCTGCTATCCACAATATGGCAAGAGTGTTGAGTTCCACACCTTAAGTATGCTGTTTGAGAAATTCACACAACGTGTATTTTCATTTGTTTTGAACTTGTTCAATAACTGTGTTTGCCCTCAGTCTTCTCTTATGAGAGAGAGTGAATCCTTGTTGCTGATTCACCATCTTGGTGCCACTCAGAATACCAAAGGTCACCTTCATGTTCCTCTCTGTTATGGCTCTGTTCTTTAGGTGGGGAGGTATGCAGTGGCCTTGTCTACCTTCTTTGAGGCTCCCCTAGCAGGCTGTAGCTTATTCTGGAGCAGGTCCCTGTTAATCCTTCTAGCTGGAGCTATTTTACTTTGCGTAATAGCCAGAAAGAAGAGAATGACATAGACATGTACTTGCTTCTCTCTCATTCCCCACCTGCCCTCCTCGATCTGCAATGTACCAGGTTGTAGCTTTATTGCCATTAGGAAGCTAACCAAGAATAATTAAAGCTTCCTCAACCAGATCTACTGACTCAATATTTTCAAAAGGGGAAAAATTGTAAAGGCTTGGATTCTGAGTTAGAGCAATGTGATAAGAGATGAGCCTCAGCCTGAGCCATCTGGTTGTATTCCTTGCATTCCTCATTTTACTAGTGTAAAATGAGAGAGCATCATCAGAAAAGGCCAACGTTCCACAAAACTTGGGTTAGCTTTCTGGGCCAGTTTCCAGTGTGACATTTACAGTCTGAATCTGGGGATTTTTGAATGCCGATCCTCTGATTCTCCATTGCTGTTTTATAACAACAAAATCATAAGCTTGCTCTTTAAAAGAGGAATTTTGATTATTTTTTTTAAATTTTTACTTACACAGAAGAGATTATTTCTGTGAGTTTTATCTAATTTATTTTCAGAATTCCCTTTAGCAGATCAATCAGGTGATGAAAAGACACCTCTGAAACTTCTACTTGTAGTAATATAAAACTGGGACAAATCAATCGGCCACTTTCTCCAATTCTCTCATTTAACAGGATCCATATAGCCTATAATTCTCATTTTCTCTGTCCTGCCTCTTGGATTTCACTCAGTCATGTGAATTCTCTGACCTAATCCTTCCCTTGACAATTCAACACAAGTCTTAGATACCAGATTCTTTTGTAAGAATGCCAAGTTTTTACTTTCTCTATTGTTGCAACCTTTGTTACTTGAGACAAGAGCAGTAAGTTTCCTATCACCTAACTTTTCCCAAAGTGCAACTAGTTCTCTCCACCACCTATGAAATGGGACTGGGTTGATTAGTTAACTGTCAATAATGCCGAGATCTTAAGTTAGATGAAAGGAACTCAACTCAGCTATCATTTGGCATAATTTGACAACCTTAATCTTCCAGTAAATTACTGTTGGTGAAGAAGGGAGAGAGCAGACCATATTTTCCCCTAAGTTGGTTATTAGGAATTGGAGAATCTTTGAGGCTGGAATGACTTGGCTCTGTAACTCTTAAGCCACATGCGACTTTTCAGTACTTCAAGATCAACTCTTTCCCAGGGCCTGTGTCACAAGAAGCTTTGGCAGAAAATATTATGGATGGTCCAGATTCATAGCTCCAAAGTAAGCCAAAGACATACCATCACCAAATTGCCTTCAAGTCCAGGTACAGCTCCAGAGTCCAGCTCCATTTTGGCTCAATTTCTACTGCTTTTGAACTTCTCCATGTTGTCTCTTCTGAACTCATAGCTTGTATTTCACAGTCATGTGAAGTTTTTGATTGTTACTTTCTTGAATCAGGAAATTTGGCTACCTGTGCTCTGAAGGGAGAGCAGCACATCCTTCTACTCCCGGATGTATTGTTCCTTCCCTCATCAATTGTCTAACTCGGTACCGATGCAGTCAGTAAACTTTCCTTTCTGGTGTAATAATTGATGGGTTTGAATTCTTGTTCTCATTTCTCATCTTCCATGCAAACTATGGGCAGAAAGTCTTAAAAAACAAAACAAAACAACCTGCAGTGAGCATCTAAAGGATGGAATCAGCTTAACTAGCAAGGCTGAGGATTATGGTTTCTCATGGTGATTTTCCACAGAAAAGCGGTGAGTTTTGTATAAATATATTAAACTGCTCTACTGATTGTTCTTCAACTGTGGTATTTAAGTAAGAACATAGAGACAAATACAGTCAAATATACGTTTGGTATTATATGTAAAGCATATCCCTATAGGAAGTTATACTATGCAATACCAACTCAACTATGAAAATACATGGAAAATATAGAAGATGCATGCGGTTGTGTCACAGATTTGTGCTACAGACAGGGAAAACAGCATGTGTGTCTCATGATTGTCAATTGCTTAACAGATTGAGGAGCTAAAAGGAAGGAAAATGTTAAAAAGTGTATGCAGTGTAATGGATTGTCAAATACTTTCTATGCAAAAATTATTTAAAGCAATGCTGCTTGTTTTTCAAAATCTACAAAAATAGCTATTTTTGTCCAAGAAAGAGAACAAGGAAGTTTTAATCAGTGTGGTGTTGTGTGGTTTGGGTTGTTTTGGGGTTTTTTTGGGGGGTGGGGAGGTGTGTCGTTTCTGCTTCTTCTCCCATGAGTTTTGCAGAGCCAAAAATAAATTGTTAGGTCATGTTGATATATTTTAGGATGTTTTACAGAACGCTGTTTCTATACTTCTAAAGAACCTCTTGACTGTCAGAAATAAAGTATAAAACAGTTTTGATTTCCTTGCCAAGCTGCTTTCATAGCTCTTAGAAAAATTCCCAGGACCAAAAAAAAAAAAGATCAAAGTTAAGATTACTTCAGCATCTATGTGATAGTATTGTAAACATAGTCTCTACTAAAAATTCTATAGCACTGATGACTATGCCACTTGGCAAATGTTTATTTCATCAATACAAGGTGCATTTGTGGATAGGGGTAACTGTTTATACACCAGTCAAGACATATCCACTAACTGGGCCAGCATTTCTATATTTCTTAAGAACAATATTAGGTTTAAAGTTAGATGTGTGCTTTATCTTAATGTATGCTGTACTTCCAGATAACACTTAAGAGAAAAAGAAATCTGTCCTGAAAAACTTGCAGAAAGTCTAAAACTTCAGACTTCTATAAATTTTGAATTCAAAGATTTCAGATTACCAAGCTTGAAACAACATTTTGCAAAAATAATCCTTCTGTTGAACTACTGTATTATTAGACTTGCATTTTAATAAACAGCTCTTCATGATGAAAATTAAAATAATGGCCAAAGCAAAACTTTATTATTTATTTATTAGATTTTTATTACTGTTGCTGTTCATTGATAGGCCTCAAGGAAGCTAATTATTTCATCTTGATGCCAGGTTTATAAGTTAGCTGTCCTTAAACAGTTGCAGCTTGAATAATTTATAAAGGTTTAAAATAGTAAATCATTATGTTTTTCCAAGAAAAAAAAGCTATATGTCTTAGTTTTAGAGTAATACTTTAAAAATATTTATCTAAAACTTTTTTACTTAATTAAAGGGTTTGATACACAAAATTTCTATTCATGGGTGCCATTACCTTTGAGGCATGACTTACAAATAGGAGTCACTCCTGAGATAATGAGTTCTAGCTCCTTACCTCAGTCCTGCTGTTTATGGTAAATGTACAGCTCTAGATTTTTTTTTAATTATCCTTACTTACAGGTCTGAGCCTTTAGTGTTTAACTTTTAAGTAAGCCAGTAACACACTGAAGTTTCAAAGAGCTTCCACATGTGCTCTTTGGATGCCCACTTTGAATTGGGACTGCCTTTTCAGTTCCTCAGGCACAGGAAGCCTAACTGAAGTAACTTTTAGCAGAAAGCAAAGAAAGAAAGTGTCTTTGTGAAATTTGAATGAATTGTTCTCTCTGTCTTCTTTTTTCAGTACTGCAGCTGAACTGAGCAAATTATACAGAAAATAATCAGTTATATAGGCAAGGGTTGGATTTTTTGGGACTTGTTGGTTTTGGTTTGTTTGAGTTTTTTGTTTAAATAAAAGTTTGTGCAAGAATAGAGTCAGACAATAACATGCTGTACTAGAGGCAAAGCATAATTACAAAGGAGAGTTCTCTTACTTTCCAGGGATCATAACACCAGTTTATTTGGGTCTTCGGCAACAAATTGTTGACATTCTTGAGGCAGAACTGAGTCACCTTGCTTCTGATTCACATGCACTTTGATGTTCGTGGCTGAAAAACTAAGCAGAAGTAGTGAGCTGTGTTATCAGACAAATGCTGTCAACAAAATTGATGCTGGAAGAATATTTAATGTTAGAAGCTCAAGAGATGACCTGCATTGAATACTTGTTTTAATTCTGTGAATACCTTAGGTAGTATCATAAGAACTTCATCTATTAAAGTTAACCTTGTTCTAAAACCAGCATCTTTGTCTCCTAAAACATTTTCAGTTTATTTTTTAAACCAGCAATTTTTTGGTTAAAATTAAGATAAACAGGGTCTTTTCATCTGATATTTTTATGGATTATAGCTGTAAATGGCACAATATTTTCTAGACAATTTTGACAGAAAGTTGTACTATTTCTTGAGGATTCCTTTTATTGTGTTCAGAGGGCACTTGCTTTTATTCTTCTTTTAATTTGACACAAGATACTTAAGAAGCAAAATAATATAGCTACCAGCAGGTGGTATACTTGTACAAACAGAAGAAGAGTTGAATAGAAATTTTGGTTTAAAACTTTTTTAAATCAGAAAGCAGTATTTGGAGAGATTTCTGATTTCAGCCTTCCCTTTCTATTTTTCATCTTTTGAACTTCAGTATCCCACTTTTGTTCACCAAAATTAAGTCATAAAAGTTTCAGGAGTTGGAGGGTTTCCTTAGGAGTACATATTAAATATACTTTTATCCAGTGCCTTCAGAAGAGAATAAAAGCCTCATAAATCACTCCTTTTCTGTCAAGGATGTTAGACTTCAAAACAGTTCTTAGAAAATTCTTCTCCAGGCATGTGATGCCTATTTAATCATTAGGCATCTTCTGATAGTTTGTGCTCTCTTCATTCATAGCCAATTCTCTGTTCCTCTCAGCTTTGTCCTTCATTATTAATGCAAGACCATTAGTAACATGATAATAGTAGAGAAACTGTCTTGGCAGTTTTCTTTCTGCCTTTCAAAGGTGACTCCTCTGCTCCTGTTCTGATGATCGGTGGATTATCAGTGTTTTGAGTTCCTCCATGCTCTATTTCACCCCTATTTCAAAGTCACTTGAAAACCCTTCCCCTCCACTCAAAACTTGCAAAACTACAACCCACAAATACTGACCTCTAAAAACTTGAAGGTTTATCAGTTGCATTTATCCCTCACAAGTGTAAACAACTTCCAAACTTTTTTGTTCCTTTTTAAAAAACTTTTTCCATTCTTCAGTCTCACAGGGAAACCTGGTCTGCTGCTAACTTGTGCTGCATGTATTGTCCTGTTAAAGTGATTTTTTTTCCCCCCTTTTTCTGTTCATCAAGTAATCGTAAAACCCCACAGACCTGCCCTAAACTTCATAGGTATCTGGAGTTCATGGCCTTAAAAGTAGCTCGAATTCACAAGTCTCAAAATGTAATAGATTATCTAACAGACATTCTTGATAACCCAGTATTTATCCTTTAATCCATCCCTAATTACTCACATTACTTCCCATCCACTTTCAGTTATTTCGCTTCCACTAGTTTCCATAGTCATTGATTTTCTTTTCACATCTCTGTTCCTTACAAACTTATTACTTCTCCATTTTTCACAGCTCAGTGTTGCTTTTTTTTCACCAATCAATAGTTACATCTCAAACCTTTCAACTATGCTTTTCAATTTTTTTGCCTCCAGACCTGTTGTCTTTATGATTTCTCATTTCCCAGTGTTATGGAAAGTATTGCCAGAAGAAACCTTTTAATCTGTCCTCGTGTTTCCCTCCTGCTCAGTAAAATTATTCCAGTGACTATTATCTATTGTTTAGACCCTGTTACTTTTCTTTATTTCTTCACTGCCTAACTGTAGACTGTCATGTCTGTTTTCATTTTTAGGGCTCTGACTTTGTCTACATTTCTTCTCAAATTTCACCAATCATTCCTGTCTTATGGCTGCTCTTGTTTTTATTTTTCACATTTTGGCACCCCTCCACAGGAGGTACAAAATTACCTCTCATCTCACATGACACTAGTGAATCCTTTGGTGCTGGCATGCCTTCTAGCCATGCTGATGGGATGGAAGTCATCTAGCTGGAGTGCAGTGCTCTCCACAACACCTCCTCCAGCTGTCAGTGACCAGTGCTCTATGGCTGTTTAATCAATTTCACAGGGAGCTCCTTTTCTTTCTCCCTCATTTCTACCCATACTAGTTTGCTGCACTGAATAAAAATACAAGATACAGTGAAACAAAAGTGATGGTTCAGCCAACCCCCAGGAAATGCTGTTCCAAACCAAAAGCCCAGGCATCCCTTCTTTGCCCAGTGCCACAATCACCATCCCCCAATACATATTGCCAGTGCCCTTTCCACCAGCTCATGTTCTTATTCACTGCCTTTCTTCCTGCTCTTATGTCACCTCACTTCTTTGTGAACATAACTTCATGGTACTGTACTGGTATCCTGAGTCTTGTAGCCCTGCTTCCAGCAATCCTTGTTAGGATTGTTTTCAGTGTTTCTAGTTATATTTCTGGGATTCTCTAGCATTATCTTTGAAAAAAAAATATGATGGAGCTTTGTGATTTTTGTAACTAAACCCCACTTTTTGTGTAGAGTAGCTGTACTAGTTATGTTAGTTAAGGCTTCTGATAATTGTTTTTGTTCCTATACAACAAGACACTGTTTTCTTTTAGCTGTTATAATGTGGGATGTGGTTTGTGCATACCTCTCTCACTGTCTTGATAAAACCAGCAGTCACTGCTGCTGTTTCGAGTACAGTCAGAAAACCTTCACTCTCATACCATTATTTCATCTATTGCTTTACTTCTGAATGTTTGCCCTTTCATTGTTACACACTTTTACTACTTAGATCTTCCAGCAAATAGGCTTTTAAGTTTTAACTGTAATAAATTCTGCTTTACTAATAATTTGTATTTTCTTAATTTCAAGTTCTCTTTTACTTTGGGGTTGGTTTGGGTTGGGTTTTTTTGCTTGTTTTGTGTGGGGTTTTTTTTCTTTGGTTGGTTTGGGTTTGGTTTGGATTTTTATATGTTACAAATTTTCTGTTCTTCATATCACATTAGGGAAATGCTTTATACTTTTCCAGTATGCATTTTTTCTCACTTCTAAAAAAAAGTCAGAATTCCACACTGAATTGATTTTCCTTTTTTAAAATGTGTTACGTAAAATCAATCAGGACTAATTCTTGAAATTATAGATCATTAAGTCCTTGCCTTTTCTATGCTGTTTCCCAGTATTACAAAGACTATGGATTCTCTGACATCCTTCCAGTTCTGTGACCCACCTCTTTTTCCAAACAACTACTCCCCCTTCCCCCATGCCTGCAGGCTTGTTCCTCTACATTAACATATTCGAACTTAATCTCTTCCATCTGGCAGCCTATCCTTTGGGCTGCAGTCTGGGGATCTTTTATGGACACATGTACCGCCGCTCACCACTGTTTCTATTTGCCTGTAGTTGCTGTGCCTGTAGGTGACATAGAGCAAACTGCATTTGTAGGTGAACAAGGACTGGGCTTCACAACCATGGACCTGATGTCACTGATGCTGGCTGCCCACAGTGGGGACAAAGACTTGCTGTTTAGGACAGCTAATATTCATAAGAAAAAACCCTTTCCATACACTTCAGAGCTGAAGCCATTAACAGAAGACATTTTCAAAAGTTGTCTTAAAGTCTGAGCTCTGTAGATATTGTGAAAATGATCGATGATCTAGATGAGGGGATCTAGTGCACCCTCAGTAAGTTTGCAGACAATGCCAAGTTAGGAGGAATTGTTGATCATCTTGAGGGTAGGAAGGCTTTGCAGAGGGATCTGGACAGGCTGAATCAGAGGTGTGAGGCCAATAGGATGAGGTTCAACAAGGCCAAATGCCAGGTCCTACATGTCAGTCACAACAATCCTATCAGGGGAGACCACCTCTCTATAACTACGTGAAACAATGTTGTTGCAAGATGGGAGTTGGTCTGTTCCCCTGGGTTACCAGTGATAGGACAAGGCTTATCCTTGGTATCTTATAGGAAATGGCCATAAGTTGCATCAGGGGAGGTTCAGATTGGATATTAGGAAAAACAGAAAGAGTTGTTATGCATTCAAACAGGCTGGCCAGGGAAGTGGTGGAGGCACTGTCCCTGGAGGTTTTCAACAAATGTGTAGACACGGCATTTAGTGACATGGTTTAGTAGCATGGTGGTGATAGGTGACTGTTGGACTTGGTGATCTTAGAGGTCTTTTACAGCTTTAATGATTCTATGTTTCTGTGATTCTGTGAAAAAGGCAGAAAAGACTTTGCTGTACGGGCTGGCTTGGTATTCCTCTGAATTGTTTTGATGGCAGAGGGTGACATATTTTCTCCTCTAAATTGGTAACAGTTTGGCAAAGTGAAATACTTCAGTCCTTCTCAATAGTCTTTGTCCCCCCAAGTGCATGGAAGGTGTGCGAGGTATGGTAGCAGAGTATTGTACAGAATTCAGGGTAGTTCTGAGTTTTGTTATCAAAGTCTGCCTTGGCTATCTGTGGTAGTGTAACACCACTTTGCCTTTCCATCCCATGCTGGCCTTTAACAAAATAAAATGCTGTTTGAAGTAGGAGAATGTACACCATGAGCTGCTAAGCAAGCAGCAGTGATGACAGGGGCAGGGAAAGAGCCATCATAATCCTTCAAAAACTATGGTAAAATAGGGCATGTTCCATTAAAACATGTACATTCTATGTCTGTATTAACTGCATGAAGTACTGCACATCTGAAATTTGGGATTAAGTTTGCAACATGCATGCCACTCCAAATAAAATTTGTCATTGTTAGTAACCTTGTAATATCACTAGTTGCATACCAGCCCTCATTACAATAAGGATGAGAAAGATTTAGATTAGATTAAATTACAGTTTGTAAGGAAATTATCTTGACAATAAAAGTCATGGTGCAGACTTCTGTGGGTCATGTGCTTTAGGGGGTGCATTTTAGATAAGTGTTCAGTTAAAGGGATACAGAGATATTTCTTTTTTAAAAAAATATGTAAAAATAGCTCATGAATAACGCTATGAACTTTTAGGTCTCAAAAAAATCCCTAAATATTCTGCATTCTTATCACATAAGAGTCAAGGGGATTTAGCAGTCTCAATGAAATTATTGAATGCTCAGTGTAGGAGGAATGATGGACTGATACTTCAGGCTAACACAACATTTGTCAGCAAAAACTGTACCACAGTACAAGCCCAAAGTAGGCTTATTCTACTTAGCAAAAGATAATTGGCACTGAAGGTAACAAGATATTTCTGTCTTCTAGCATGCAGGCCAGGCCATTAATGATGGCAACAAGGCTGGTGAAGGGTCTGGAGAATAAGTCTCATGAGGAGCAGCTGAGGGAACTGAGGTTGTTTAGTCTAAGGAAGAGGAGGCTCAGAGGAGGCCTTATCTCTCTACAGCTACCTGAAAGGAGGTTGTAGTGAGGTGGGAGTTGGTCTCTTCTCCTGGGTTCCCAGTAATAGGACAAGAGGAAATGGCCTCAAGTTGCGTCAGGGAAAGTTTAGACTGGATATTAGGAAACATTTCTTCACCGAAGGAGTTGTTAGGTATTGGCACAGGCTGCTGGGGAAGTGGTGGAATCGCCGTCCTTGGAGGTGTTCAGAAAACATATAGATGTGGCACTTAATGACATGGTTTAGGGGCATGGTGGTGATAAGTTGACAGTTGGACTTGATCTTGGAGGTCTTTTCCAACCTTAATGATTCTGTGGGAGGTCTTCCCACTGTGGGAGCTCAGAGTCACTGCCTAACCTTTAAACAAGATGCTCTGAATTGCTGTTGGCGAGGAAGCAGCTCCCACTGAACTCCTGAAATTGCCTCCTCACTGCTTGTATGTAAGTAAAATGCCTGTTTCTGCAAGGCAGCAATGAAAGTAAGACCTTCACGCAGACTCAAGAAGCATATAGTGAAGATGTCATTCAGAAAGCAAAAAAATCCCAACACTGACAAAAAATGGTGGTGTGCTGTTTCTAGCCAATTTGTAAGTGGTTAGAAGTTATGCTACTCTGTCCATTCCCCTTGGTTCTCTGTCCTCCAGACCTGATCGAGGTCTCATGACAGTAGTTAAAGTTGGATAAAAACTCTTGCAAGCATGAAGAAAAATGGTTAAGTGAAAAAAAAAAAAAGATTCATTTTAAGTGTATGGTGTTATCAGTTACGAGTTTGATGATACTGATGCATCCACAAACATTTTGGGTATTTCATAGTAATCCAGTAGGTTTTTTAAATGTAGGCTTAAAATACAGCTTTGCCCCAATATCCCACAGACCCCTCTAGAACTGATGTGAGAGATGATTGTGTTGATAAGGTAATGAAGTTGTCTGAAAGTGAAGCTAGTTATTTCTTTAGAACCAAAGTTGAATACCAGGTTATTATGTATGTGTACGTTTTGACTTCAATATAGATGTACAATGACTTATTCTACAGAACTTTAATACTGCTTTTGAATGTAAAAAGGCAATGTGTAACACAAAGATGACCATGGTAGTTAATGGCTTGTATTAGCTGGAAGCTATAAAATCATCCTAGTACTCTGTTAGTGCTGGAATAATAATTTACCAAGACAATTACCACACGGTGGAATTTTTTTGCTGCTCTAATTCAGTGTTATTAATAATGAATAAAATTGCAATTTTCTCAGGTTGCTAGGGGCAGTGGGGAATTATTTCAATGAATATTTCAGCACATTAGTTTAATCATAGTTCCACAAAATTCAAGTGGGCAATATTTTATACTTCTAAGTTCAGTCTGCTAAGGGACCATAGTCATTAAATTGCAAACTATTTGCACCGAGGTCCATTCTATGATTTACAAGCCTTGTTAAAAACACTGTAAAAGAAAGCAAGCTGTGCCATTAATACTTGTAATTTGATGCCACATTTGTTAATGGGCTCAGTGTGATTAATGTTTTTAGCAGCAGGCAGAACATTTTGAGACAGGCAGTGCTGAGGTTTATAATATATAAACACATGTAAAGAAACATTAGAATACTGTAAGTTTTAGTAATATGTGTTTTTACAAGATTGTATTCCTGAAATAGAAAAACAGCAGTGAAATTATACTATGATGTTGGTAAATAGAGTCCAAGCTCTGGTAGGTGCTGACATATGTGTTCTTTATTTCATAGCCAACTGCATGACTTCTGGCGCTTGGATTACTGGGAGGACGATTTGCGCCGGCGGAGGCGATTCGTTCGCAATGCTTTTGGGTCTACTCATTCTGATGCTCTCCTAAAATCTGCTGTGGAATATGGTCAGTACTACCTCCTATTTAAAAATATAGCTTATGATGTTTCCTGACGTCCATGAATCCCTGAGAATCATGTCCCTTCTTTTCTGAGGACAGTGCTGAGAATTCCTAGGACAACATATTCTTAGGAAAGGAATTCTTTCAATTCTTACACTTTAATGAACCAGAAGACTTGACCTTGTGGGCTGCTGAATTCCCTGATCCACAAGGGATTCACATTATACCTCTCTAGCATCCCCAGATGCTACTTTTGAGACACTGGTAAAAGTGACTGAAATTGTCTCTCCAGAGTGACAGAATGAATATGTTAGGCCATCAGACTAATGCGTTATAATAGGTCCACTGGAGGCATTCATGAATGAGAAATTAACTGGTTTTTAAAAATACCAGTTGTTTTATCCTGGCATGTGTAATCTCAGCCAAATGTATTTTTTCCTGCAAATCATTAAATGTATAAGAATTTGTTTAAATAGTTATTTTAAGGATACTTGTGATTTGAATAGTAAACTGACTACATAGGAGCTTCAGTCTGGGAACTGAAGGATTAGATGTTTGATTTTCATGGAGAGGTAGCTGGAGTATAAAAAAGGAAGGGGGATGCAAATATATTTTGTAGGTTTAAGCTGGAATATCTCTTTAACGTATCAAAGATGTCAATTTTTTTTAAGACTATTAAGATGGGGTTTGTCCTTTTTTATCTGTAATACTGAAAAAAAAAATCCTGAGATTCTTAAGTATTTAGGAGTTAGAAATGGAAGCGACTATACATGAAACCAGTTGAGCATTTCAGCTGATGTGTAGCCAAAGGCTAATGTTGCCAGAAGTTCTGAATATGATGGGTAACTTTGTGTGACCTACACTTTTCACGAACTTTGCAGGTTGTTGAGGCAAATAGCTGGGATTCAAACAAGGTTAGACAGATAGATGAGTATCTGTGTGTGCAGTTATATTAGCTAGTGTAATTGAATGCTTATTTAAATGTGAAAGTTATCATTTGCAGGACTTGAGGTCATCAACTGTTCACAAGTTGGGTTAAGGAAGCTATTTCCCCCAGTAATATATAGAATTGCATATTTAGCAAAGGGTTATTTTCTCCACATTCTTCCAAAACATGAAAATAGAGATATAGTGAGAGGCAGATGCAAAACTCTGCTAATTACTGTGTTGTTTTTGTAAGGCTAATAATCATCAAACCCACAGGCTTTATGCATTACACAGGTATATGAACCCTTTAAAATATTCTTATTGATTAATATTTTAATATTAGTTAATATTTTAATATTAATACTTTGGATATTGAACTAGCATTAAACCAGGAAGAAATCTGGTTTATGTACAAAGTTTTAAGCCTTGATACCATCCTGGTTTTTAAATAACACGAGCTTTCAGTTTCCTTAGATGGACTTTGTTTCATGCCTTTATTGAAGAAATGTTGTGTCTTTGGAATAAGACTGTACTCGGAGAATGCTGGAAATTTTGGGGGGTTTGTTTTTGTGGTGGGTGTTTTTTATTAGAACTATAATAGAAGTTGCATTTGAACAGTTTTGGCATGTTGCAAATATCGCCTCCATTTGTGTAGTTTGTGTTCTCATATTTTAGTGCAGGTGACAGCTGCCTGGTAATAGAGCTAGACTGTAAGACAAAGATACAATCAAAAGAAACAGAAAAACTGAAGTAGTTCTAGTTTCATATTGGATGATTTCTGTATAATTTCACACTACTCACCTGTTAGTGCATTCAACATACAAGAGAATAAGAGTTCAGGTGTGTTTATAGGTGCTAGGCATCAAACTTGGTGGTTGCCCAAAAATTACAATGGATTGAAGTTGTCTTGTTTGCAGATTTAAAATAAATAATTCCAACTTTCCACAGGTATTAAAATTAACACCTGGCCTTTTAAACCAGCATGCATTAAAGTTATAACTCATGGATCCTATCTAGATGTACTTACTCTTCAGAGGCTTAAGTCTTTGGGTTTTAATACTAAAACTTTTAGCTGATCTTCGTCTGTAAGAAAACATCCTTAACACTGATGTTATTTTTATGCCTCTCGGTGTTACTAATGAGTTGAATAATTTATGAGGTTGTCATGTGAAAAGGATTTGGTGCAGTTTGATGTACTTTTAGCCTCTGGTGTTGGTATGTGATTAATAAAGAGCTGGAGGCAGATTTTTTTATTTATATAAGGCTTAAATTTCGTTGTGGGGGAGGGTTTATTAGTTTTGTTTTGATAGTTTGTTTGGAACAGTTTGATAGTGAAATGCCCCTAGCTTCTAAAACAAAGTATGATATCACACTACAGAAAGAATTTAAAGCTTTTTTTTAAAAATCATTTTGCACAGCTTTCCAGTAACAGACTGTTTTTTCCCTGACCTCAAATACTTTGTGAGAAATAAGCTATTCATCAAAGCAAAATTTGTTGGGATTTTGTTATATTAATATAAATTTTTCATCTTGACTGATACCTCTAGTACAAGTAAAACTATACTGAGCATCAGTAAAATAGTGGAAACATCTTGCAAGTTTTTGTTATCCACATTGATTGTCAGTTATCATTTAGGATTCTGTGCATGAATATTGCAGTGGAGGAATGTTTAGTCAAACCCTAAGTCAGCAAGCTCCTCAGTGTCTACGATCAAAGGCATCAACTTAAATAGGTCTGATCAGGCATTGCAGAAGAGGGCAGGCAGTTTCAGCTGAGCAAAAATCACAGAGCAAAAATGACAAAATTAATCAGTCATTTCTTTGGCAGTAAATAATAAGATATGCTGAGGATTGCAGATGAGAGAATTTCTAGATTCCTTGGAGATGTGCCTGCTTAACACCTGATTTATCTAAGCTTGTGCAGCCATAAAGATATGACCTTGATAAATAAAAAAAAGTGCTCAACAACTACTCTAGTATTAAATCAGAGTTGATATTGGATGTATGGATACTGTAATGATATGTTACTTGCAGTCATCAAGGAATAGAAGTGTCTTGGAAATCAAAAATATGTCTGTGATCTATATGTCTTACAGAAGTAACAATACATGTTAAGTTCTACTTTGAAGAGCTAAGTAAAAAAAGTGTTGATTTTAGCTGATAAGTGACTTCTTCCTGTAGGAAACATTACAGATTGTCTACTACTGGGAAATAGTATTCTTTCAAAACATTTCTGCTACAAGGCAAGCTTCTGTTTAACTACAGTCTGTTAATCAGCCATTGTATGCATGTTCAGATGTCTTTTTTTTTTTGACAAAATATAATATGGATACAGATATACATGTGTGTATATATATATAAATGTTCAAACTACCTGACAAGTAAATAATATTGCAGTGAAAAATTACAACGTATTTGGATGGCAATATACAACGTTGTGAAAAATTATAGCTTGTTCCTGTGGCTATGTGCTTAGCTGTCCTTGGAGGCTGTAGGTATGTCAGTCATAGCAGCATTTACAGGAGATGGACTGGAGATCTTTTCCCTTCAGATTAGTCTCCATTTCTAAGTGTTCAATATTAGGCATTGGATTTGTTTGTAATCTGTTAAAATTATTTCCATTTCTAGATTTAAAATTAAAGCATAATTAGTGCAGCATTGTATCTGCTGTGCCATTCTGTTTTAGTTAAATTCTTACTTGAGCAGAAATGTAGATTCATTTCTCCCTTTTGTGAAGCTGAAGGGATGCTACTTACTGAAGGGATTCTACTTACTACAGTATCAAAGTACAAGCTATAATGGGATTTTTAAGTAACTGGAAACTTTTAGAAGAGTTTTAATTTTATAGTGTCAATGGATTTTAAAGTTATTATTTTAAGTTCAAATTGAGTTTGTGTAATTGTAGACTGAAAAGAAAGAAAAAAAGAAAAGATTATGTAAAAGATTACACACTCTACTTTTGGCCCCCAAATTTTACTACAAACAAATGCATGAAATATGCAGATATGACCCAACTCACACTGGTTCTGTACATGTGGTGAAAGAACTGTCTCTTCTGATTAATCACCTTAGCAGTTTACAGTCATTGGAGATTAGTATAGACGAGACACTACTGTACCACCCTGTGAGTGAGACAGAATACAGCTCCACAAAGGTCATATTAAAAGCAAAATAGGTAATTTATTAAGCTTTGGTCCTTCAGTCTAAATTTAAAGACTGTGGTCCACAAACCATTTGCACATAGTGGAGGTCCAAGAAAGGCCACATTTTCTAGTCTGCACTGGAAGAAATTGTCATGAATAACTCGGTGCCCATGTTGTAAACATATCTATGTAAGCCAGGCAGATATGTCCAGTGTCAATGCTTAGGAATATTTGGCCTGTTAAGCTGATTATCATGACAGATCCTGAATGCTTAGAATGAAAGAAAAAAGAAAAGAGCTTTCCTAATGTAATATGTAATACATTCAGGTTTTGAAACAAATCTACAGATGTCTTACATGTGCAATGTGACAAGTGCTTTTGAACTTGCACATTTTAAGTTACTTATTTCATTATGTATTTGGACATCTAATTAGCAACCTTATTTCAAGAGCAGTTCTAGCTGAAGCAGGCTGTATATGGCCCCTTCTGGGACTTGATAGTGCTTGAAGTTTCAGCAAATGTGTGTGCTTATCAGAAATGTGGCTTCATTATACAAAAAGAATTAAGAAGCATCAGGTTTTGAAATCTGAACTCTTCAAATCTGAAATCCACTTTCATGAAAGCAGCTGGATTTTGATAGACTTTCAAAGGATTGCAGGCAGGATCCTTTCAGGTTGCTGACAGACTTACATACCCAGAACATGTAGCTTCAAGCAAACACTACCTTAGAAGAAAGACTGTGTGGGTTTCTTGCTATGAAACTGGGAGTCTGAAATCCATGGGAACCTGTACTCAAACCCAGGACTGTTTTCAGAACAGAGGTTCTGGGTGTCCCATGGACCCTAAAGGAAGATTCCATTTTTGAGGGTCCTCAATGTAAATCAACAATGAACATTCAGTAACTATAGCTCTAGAGCCACCCCTTAGTGCTGAGAAGTCTAGAGCAGTTGATTACCACTGACTTCTATCTCCTGAACTGCTAGCCTGCCTGCCTTCTGCAGACAGTATTAGAAGATAGAGGAAACTCCAGACAAACTGTTAAGAACATTTGGCATGTGCCAAATGTCATTCCAGAAAGCTATGTCAGTGTTTTACAAGCAAGCTTGCTATGACATTTTCTCATATGAGAGATCCTTCAGTCTCTTAATCATCTTTGTGGCCCTTTGTTAAACTCTCTCCAGTATGTCCCTGTCTCTCTTGTAATGGGGAGCCCAGAAGTGGACACATCACTCCATCATCCAAATCATTAGTGAAGATGTTAAACAGGTATGGACAGATCATCATAAAACATGTCCACTGTTCATGGACAGTGTAATATTTATGATTACTGAAATTAAGTTTTTTGTGACTATATGAGCCATAAAATATGTTTTCAACAGTCATTTTGGGTTTGGTTTTTGGGATTTTTTGTGGTGTTTTTTCTTTTTTTTTTTTTTTACTTAGCTAAGGCACTATCCTGAAATTTAGTTACACACACAGTATCATAAAATGCATTGCTCTGGGGAAATATAGTAATGACCTATATTTAAGATAACTTTTCAGACTAATATGTGTTTAAGTAATGTCTTAAGTATGAATATAGAAGAGAAACTAAAGAACAAAAGCCCTTGACTGAAGAGAAACCCTGTTCCCTCACCCCATTCTTGTACACTTAATTTTAGTCTGTAGGTAAACACAAGTTGATAATTAATTGTCAGCAGTCTTAAGAAATAGCATCCACTTTATGGACAGAAAACTCATGTATGTTACTTGCTGTTCAGTGGTGAGCATTTGAAGAATATATATGCAGTCATTAAATTAATCCATAACAATGCTTGCATGTGTCATCAGCTAAGTCCTCTTTGTTCTGTAGTCTAAATGTGATCATGCTGCCAAGTATGTAAACCATTGTGTTTTGCTTGGAGCACCTAAAATAATACTCCTATTGCACAACTTCCTTTTAGTATATGAATTTCCACATTGATTGTGAAATCTCCATTGTACTCTGAATGAGTTTACATCTGAATTATGTGCCTGAAGGAGCTGCAGAAATCTGTGTATTTCTCTGAAGATTTAAGACTTGCATCTACAGCCCTATAATTGTAGCCCAACAGTGCCATCCACTGCTTCTCCAAATAAACTTCAAAATATTTCAACCTCATAGGATTTTAGGCAAAATATGACATGATTATTATGTCCTCTTAATGTTTTACATGGTAATTGTCAGATACAGATGAAAATTAAATTTGTTTAAGGTAAATTCAGGAATAAGAACTTATATTTGGTATTACTAGAAGGGTCTGGAAAGCAAAAATCCTAATTGTGAGAATAATAAAATATAAAATGTTGGATTTAAATTGATCATCTTTCTAGTACTTCTTAGCTCCCTCCAATCATAAATATATTCTGATGGAATAAATCTACTACTATGATGATCCTCATTCTTATAACCCACTGTAATGTAATAAAGATACCTTCAAGCTGTAAACTGTAATGAAATTTGCTTAGGTAAAGTATTGAACACTATTGCGCTAAATTGCATTGAACATTGTGTCTGAGCTTCTGCTGTCTGACTAGATGGTGGAAATGGGTTGCAATTGCATCCTTTGCAGTCTCTAAATGTCTATTCCCTGTTTTATGCTAGTTCTAGCAAAGGAATTTTCATAGCAGCTTTATAATAAATTTTAGGTACAGATTCATTAAATAGTCTTTTTTTTTTTTATAATGATTTCATCAAATCTTGAATGTCAGAATCTATCTTTACTCAGATTGAAGCTTTTCACAGAGCCAAATAGGATATAGTGTTGGTGGTGGGTTTTTGGGGGGGTGAGGGGGAGATGTTGGTTGGTTTGGGGACTTTTTGGGTTTTTTTGTTTTGTTTTGGTGTTTTGTTGTCTTTCCTCTGAGATTTTCAGGTGATCTGGCATGACCTGGACTTTAGCTGCTGTTGTAGCTCTGAGCTAATAGATTTTACTGCAGAACTTTCTGGCTTTTTACTACCAGTTAATATGACTACTGTTTCTCAGTTCTTCATCTGAAGGCATAGCAGTCCAGAATGTTCTTGAAGTAATAAAATTGGCCTGTGAAACCATTCCTAAGACCTAAAAATCACAGCTATTGACAGTCTTAGAATCCACGAGTGATGTATTTGTTCTGTTAATTCACTTCCATTGCTAATTGATGAAGGAACAGAAGTTATTTACCCATATATATTCAGTGTATCTCCTAGAAACATTTTGGAAGAATATTCTGTCAGTGAAAGTCTAATCATAGTCCTTCAGGACAGCTTTCAGAGCTGGATGAATGTAGTTCTTGGGACTCAAGTTTTACCATGTGCTTTCCTTACCTTCTTTTTTTTTTATGCTTTAAGACTCCATATTAAGGAGTAATAGCATCATGATACAGCTTTTTTCTTATCCTTATGCCTAAAAATATCTCCCAGGGTTTTTGTGTAAAGCCCTGAACATCATCTACAGGAGGTACACATTTCCAGCTGAAAGAACTATGCATAATGCTTGAAAAGTGTTTTATCAGGGGCTCCTTTGCCATATAGCACAAGTCATTCAGCCCCATGCCTGTAAAAAAGGCTGATCACGTTGTCTAAATAGCAGCTCAGCTCCAGTCTGAATAGAAAATAGTCTTGCTAGTGCTTGCAAATTTAACATAAACCTAGAAATGTTGTGAGTATCCCTGCAGTCGAGTGGAAGGTTTGGGCTCTCTTGCAATCTTTGCAAAGCAGAATGAAAGACATTACAGACCACATGGAACAACCTGATGGAAAGTGAAGTCAAATACTGCTGAGAGCAACTAAGATTTCTGAGTTGGCTCTCCTTAATACACACACAGGCCTTCTACCTGGGGCAGTGATAACCATTCACCTATTTCAGAAACAAAATAATGAAAATCTTGATTATTATCTTATTGAGCTGTTTTAATAAAAGACTGTCAGAATCTGCTTTATCTTACTAATATCTTGTGTACTGCTACTGTTTTGCTTTTCATCTGCTAGGCTGCATGAAACAGTCATTTTATAATTGCAGCTATTTTTGTTAAAAACTAATTAAAAAAAACCCCAAACAACACAAAAAAACAGAGTAAAATTCTATCCCAAATCAAGCAAATGGAAAAGCTTTGCTCTAAGTTGAGAAATAATTGCTACCTAGATAGTTAATTTTGATAGATAACTGCTATTGAGAGGTAATTCCTATCTTGAAGGAGCTTATGCATTTACAGCAGCCTGGCCCAAACAGAAGTGCTGTCTATTGCTACTACAGCATCCTCCCTCAGTAGCATTGAGAGTTAAATACAAATATCCTAACTAAAGAGTTAAAGCCAATGTTGAGGCCACACTGCTGCCTCACAAATGTGATCTCCTGTGAGTAATCTGTATGTCCTTTGTCTGGTGTTGCTATAGGCATTGATCTACGCAGAAATAGAAACAGCTCCTCCCACCAGTTACTGTTGCTGCTGAAGTGAGAATTATGTATGGCAGTTCTAAAGATGTGGTGATCTATGTGAGGATGAAATGAAATATGTACAGAAGAAAAATAAACCACAGTGCAGCACACAGAACCAATTGGAATTGCACAGTGAAAGACAGTGTAGTGGAGAGTAAATCTAAATGTTCTAATGACGTTACTGTATTGCCAAATGTATTTTGTATATAGAACAAGACAATCTTTTTGAGAAACAGTTACAGAAGACATCATGTCATGTATAGAAGATTTTGCCTATATGAAGACTACATAAGATGATCCTTTCATATGCCTCAAAGGAGAAGAATTTTGTTTGAAAAGATTACCATTCCAGAAAGCAAAAAGCATTTCAGACATGTTGGCAAGTGGGTCTCTCCAAGAACTGATCACTGATCACAATCTTTTAAGACTTTCTTCTGTAAATAAGTAGTCTTGATAGAAATGACAATAGTTACCAAACTACTGGAATTATGATAGCTGCTATAAAGTAATTTGAAATTTACTTCATACACCTTCATTCCCTGCACTTAGAGAATGAATTTTTTTAGCTGTCTGATTACATGTCTGTACAGTGGCTGTTTCTGCAGAGCTGATCTTGTTTGGATGTGATAGCAAAAGCTTAAGTGGTGAGGAGTAAAACTGTCTTCTAGCAAAGACATAAACACGCATGCTTTGACCACAGAGGTGGAGAATTTGAAAATTAAAAGACAGATCAGAATACTACAGATAGATCTTTCTTTTTAGACATATTAGAGTTTGGATCAGTATGGTGGTTTGAAAGCTCTATTTTTTAAATGTTAGGTAAGGGTTAGAAATGTTGGTCTAGAATACCTCAGTACAGGAGTTAAAATCACATTTCTCACATGCCACTGCGTTCTCATTTGGCTGCTAGCATACATATATAGTTGTACTTCCAAAGAGTGCTTCATTTCTTCCCAAGGCTTTATCTCTATTAGCCTTTTCAGTTAGAATGTTTTTTAAGCAGGAAGCAAAATCAAGGCTAGCATATGTGGGTGCAATTCCTCAGTATGAAGTGTGCCTCTTCAGAAATCTGACAGCTTTGATCCTGTCTTTAGGCTTCGCAAGCAGATAAATCCAGAACATGGCTTTTCCTGAAGAATGTGTGCTTGGGTTAGGTATTTCAACCTCAGAAGTAATCTACAACTTTCCAAACATAATCCAGACCTGGATGTTGAGACAGGTTGTATTTTTCACTTACAAGTTATCTTGAAGATGTTTTCTCAAATGCTATTTCAGAAGCACAGAATGCCTCGTTGAGCAGATTCATTTCATTATCATGTCATACATATTTAAATTCAATCAACTTTTGCTTCTTACCTTGTTAATTACATTTTTCTCTTGAAATAGTTTGATTACCTTCTTCAGTTTAAGAAACCTTTGCTTACATGTGAATATTTTGAATTAAGGAGAAATGAAATTCCTTTTTCCCTTCAAAACCAAATTGTGGAAATGCGTTGCATGGCTTTGAGAATCAGTACACTCTATTAGCAGACCTGTCAATATAAAAAGCGCATTCCATTTCCACCTCTTGCTCTAATAACCTTTTCTATGCTACTCAGAGGCAGTTCACATAATCAGAGTATATTGTCAGCTTACTGGAGTTGGGGAAGCATGAAATGAAAATTGCGTTAATATTGATCCAATTCTCTTACTTGCAAGTGTCCTTGATGTCCTTTCCGCTGAGCAATAACTGTTGGTGTGATGTAGTTATTTTCCTCTCAGCTATTACAGTACTTCTGCAAAATGGCTGGAAACACAGCTAGGAAAATTTTATTGCTCTTCATTATTTTTCTTGTGTATCATCTTCTCCTGTTGAAGTAATCCACAGCATATCGGAGAATTTTGTTTCCTTCTGCAATTTATCAAACTACAGTGTGTACACCAAGAGGCTGCATTTCAAAGTGACAGGGATTTGTAAAAGTCATGAGTCATGAAATATGAATCCATTCTTGTATATACAAGTTACAGTGGCAAACTACATCTTCATCCAAATATAAACATTGGACTGAAACGTTTAAGTTCCTATTAGAAGGCAGTCTTCTGATTCCAGTCAGAATGAAGACTGCCCTTCAGGACCCTAAAATGCCTTTTAACATTTGCTGGACTCAGGCATATGCAACTTTGTCACCCACTGGCTGTTTACCATCAGTGCTGAATCGGTGCAGGATCCTTTCTCGTATTCTCAGAACACCTGAAATGTCAAATAAATGTAATTATAGTATTGATGACTTCTAAAAATTAGTTTCATAACCACTCCAAATCTCAGTTTTCCTGTATGTCAACCAAAAAAAATGAGTGCCCAACGTGGTAGCTTCATCATTATTTTTATGTAGGACCTTTTATATTAATATGGAACTTTGACTTTATCTATAAGTGTTTATTGTTTAAAAAGCTCTCAGCCTCATCTGAGAAACATATTTATTTTGGCCTTGCCCATATTCTCAGTATCCTCATTGGCATGGTTTGTGTCAGTCTCATTTTTGCAATGCAAAACATCTGAGAATTTTCAAGATGAAAACTTATACAATAGTAAAATATTTATTTAGAAATGACTCCTATAAAGAAGATAATTTGGTCAGATATTGGATATAAAAATCAGAGGAAAATATGTGGAATGTGTATGATTAAATTTTCAGGTATTTATCTGTTACAGAAAACAAAAATGTCATTTGGGTTTACTTTTGGTGGAAGTAATTTCCAATACAAATCTATGCAATTGTTGATTTCAATGCAATTTTCGTAGTTTTTCCCCTTCGTTTCTTCAAAGATCCTTAATAATGAAAATATTACTTAGATTCCTCTGGCCTTTATTAAATCTATTAAAACCAGCCTTCCTTTAATGACAGCCACTACTCTGATTTTCTGGGGAAACTCAATTATATGTTAGCCAAAACTGCCAGTTCCAGAAACATATTGCAATTTAAATAACTCTACCAGACACAGGTGGGGACAGTTCATCGTGATTTGCCACCACTGGTCTGCTACTCCAAGCCAGAGGGTCCATTGTCAAGCAGACCCAGGGAAACCTGGTACACATTCCCGTGGAGTGGACACAGCCCTAGGAGGACTGGCTCTGTAGCCACGAAGATATTAGGCTGGGGTGGAGCAGTCACCATGTTGATGATTTAATCTCACTGGGGTTTGTAGAGGTCAGTTTACAAACTCCCAAGCAGCTGCTCTCCATAACTGGGCCCGCTGCAAGGGACCCCATGCCTAATCAAGTTAGCGTAGATTAGCAGTGAAAGCAGGGGGTTAAACTGTTATAATATATACTGCAGGAAGATTATCTAACAGCACTTTTTTCCACGTGTTTTCAACTATTAATAATGTTGAATGAACAAAAATCCTGATAAAGTTGCATTTTAATTTGTGTAAACATAGGTTTGATTCTTCTTCTAGTTAGTTTGTACAATAAAACAATTTTTCCCAAGTAAAATATTACTTTCTTCATACCCTACTGATAAATTATATTTTACCTGTGATAAAATTTCATAGTTTACATCATGACCTATCAAGTAGCCTTTTGTAAGAAGCTAATTTTGCATTCCTTTATTTCACAAAATATTAAAAGCTACCTTATGTGATTAAAATTTGGCAACAAAAGCAGTGTTCTATAGAGCAGTACATACCAGGGATCTGTAAGGAGAAAAAAGCAGCTTTACCCTTGAAAGTTTCTGAGGAGAACCAAGCTTTGGAAAAAAATGTACTTTAGCTGCTATAAAAGAGAGGTTTTAATTAAATGCAGCATTTTACTGTAAAGAGAACAGACTTTACTTATGTCAAAATGCTCCTTTAGAAGCCACATAAAACTGTAAAAGACAATATATGAAAAAGGGTTCTTAGAGAAAAGAAGAACACCATCCCATGAAGCAGATTTCCAGATGTTTGGAAACATTAGAATTTCCTGTCAGTATATTTAGGTAACATTAAAATGAGGTTAACTTTCCATTCTGCCATCTCTCTTCAAAGATCAAAGAGCACTCACTGCATAAATTGCCTTATCGGTAATTCGTTGAAGTAAACTATTGAAACAACTTTATAAGAAGCAGTAGTCTCCTTTTGTTGGTTACAGTATTACCAAGCAAACTTTTCTTAAAATTAACCATATCTTAACCTCTTTGTGTACAAAATACAGAGAGGGCAAAAAAAATTAAAGCACTGTATTTTGAAATAAACAGATAGAAGCAAAGAGAGAACTTGAAACTCCCTTCCTGTGTTCTGCTAAAGCATAGTAATCAGTGTAATGTCTAATAACATAAATGTAATCAAGAGTATGTTAGGTTTGTACTGCTAAGTTTGAAATTTGATTTAGGGACAGTTATTGAGGGTCTGAACAGCTACAGTGCTTTAGAAATTTAGGTTGCATCCCGAGAACCTGTTGTGACCTACAGAACCCAACAGGGAATTTATTGATTTAATTGAAAATAGGGAGGCAAAAATTCAGATATTACAGTAGCAATTGCATACAATTATTTAAATATTGCTTATATTAAAGACTTCTAGAGGCTGTAGGTGCAAAATAACATGAGATACTCCTGTTCTTAGGAAGTTACTTAGGTTTTATGGGGTTTTCATATAGGGTTTGGGGTTCTTTGGTGTTTTTTTTGGTTTGGGTTTGTTGTTTTTGGGAGGTGTTTTTGTCTGCTTAATAATTTCTGTTTAAGGAGAAGTAATGCTACTGGAAGAGAGATTAGTAACTTTTGGCAATGCTGTCTACGTTTACTGTGCAGCCCATGTGACCTTTCAGACATAAAATCCACATCTTTTCATGGAAGTTGGAGGATTGTAGAGGAGCAGTCATTGATTTATAATTTCTTTCAAAGATAAACTCTTCAGTTATCTTGAAGCTACTGTAGGAAACTAGTTTGTAACATATGCATTTAAAATTATGGTAACAGGTGTAACAAAAGATAGTTTGTTTTTTAATAGCTTATTTAGTCTTATACATACATTCTCTTGAAATATCTTTAAGACAGACTTAAAGTTGCAAGAAATTAAGGCACCAACTTCAGCTGGACTTCAGTGTGAGCTGGATGACTTATTTCCTTTAGCTTCTTTGCAAAATGTAGTTTTAAGAAATACTTAGCTGCTTATTTAATGGCTTTTGTTAAAATCCTAGTCTAGAAAAAAAAGGAGCTTGATAAGGACAAGAACTGATAGCATCTGTCAGTTCCAGTTCTGTGCACCCCTATCTGAAAATGTTGCTTTCTTGAAATTATAACTGGTTTAATTTTTTTCCTATTTTAATGCATTTTCAATGTTTTCTAATTAGACTTAAAAACTGACATTAATACAATTTTGTATTGTGTCTTTGAAATACAAACTAATTGTGCCCTAAAAAGAGTTTTAAGTGAAATATCTGGAAATAAATTCATTTCATAGTAATTTTGCTGGGGCTCTGAAAAATTAATTTGAGGGTTTATTTCCTTTCAACCATGCTGAAATATCAAGTATTCATTTATTCATCTCTCCTTTTTATATCATTGTTAACAATACTAGACATAGTTTTATGTCATATAATTTTTTATTCAGTTTGTTGTCTGGTTTTAAAGAGACAAGTTGTTTTTCTTCTTACTCTTATTTGGAAAGGTTCTCTTATTTTAAGAGCTTTTTGAAGTCATCTTGAAATATAAAAATAGAACATCTGTGACAGATCTGTTTTGAACATATTTCACATTTCAGGATCCAAGGAGATCTGGTGGTCTGTGGTATTCGCTTGTTAATTTCTTGATGAATGGGTAGAAAGGCCACGCAGTGCACTCAGTACAGCACGTCTCCTGAAGATAGATGATCTCAAATAAATTCTATTCCCAATCAGTTTTTGATTTGTTAGGTGTTAAACCATTTCTTTGTAAGGACAGTGTTTACAAGCCTTGTAATGAGACAGCCCTGGGAGACCTTACTCTTCTTGCTGTAATTTTGATAAATGGAACTCTAATTCATAAAGGATATAATGATTGAAGGGCAACTCTGGGTCTCGTACACTTTCATTTAGATAAATGTTTGGTACAGTACAGCAAAACTGAGGTGCACTCAACAAAGTGATAAATTTAAACAACAGCCAAACCAGAGCTTTTTTTCCATCAAGACAAAGAAGCACCACTTACTATATTTCTTTTAGATAAATGTATGTTTAATATTATAACCCAGAATGGATTTTAGAAACATTTGTCTTGTTGCTAAGCTCCAAATTTGCCAAACTAATTTAATGCTTTCTACTCTACCACATTTCTTACATCGGTGTCTGGCAATATTTCTGTAATCTGGTAACTGGAACCTTCATCACAAGGGATTTAAAATACGCTAAATTTCAGGTTCTACTCATGCATTTTAAGTATTAGTAATAAATTGGGACTTGGAAATTATTTTCTTGTAGTATTAACAATATATCTTCATGCATAAATAATTCTAAAGGACTGTCTCTAATCTCATGAGTACTACAGAAATGGTTTCGCTCTACAATTACTCCAGATTTAGCACTTTTGAAATAATTTGTGTGAAGATGATCACTCTTTATAAAAGCTCAGAAACTTTTGTAACCCTCACTAGAACTACCAAGAAGGAAGAGACCGGTATGTTCATGGCTTCCTTCCTCCACTGTGTTAATATATCTCAGGCCCTGTCTGCTTTACTGTCAAATGCTTCACAGCAGGAGCTATTACTTGTGTCAAATGGTGCTAAAACTCCCTTGCAGTAAACAGAACTGTAACAAGATCCTGATCTAGTGATTAAATACTCAGGACAATTCAGATGTAATAAAACTGAAGGTCTGCTACAGCACATTACTCCTGTGTGTTTTTTCCAAAATCCTGCAATTCTTGATCCTTTGTGTATGAGGGGAAAAAAACCAACCAAACAAACAAACAAAAAAACAACAACAGCAGCAAAAAGACAAAATCCACACAAACAAAACACACAAAACCCCCCAAAACAAAACAAAAAACATGAAGCCAAAGAAAGTGCTTGGACATAATACTGAAAACTTTTCCAACAGCTAGTTATTTGATTCAATTTTAAACTGGGTAAATAATTAACAGTTAGTTGTACTGAGTACCTATGCAAGTGAGATAATGATCACAGCCTAATAATTGAATACGGCAAGCAGTGTATTAGTACATTTTGGCATCAGTAGAGTCTTAATTGCTGTCAGTATCATGGCCCTAATGGAGAAAGCAACAAGCAGGAAGACTAGAGATGCTTCATTTTGTGCTTGGTGAAAAAGCTGAGGGCTTGCTTAATTATGTTTGGGTTTAATTTCACAGTTGGCAAAACTGGAGGTGCCCAGATCTCGTATGGTCCAAGGTGAAGATGCAGGGTGTTCTGTTTAGAAAAATATACAGAAAGCTTTCTTGCCTAAGGCTGCTATATGACTATGTAGTACTGAAAGTAAAACTAATGATCTCTCCCCAACTAAGAAAAAAACAGTGTGGATGTCACAACAGTAATATGAAAGATACTTAGGATGTGAAGATACTTATGATTCAATCATTTGACCATGCTATAATTATTTTTTTACATCACGTGAATCAGCTGTGGCAAGCCCTAGTAAGACCTTCCCAAAAGATAAGGTGGTGTTTCTCCTGCCATAAGGAACTGTGAGTCTGAAGAGAAAAAGTCAGTTGTAGGCAAGAAGAAAGGGTAAGGCTTACTTGTAAAGTCCTTTGAGGTAATTGGCACATATCCATACACAGACATTTTTATTATGCTCCTTAAAAACACACACAGATGCTCACCAAAGTTCCCTCACTGTGCTTGTCTTTTTTCAGTCTTTTCTGAATCTCTGCATAGCTCTACCGTGTGGTTACTGAATACTGAGGTAACCTATCTCCACCATCCTGTCCCTCCTATCTCTAAGATGAAAATCATGACAGATGTAGAATTCATGAAAGCAACTCCTTTATTTAGAGTAGGTGGTTTGAGCTCTAAGAGGTCAGTCAGAGTTAGGACACTAAGAACTCCAGGGAAACTAATGCTGGATTTCAGGGAGGTGAAAAACTAATGAAACAACATGGATTTTAAAATACATTGCAGTTATTAAAAGCAAGAGAGTCTCTGTGAAACAGTGTATATTTTTTTCAAGATATATTTTTGAAGGACAGAATAAGTCTGTATATTTTGTAAACATTGATAAAGTTTTAGGAAAAGTTCCTTCCCTTTTTCAATAAAGTTTATTTATACTGTGGGTTTTTACTACTTGACTGTAGTTGTTTTACATTTAAGATATTACTCTACTAAATTCACAGCATTTGTAACTTTTTTAGGCACTGAAGAGGATGTAGTGAAGTCAAAGAAAACTTTCCGAAGTCAAGCTGTGGTAAATCAGAATGCAGAAACAGAGCTAATGCTGGAAGGAGATGATGATGCTGTTAGCCTGCTCCAAGAAAAAGAGATTGACAACCTTGCAGGTAATTATACTTTTCATTATAACTCAAATATGAGCCAAAAGCATCTTTTAAACCTGTTAATTCTTAACCTTTGTGGTTGGTCATTTAATATTGACAGCTAAGTTAAGCATACAATTACAGTATGAACAGATTCTGTGTGTTCTGGATTTACAATGATGTTCTACTCAAGACATAGAGGCATTGGACCACGTCCAGAGAAGGGCAATGAGGCTGGTGAAAGGTCTGGAGAATAAGTCTCGTGAGGAGTGGCTGAGAGAACTGGGGTTGTTTAGTGTGAGGAAGAAGAGTCTCAGGGGTCATTTTATCTCTCTCTGCAACTACCTGAAGGGAGGTTGTAGCAAGGTGGAGGTCGGTCTCTTCTCCTGGGTTACCAGTGATAGGACAAGAGGAAATGGACTCAAGTTGCATCAGGGAAGGTTTTGAGTGGATGTTAGGAAAAATTAACTGAAATAGTTGTTAAACATTGGCACAGGCTGCACAGGGAAATGGTGGAGTTACCATCCCTGGAGGCGTCCGAAAAATTTGTAGATGTGGTACCTAGGGACATGGTTTAGTGGCATGGTGATAGGCTGATCATTGGACTTGATGATCTTAGAGGTCTCTTCCAACCTTAATGATTTTGTGTTCCCATGAACTGGGGGAATTGGTTAAAGAGCATGTGCCCGTTGCGTAGTCCTTCAGCAGAGATACAAGAAATAGTAATACCTCAAGTGCTTTTACTACTGCCTGTGACTTGTTGAAAGTTGTGTAAAACCATTGTGGGACATTTTTTATTGTTGTTGTTAAAATGGAAATACAGACTAATTCCACAACTCAGGGTTTTGTGAGTTAGAGCACAGTCGTGTGTTCATGACCTGATGCCAAGTGCCACGTGGCTTGTGAAGACACCCATGCTCCTTCTGTCACCCACTTCTCTCAGTGATGGAGTAAGGGGGATGTGCAGTATCTCAACCCATCTGTTGCAGCGAGGGAAAAAGATGCTTGTTGTGAGCAAGGACTAAGAAAGAATGAAACTGTAACCAAGTTATGAACTTAGTTAGCATATGATCTGGGAATGAATCCTCTGTATATATACAGCACCTTCCCAATAAGGACAGGTTGAGAGCATTGGGGTTGTTCGTCTTGGAGAAGAGAAGGCTCCAAGGTGACCTTATAGCAGCCTTCTAGTACATAAAGGGGCCTGCAGGAAAGATGGGGAGGAACTCTGTATCAGGGAGTGTAGTGATAGGACAAGGGGTAATGGTTTTAAACTGTAAGAAGGTAGGTTTATATTAAATAGTAAGAATAAAATCTTTACTGTGAGGGTGATGAGACACTGGAACATGTTGCCCAGAAAAGTTGTGAATGCCCCATCTCTGGAAGTGTTTACGGCCAGGTTGGATGAGGCTTTGAGCAAGCTGGTCTAGTGGAAGGTGTTCCTGCCTATGTTGGGGGTGAGGGATTAACTAGATGATCTTTAAGGTCCCTTCCAACTCCAACTGTTCTGTGATTCTGTATACATGAGAGCGCTATTCTCGTCCTTTCTCCTCGGTTGAAGGTATGCAGTGGGGTCTCAGTTTTATCAGTCTTCTAGCAGGTTCTGTTACACCTCTGTCTTGAGCCAATGCTACTCTTTCCTGGGGAAGTAGACAGGAAAGAAAGGCACAAAGCTGAAAAAGCCCTCTCCTCTCAGAGGACATGAAAATGTGAGAAATGTGAAATACAGTATGATATTTGACCCTTCTATTTGGGAGCAACATTCAGTATATGATTATCACAGTTAATATATAAATCTGCTTGCTTTCTCAATCTGCAGCTAACCATTGCTGGGACACTGTTGTCTTAAGTCAATCAAATAGTGTCTCAAGTGGAACTATTAGTGGGATAAATTGGTCAATGACCCTTTCTCCTTTAGAAGAAAAACTCAGTAGCATTTTGGCTAATTTCTTGTGTCTAAGACCAGTGCTTCCAACTAAAAAGGTGTACAGCAGCTATAATTTAAAGGCTGCAGTATGTATGTACATAGAAATATTGATTACATGAAAAATTCTGGAAAATCTCAGAGTCAGCTGTGAAGTTCTTACATATGCCCCAACACTGCCATTTTGTTTAAACTCACTGATGCAATATAATGCCTATAGCTACATCCTTTAGCAAATATTTGGTATTTCAGTACATCCTTAAGTACCAATGTGCCATGAACCCTTTTACTGGAGACTATAACATGTAGCACGTGCCCTGCTCCTTTAGGACATGGCACAGGAATTCTAGTCCTTTGCTTTTATAGTTTGTAGAAATTAGGAGAAGATGTCAGTATGAGAAACAGAAATTATAGAAATTGAAACAAAGTAGCTTTTGAAATATTGACAGGATGTCTGTCCTATTACTGGCAGAAATAAGCCTCTGTGTTCCCTATCAACACGAACAGGGCAAGCAAGGCACCTCCAGGTGCAGTGAGATGATGTGGTAATGGTCATTGCTATATGTGTACCCAAACCTGCGAGCTTCTCAAGAACCTGCCACATTCTACTACCCCTTTTTAAATATTAGATTAACTGCAGCCTTTGCTACTCTGTTCTTGCTCATTTTTAGAGCTGAAATGATGTTGAGAATTAATGGTCACACAGGCTCACATTGTATGTGCATTCTGTAAATTTTACCTAGTGGTGTGAAAAAAATGGAATCCCTCTGTACCCTCTGTTTCGCTGCACGATTCTGTATATGATGGTGTCACTTTTACACAGTTCTCAGTATATACAAGGGAACTTTGATACTCAGAGTCAAATAACTGAAATCAAGAAAAGCAGTAGGCAAGGAAGGTGGGGGTTATGCCCAAGAAGGTTAGAACAACCTCTATCTAACAGCTTTGAAGTTGAAGCCATGATGTCCATTCTTATCCAATTCTGAAGAGATATGTAAATTCAGTGTATGTGATCTGGAAATCTTTGAGATATGTTAAGTTATGGTGTATCACAGCATCATTTATATCTAGTTGCTGTTCAGAGTGGAATGACACATAGGAATTTCTATATCCAGATATGCTTCCAATTTAACTTTAAAGCTTAAATCTATTTAAACCTGGTTTGCAGTGATTTGGATTGTCTCAGTAAGGGATAGGAATTAAACAAAATCATTACAAACCAGGTTTAAATTGATTTAAATTGTCCACTTTTAACTGAAACAATTTATTCTTTATGCCATGAAACTAAGGAACCTTTTTTAAAGCTAAGGTCTTAGATTTTAGAAAACTTTTAACTATAAGACTATAAATATTACAATATTTTGATTTGTGAAGTTAAACTACAAAAAAAAAAGAAGAAAGCTTGAAACAGATTGAGACTATTTGTATCTGTACATACCTTTTGTTCCAAAGACTCTTTATAGTTTTTCATCAACCATGTGGCACAAATCAGTGTAAAGTTAACTTTGATAAATTACATATGGGATGGAGAATTTTTAAATCATTATAGTCTGAATATTTTTATTATATAATCTTAGTATTCCATATGTTGCAATGGCAGTTAGTCAGGTTTCATTATATAAAGTAGCATTATAATAAAATCTAAAATTCAAATTCCATGTTACTATGGTCTTAGAATTATGACTTCTAAGTTTGTAGCAAGATGTTTAACTAAAGCAGTATTTTTTACCTGTCTTACAGTATAAGTTATCAAAAGATGTTGTTCTTGATTTAGAATTCATGTATTAAAATATTTTACATTTTTCTGTTTCAGTTTTAGCTCCTTTTCTTCCCAGACTGTTCACTTCAAGAGGCAAGTCACATCTCTGTTAGAACTAACAGTTGAGATAGTCCAGTCAATTTTAACAGTTTTCTAATATGTTGTGAATCTGCAGATAACACAATCAAATTCACTGTAGTGAGTTGATATTACTAACTCTTCTCCTTTTCTTTTCCTTTTCTATCATCTAATGCTGCAGTAGGGCTCTGGAGCTTACCTTTTCTCTTAAGACTCTGAGAGTACAAATCTGCTAACAGTTTGTCTTCTGCTTAGTAGGTGATTTTTTTTCAAAACGAAAAATATGTGGATGTGTTCTAATATTGTAAACCAGCATTCTCTCAGAGAAATATGTTTTAATAGATAATTAATATTCTGTCTTCAAACTTTTTATTTTAAGCACTGACCTTGCACTAAAATAGGTCATTAAAAAGACAGAATAAATGTTTAACAACTCAGGTTTTATGAATTTTGTTTTAGAAATACATTCTCTTTGTTGTGAAGTTGCAGTTGACTTGCTGAGAACTGTCTGTTCACATCTAAAAGCAGAATTTAGCCTTAATGACATTTTTTGAAAGATACATGTTCTGCAACTGGAGCACATTTCATCTGTTTTGGCTTGTGGCAACAGCAAATAGGGCCCCAGCCAAGCAAAGTATCCCTGACAAAGTCTTTTCCTACTCTCTGAAGAGTAGTTTCTAGAAAGAAAAAAGGAAATAAAGATAGGAGGATATGAGACTTGGGTTATTTTAGGAAGACAAAAGGCTTTGGCAGGCATCTGTCTGGTTACTTGCATGGGCTCAATCAAGTCAGAATCTAACTTCCACATAAGCCATGGTGACTTACTGCCTTTCAACAGTCTTGCAAAAATAAACACACATTATTCACTTTGTTATATGAGGACATTGAGCAACTCATCCAAATAAACCCAGGGAAAGCCACTAACTGCCTTAAATGCATCTTAGGCTTAACATATCTTAACCTGAACTACAAAATCTTCCCTTCTTCTTGGATGTCTGCCTTAGCTGGAAGGAAACTCTGCACCATTCAAATGTACTGGGAAGGTTTGAGTGAGATGAAGCATTCTAGCACTGCCCTAACTTTTAGCAACTCTGAAATTCAGAGTAGAAATGTTTCTAGAAAGCAACATTACTACTGCTAAACAAGAGCTGATAATTCCATCCAAACCAGCATGGGTGGCTAGTCCACATTGCCTTAGAATCATAGAATCTTCTGAGTTGGAAGGGACCCACAGGGGTCATTGGGCCCAACTCCTATCTCTGCACAAGACAACCCCCAAAATTACACCAAGTGCCCGAGGGTGTTCTTCAAATGCTTCTTGAATTCTGTTGGGTTTGGTGCCATGATTACTTCATGTACAAATTTTCTCCCTGCAGTGGTGAACACCATCTCTGTAGTCCTCCCATGTCAGCTGACTTTGCTTCCACTGGCTGTACACTTTTCTTTTTGCCTTAGCTCCAGAAGAAGGTCCCTGCTCAGACAAGCTGGCCTTCTGCCCCACCTGCTTAACTTCCAACACTTTGGAATTGCCTGCTCCTGTGTTCTTAGGAGGTGGGACTTAAAAAGTGGCCAGCACTGATGGACTCTATCACCTTCAAAAGCTTTTTCCCAGGGAACCTTACTAAATAGTTCCCTGGGCAACCTGAAGTCTGCTGTCCTCACAAACCAGAGTTGAAGTTCTGCTGGCAGTTTTCCTCCTGTCTCCAGAGATTTTAAACTCTACTGCTTCATGGTCACTTTGGCCAAGTTGGCTTCCAATCTCCACTTCACCTGCAAGACTTTCTGTTAACAAGCAACAAATCAAGGAGGGCAGCTCTTCTGGCTCCCTTTAGTACCTGTACTAAGGGAGTACCTTGGCTTCCTGTAACCAAGAAGTTATCATCCATCTGGTTAGGAATCTTCTGGACCTGTTTGTACCAGCTGTGTGGTATTCCCAGTTAACATCTGGCAAGCTGGGGTCCCCCATAATGATGATTTAGAGGGACCCCTTAGTTCCTCAGTTCCTTAAAGAGTAATCCCTCGGTGTCATCATCCAGGTTGGGTAGCCTATAGTAACTCCCACAATGGCATCTGCTTTATTTGTTTGTCCCTTGATCCTTACCCAGAGACTTTCAACCTTGCCATTGCCAGCTGCAAGCGCTATGTATGCCAGCCCCTACATTACATACAACACCACCAACCCCCTCCCCAACTTTGCCTGCCCTGCCTGTGTCTCCTGGCAAGACTGTATCCATCTATCATGGCACACCAGTCACAGGACTCATCCCACCAGGCTTCACTTATGCCAATGATGTCATATCTCTGGGACTGAGCCAAGGCTTCTAGCTCCTCTTGCTTGTTCCTCATGCTGCGCACCTTGGTGTAGAAACATTTCAAGTACAGTTCATTGTAGCCAACATCTCATGGAACAGACTGAAGGATCCCACTAGCATGCAGCCCCTCAAACTTTGGTGTGGTTTTGCCCCTTCCACTCCTCCAATCTATTTTAAAGCTCTATTGATCAGCCCTGCTAGCTCCTCTGCAAAAACACTTTTCCCCCTCTGAGAAAGGTGCATCCCATTGGCTGTCTGTAGACCTGGTGATGATCATCCCATGATCAAAAAACCTAATGTTCTGCCAGTGGCGCCATCCTTGGAGCCACGTGTTGATGAGGTGGATCTCCTTGTTCTTTTCAATATTCTTCCCTACTGCTGAAAGGATAGAGGAGAACACTACCTGTGCTCCTGATCCTTCGACCCAATTGCTCCAAGTCCCTGAAATCTCTTTTGATCATCCCTGAACTTCTCTTTTCTACCTTGTTGCTGCTGACATGAAGAACCGATAGCAAATAATAATCCAAGAGCCATACCAGACTACAGAGTTTTCTAGTAATACCTCTTACCAGGGCCCCAGGGAGGCAGCAAATGTGGACTAAATGTGATAAGCCCTATCCAGAGTTCTCGGTAGTGTGCTCAGTGTATTGATTTACTGCCCTGTGCTAAGGAGCGCACTAGGTCATGAGGATTTGACAGCTTGTATTATTATTAATGAGATATAAGACCTTTCACTTCCAGGTCATCTGTTTGAAGTCCAGACAAGACTAGTGGTAACCAAACATTATCAACATCTGTTTTGTGGCCTGTGCCAAATAAGCCTTTTGTCTCATTTCAGACCAACTAATAGAAATCATCACGATTTGGAGCCTTTTCCATCTGAAAAAAGGTTTGACACTGTCGTTAAAGGGAATTGGAGTAGTGCCAAAAGTTCTATTACAGAGTTAGTAAAAATTGTGTAACAGTACCTAAACAACAAGGAAAAAAAACCAAGCAGAACCAACAACAAACAAACAAAACCACTTAGCCCTTAGGGAAATTTTCTTTTCTAGGTTCTAACAAAGGACTTGTTTACATTTCTGAAATTATTTTGAAGACTTGCATAGGGCCAGATGCAGTAACAAAAACACTGACACACCAAAGAACTTCATCTAAAGCCAGAAAAAGCTCTCAAAATGAGTATTTGGGATGGAAAACTTAAATACTATTAACTCATCTTTATATATGCATATATAGTATATGCCTTTAGTATTTACACATATACATAATTAGTTATAATAACATTTTGTATGGCAAATATCTGACACTGAATTTTCTTTGCAAGAGTTAACCTCTGCAGACAATCTCTGGTGAGCAAAGCTGTTTGCAAATTTTTCTTGCTTAAGGAATAATGAAAAGGCATGTTTTATGTATTTTTTTTCTGTTGCTATCTGAAAATGATTTTAAGATATGCAGGATCATTTCTGTTGTTTTAATTAATGGAGTCAAACAGTAGATTTTCATAACTGAAAAGTACAATAACTTGGGCCTCTACTGAGAAGGCAGATTTTCAAATGAGTAGATTTTGCAGGCAAAAAAAACCCCATCATTTGTTTGAGGCCAACCAGAGAAAGTTTTGTTAGGATAATGAGTTGAAAGAAAGGACCAAATAGCATATTGCATTTTCTTTAGCAGTGGCCATGGCCTATCCAGGAGGTTTTGGAGGAGAGGAGAATAATCATTATCCCTCTCAAATTCTGGAGAGTAAAGCATGACAGTGGTTCTGAGAGTGGCCTCATATTCCCTCTCTAAGCCATCTCCTCCCTTGCTGGTGTGTTCCCTTCTGGACACACGTCCATCACATGCTCTTCTTCTACAGCAGTTGCCATCCCTACACAAGTACCTCTGATGGTGGTCTGCAGAGGTCCCAGGGAGCAGAAAGCAGCAACAGGGGAAGCCCAGGAAGGACTGTAACAAGTATGCAATGATGCTTCCTAATAATTCTTTCTCAAACTTCAACAGCTTACTCCTTTGAGGCCTTCAGAGTCAGAGGTAGTAGTTACTCTTTTTTTTTTCCCCCATTTTTCTTCCTCTCACACACTCTCTCACTCTGATTTTCTCTCTCTCTGGAGGTGGCTAAGGTACCTTAAGCTTTTCCATGTTTTATGTTTTTTAATTTGAGAATGTATGTATACAAGCACATCATTTAAATAAGTTTCATTAGAAAACACACACAAAGTCAATATTTCTCCTAGTTTTTCAAACTTCACAATGGAAACTATTCACTGAATTCAGCATGCACTGCTGAGTAGTTTTCTCCCCTCAAACTCTGTTTTTCTTGCAAATTAGCATTCAAGATAGGAATTTCATTGTGAAGGGTTGCTTGTTTGGGGAAGGGACAGGAATGTGGAAGAGTGATTCTTTTTCCCTTTTTATGGTAGACATGTAACCACACAAGCCTCATACTTCCAAACATGGAAATTTAATTCAGCAAGATTTCCATAGTTTCTGCTTATAATGTATTCAGATTTTGATCATCAAGTCTAAGTATAAAAAAGAAAAACATTTGTATGAGTTTAATTTAGAGTATAGATTCAGGCATAAACAGAAAACAGTTATACTTGTGATATGTAGCTGGCTTTCATATTGAGAACAAAAAGAAAAGCCCTGCAGCTTCTATAACATACTATTTTTAGACATATCAGTGTTTAGTCTAATCATTTTTTCCACATAACTATCCCAAGTAGCTTAATATTTTATAAGGTGGTTGTCAGTCATATATGATAGTGCTACTGAGCACAGCTTTGAAGAGCACTTCTCTTTGTACCTTATTGCAACCCACCCTAAGTCAGAGCATCTTGAGCTTTTAAAATGACATCAGATCTCCTGCGTTCCAAGCTTTAAAATTAAATAAATTTCAACTTTGTTGTTTTGTGTTTACAAATGGCTCTGAGAGCACTTCCTGTGCTCTTACTGTCCACTCATACCAGTCTGGGGTTTTTTTCCAAAATTCTTTTTATTTGAAATTTCTAAAGCTGCAAAATTAGCCTACAGCAGAGCATAAGACTGCACAGTTGCCCAGTGCATATATTCTTCCTTGTCCAGAGATACCACACCCTGGATGGAACTGGTTAGTTTATCAAAGATCAAGCTGATGAGCTACCTGATGTATAGGAGATGGTCTACAAAAAGCCAGGTCTAGACATAAGGAGCCAGACTTCACCATTCTGCACCTTATTTCCTCTTAACTATGCAGTTGTTTTCCATATTAAAATCCCTGTAATCTATGTGAGAACATACAGGGAGAGACCGATGTAGATTGTGTTTACTGTACCTCGAGTACTGTGTGCAGTTTTGGGCACCACAGTTTAGGAAGGACATTGAGCTACTAGAGAGGGTGCAGAGAAGGGCAACTAAGGTAGTCAGGGGTCTGGAAAACAGGCCTTATGAGGAGAGGCTTAGGGAGCTGGGCTTGTTTAGCCTGGAGAAGAGGAGGCTGAGGGGAGACCTTATCGCTCTCTTCAGCTACTTGAAAGGCCATTCTAGGGAGGCGGGTGTTGGCCTCTTCTCCCTTGTGACTAGTGACAGGACTAGAGGGAATGGGCTTAAGCTGAGCCAGGGTAGGTTTAGACTAGATATTAGGAAGAATTTCTTTACTGAAAGAGTGGTTAGATATTGGAATAGGCTGCCCAGGGAGGTGGTGGAGTCCCCATCCCTGGAGGTTTTTAAGAAGAGGATAGATGTGTTTCTTCAGGGGATGATTTAGGGGTAAGAGTAATGTAGGGCTATCGGTTGGACTAGATGATCTTGAGGGTCCTTTCCAACCCTAATGATTCTGTGATTCTGTATTAACAGTGCCTATGTTTAGTCTAAGCACTTTCATTAATCTATGAACAGGAATGTTTTTTCGTCCTTTTTTCTTTTAGTGGTGTTCTAGGAGCAAGCTAAAAAATCAATCAAGACGACAGTTTGGTTACCTTGTTTTCATTAGCTAGAGATTGTACAAGACACAGCCTCAGCCAGTGCATTGGGGCAGTCCTCGTTGGTAGTTTGTTACCTGAGTGCTTTTATCTTGGCTTTCTAAAGAATCAAGGTTTATGTGGGCATCCAAAGCCATTTTGAACAAACTTTAACATAGGAGTAAAAATTTCAGAAGCAATGAAATTCCTGCAATGAAATCAGCTTGTTAAGGAAAAACAAAAAGCCTATGTGACAGCATCTGCCACATCAATTCTCCTTTTATTAGATACCAGAGAGTCTTCTGTGGAGAGTCTTCATAAGTTCCCCCAGCTGTGGGAAAGCAAAACATTCCATCAACCAGTAGACACAGTTACACTAGAAGACATTCTCTGTTTCTTCTGATGGTGTTTAGAAATACTAGTATGTTCAGAAAATTTTGAAGTTATTGCTACTCCATCTTAGAGGATTCTTGCAGCAAGTTAAATGCTGATTCAGTAACTTTTTTCTTTCTTCCTTCCCACATACATATAAAAGTAACTAACCAAATAAGTGAACTTTAAATATCACAGGCTATCTGAACAAAACTCTTCACTCTGGTCTTAAGAATCACAGAAGCATGAGGTTCACAATTTATCCTGAAGAGCTTTTCCAAGATGCAGACTAGAAGAAATGAAAGGTGAGGGCTCACATCTTTCATTTCATTTCTAATCAATTTAACTCTATTGGCATGACAAGGTGCACAGACTGGACTGCAAAAGATTCCTGTCAGGTCTGGTTCACTCAGGCTGGCAACTGGGATTTGATCCCTCATGTTCCTGACTCATTATAATGAGTTCAGGTTTTGGTGGTATACTTCTGTAGCAGCATGCTCTCTCTGCTTTCTCCTTTCTTCTTCCAATATTTCCACTGCTTTTCTAAGGTGTATTTTTTATGTTACTTTTTGATTAACTAGACAGCTATAGTGGGTCAGAAAAATTCACTTTTGTGAGAACATTCGTCATCACTTAATGGTTTTCTAGGTGGAAAAGAAGTACCTAAAATATTACCTAAAAATGAGAAGGAAGCTAGTGCAGGTCATAGTGCATTAGCTGGATATGCTCACATCTGGATGCACTGCTTAATAATGAACTTCTTAGTTTCTAAACCAGCTTAAATTACTCAGTCCTTCCAAAGCATAGCTTCAGGCAGAGCACACTGTATGAATCTAATTTTGAAGTGAAAAATGTATGCATTGCAGTAGTGAGGTCCCTATCCCAAACATTTCAGTTTCTGGCCAGCTGTAAATCATCCAGAGGAGTCTTGACTATTATTAATACCTGATCTGGCAGGTTGGTGCTCAAACACATCCTGGAACAACACTAAACCCCCATAAGCCACTCAGAACTTGAGCACACTTCGGAAGTTCTCATGTATGCCACAGTGTGAATCAGACAGTACCTACAAAAGAGGGAGAAGTTGATTTTCTGAGTGGTTTCAGGCTGTCAGACACACAGCTAATTGGTCCATGGAATCTTTAGAGAGAGAATACCTAATAAGATTGACTTTGGTACAGTATTGAGCTTGTCTCTGCATATTCTGTAACCATTTAGTAAGTGTTTGCTTTCTATCACACTTTGAATAATATGAAGAGATGCTTATTCCTAGGAATACTGTGAAACAAGTACTATTTTCTTTTTTTTTTTCTTCCAATGTAACCAATTATTCAAATAATTTGTGTGGAGGTGCATACCTCACTTAATTCATTTGTATTGAAAGTATGTATATGTTTGATAGAAGATTACTTTTTTTTCTTAAGCAACACCTAACTATTTTCACAATCTCATCAAAAATGTGTGTTTATTTCTTTTTATTCACAGTTGTACTATGTAACATTAATCTTATTTACATTTTCTTTTTAATCAAACACATTTGTTTGCTGTTATGGCACCACTTAAGGGAATTGAACCACTGTAATTGTTTAGTTATTGTTGTTGAAAAAGACCATTGAAGTTGATCTTTGATGTTAGTAGCAGTACTACATGCTTTGTGGAGGAAAGGGGGCAAAATTGGGGAAAATTTGGGATATCGAGGCCTATCCACACTGGCAATGACATTTAACCAAACAGTAAAAATCAATCCCTCCCTCACAATATGAAACATATGATTGTGCAAGATTAAAAAGCCAACAAAATAAGCTTGGATATCTCTGAGAACAGGGGGAAGGAATTGGGGTTGTTATTGAGTGGCAGAGCAAAAAGAGAGGATTATAGGCTTAGATTCTGTTTTTTGCAATCAAAAAGTTGTGCAAATTACTGTCTTTATTGAAACTATTGAAAGTCTTTATTGAAACTATTGAAAGTGATATGTAAAGGGAGCTGGATATATACGTTCTTATACAAGCCTTGGCTTGAGTGAAGGAATTACTCCCTGTATCTTCTGTAGTGGAGAACAAATTGGGGGCAACCATCCTCATGTAAGTTCAATATATTTGCTGCAGAAATCTTTTTAAAGGGGACTTTGAATCGGATTTATGATGGCAATAACAACAAAAAGGACTAAGTTTTGTGATTTTTTTTTTTTTTTAGGACTCTTGCATTGTTTACTTGTTACAATACATGGCAGCGCATGCATCATATTAATGATGTTAATCAGTTGAAGTATTTTCTGCCTACAGAGCTTTTCCCAAAGGCTTCTGGTGCCTATATCGGTTTCTGCATGTGTGCTATGTGATTTATATACAAGGAAGTGAAGGGTTTGGGGGGTTTTTGTGTGTGTGCGCGCTATGTATAAATTTTCAAGTATAAGAATTTGTAGTCATTATAAATGTAAGTCAATGTCATACACACTTGGCTTTAAAGAGCTAAAGGAATTTCAGTTGTCTTATTTCAGGTACCTTGTGAGTGATTTTTAATAATTATTCTTAATATTTAAAATTTTTGTTTAAGGATCTTATCAAATTGTAGTTTATGCAAACTATTTTACATACTGAAGTTATTAGTTTCAGCTAATCTGTTTTATATTTGCCATGTTAAACAGTGTAAAAGTTTGACTATTTTCTTTTGAAACAGTACCAGCTAAAAATTAAACCTGACAATATTCAGCACTTTTTTTTTACTTCAGAATCATTACAAGTAGGTTGGAAAATTAAATTGGTCTAGCTGATTGGATATGTTTCAAAGTATTTGTCCCTGCTAGTATTTTTTCATAAAGTAATCACAAAAATATTGTTTTAAAAGTTAGCCTTTGAAGTCTGCAGCAGGTAAGTTGCTTGTTTTCACAACTCAGCATATGAAAGTGTATACTTCATGCTACTTAAGAGTAATTATTCCCAATCATCTTAGCGAGTACATCTCTAGTGTAATTTTCAGACTTAAAAATGTAGTGTCATTTTTAGGTAAAAATGACAGTTTATGAAACTGAAATGTTTGAAATAAATTCAAAATACCACTCTTTTGGGACCTCCCTTAAAAGGTGTAGTTTTACTACAGTTTCTGTAGCAGATAGCAAACTCTTTCACCTGATAGAACTTTTCACTTGCATTGACATCCCTTACCTGAACTTGAAAATTACAAGAGTTAGGATAGAAGGACTAAATACAAGACCTCTGAGATACAAGAACTGAAGTCTCTATTTAACAAAAAATAACGGAGGGGAGGAGAGAGATTACATTCTACTTTTATTCACTGGGACCTTCTAATCCCACAATCATTTACTTTTGGAAAGAAAATATTATTTTAAACCATATACACGCGGTAGCGTTTATTTTAGAAATGTAAATCACATGTGCAGACCACAGGGATCAGGCAAAGCAGAAAATGCTCCGTTTGAACAGATTACAAGCCCTTTGGATCTGATGTGATTCCTGATCCGGTTTTAAGGCCAGGACTTCTTTTGTTCGGTCTCAGCCTCTCCGCCGTGGGCTGGCCCAACCAGCTTGGGAAGAGGCAGCAAGACGCCCCTTAGAAAGAGATGCTCCTCCGTAGAGTCCCAACAAGTGCCAAGCTTGATGGGACTGGATGCGTGTCCTGCTCAGGAAGCCCAGAGGCTGTTTGGCCGAGCGGAGCAGCCACAGGTTGGCTTTTCCTCCAGGAGCTGTGAGGGAAAAACCCTAGGTCCTGCCGGCGGCATCCGGTGTGCGCGGGGGAGCGCCCGGCAGCATCCTCGGGTACCGATACCGGTGCCCGGGCAGCGCGACCCCGGGCGGGCGGCCACGACCTGCCGAGCTTCACCTCCCGGAGGCTGCAAATTAACATTTAAACCCTGCAAAGGCTCAGCTTGCCACCGCCCCCGGGCTGGGGACTGATTCCCGGACTTCCTTATCCTTCCCGCATGTCAATGAGCCCATCCCGAGGCTCACGTGTGCTCAGGTTTTGTCTCTAATATTAGTTTATCAGTCGGGTCTGAGAAGGGGATCCCGACATTCCTGATTGCTCGGTGCCGTATGGAAAATCTGCCGTATTTTGGTGATGCTCTATGTAAACATTTTAATATTGGATCCTTAAAATCCAGAGGCTATCCCAAAGGGGATTAAAGCATAATCCTCTCTCTCTGTAGCCGTAGTGGATTAATTTCGTATTCTCTCAGTGGCAGGCTTGCTCCCTGAAGGCTACAACAAAAAGACTCAGTGCTCCTTAAACATGCTATGGATTCCAAAGGACAAGTGTAAAAAATGACATTCTGTTAATACCGAATATATTTTTTTCATTTTGTACTTTTAGGATTAAAAAAAAAAAAAAATCACCCAAAACAAAACCACACACATACAACAAAAAGACCTGTTAAGATTTTTTTCTTTTACTTCATTTAACAACCCATCCCACGAAAGACCATAATTTGACCACTGTTAAAAAAAAAAATCACCACACAGAATAAAACAACCCACCCCAAACAAACACAAGCAAACGGGTTTTATCTGGAGAGTATAATAACGCTCATTCCTTGTCGCATTTTAATACCTCTGACATGTTTACATTGCAGAAAATCTAGGGTGTCACTTGAGCAGAACCCGGCGCAGATGCCAAGGCACCGGTCTGGGAGCTGGGAGCTTTTTCTCAGGAGAAGAAGGAAGCCAGAAATCCCTTATTTTCCCCTGCATTCAATAGTGGGCTAAGAAATTAATGTTCCCTTTCCCTCTACAGCCAGCCCTGCTTTTTCAGCTCTGCCCTCTTCTCCAGTACGTGGGTGCCTTTCTACAGCACCGGGATGCACCTATTGTCTTTTCCTGGATTGGATGGGTTTTGGCATTTTGCTCATTAAATAGCGGAGGCTTTGTTTGTGGGTGTTTTTTGGTTTTTAATTAGTATTATTTTAATATTTTGGTTTATTTTTTTATTTTAGCTACATAACACCAGGGGAAAGAGGTAATTGAATTGAACTGATGGTCTTCCTTCGGGGATTCAGCCAAGCCCACAAACGCCTCCTTAAAATGATAGAATATCGGCTCTTTACCAAGCACTCGTGTTCCGAAGGCGCTTTTCTTGCCCCACAAAGCCTTAGGAGCCCCTCACCATGCGTCGGGCCAAGCGCTGCGGGGAAGGGATAGGGATGCTTTGCTTCAGAGGGCAAGTGCTTTCTGCAGGGCAGGGAGCTGCCGGCTGCCCGGAGCCCCCTTCTGTAAGCACAAAGAAAGGGGCCCTGGGGAATGGAAACCCAAATCCACTTGTAATCGTACGAGAGAATCGGGCGTAATTACTTGAGCAACCTAGATGAAGATTGATGAGGCTTTAAAGCGGCGTTTGGGATCGATCGCCCTGCCCTTGGGAGCCTGCAGCCGGGATGGGCTCAGCTCGGCTGAGCTCTGCTGGGCTCGACTCTGCCCAGCTCTGCTGGGCTCAGCTGGGTTCTGTCCGGCAGGGCTTGGCTCGACTCTTTCCTTTTTCACCGCGAAGGGAGGGAGAGAAGATGGAGGCGAGATGGGGAGAGCAGCAAAGCTAGCCCAGCGCATGTGATCCCGATCAGCTGACTCGGGTCAAGAGGCTAGCCCGGGTTTATTAGGGGACGGAAAACAATAAAATGAGAGAAAATAGAGTTTGTATCAGTATTATCCAGCCTGCCACGCTGGACTGCTGCGAGCTGTCACTGAAACTGTGCGGTTTACCTTCCCTTTACACACATACATCAATCCATGCCTTCCTCTGTGTTTATTTTGCAGAGTAAATGACAAAACACTGTGCAATACGGGCTGGAACTGGCTGTTACAGGCGAGGAAAACATTAACGACATGACAGTTAGATGCACCGAAACAGGGCTAATTTGGGCTAAGTGAGTAATTTGAAGCGTTGCTTTGCAAGAGCTGGTAGTGAAATGTACTAGGGGAGGAAGAGAAGTTTCGTCTCTAACCCTTAGCCCCGGTGCAAGCTGCATCCCAGGGCTCAGGTCTTCCTTAGCCCTGCGCTACCATCCCCAGGGACACCAGTGTCCAGGGACAGCAGCTGGAAGCAGGAACTCTGCCATCTGAGAGAGGTCTTCCTGATTGCAGAGGAGATTTTAACCGCGGTCAAACCACGACCAGTTTTAGTGATCTCTGAGACTATCAGTTTGCCAGTTTCTGGAAGGTGCGTCAGAGGGATGTTGTTACTCAGGTCCTCCTCAGTAGGATGCTGTACCGAGGTCCTCAGCACTGAGGCTTTTATTATTTGTATGCCAGATGTGTGTTTGTGCATGCAGGTGGATATGTGTGTTTATATATGTTACATACACGTTTAAATGGTTAAAACTGGTTTATATTTAGTCGTCCATTTCAACTAGAGCAACTGAGCTTCCTACACACCGACACTATCAGCTTTTAATAGAAACTTGCATTCTTACGGAAGATGGTGAAAAAGTGATCACTTGTTTTCTTTTACGTTAAAGCAGAAGTTTGTTTGGTTTGTGGGGGTTTCGGTTGGTTGGGGGGGGTCCCCCTGAATTAATTCAGTGCCCGTGCAAGCATCTCATTAAGGAATATATCGGAGCGAAATATTGTTCCAGTGATTTAAAAAGTATTAAGCAGCAGCAAGCTGAAATAAAAACGATCACACATGATCAATACAAAAGATAAAAATGCTGCTATGGACCTATTATCTCAGGAGTAATGCATAAATGGTCAATCGAGAAGTTGCAAGAAATGAAGATCATACTGGTGGCTTACTGATGGAAAAAAAGTTATCTTGCCGTAAATAGATTTAATGATGCTCGCCTTTGTGTACAAGTGGTACAAAGTAGGTAGAAAAATAAATTATATATTATTTTTCACGGTACTATTTGAGTTGAGCTCTGGATTGGTAGTTTAAAATGATGTCTCCAGGATCGATGTGGTGAGCAGCGATTGCGGGATGTTCTCCCGCCCGGTCCCACTGGAGCTCCTCCGCTGCTGGGTGTAAACGAGTCGCTGCTATCGCAACATCAACAGCGGTAGTGTTAACGAGGAGCAAAAGGGCACGAAAAGAGAAGAGACCTACTTCTAAGAGTCAGCTCTTTTTCTCTCGAACACCTTCTGAATTTTGCTGCTGGCTGGTTTATCTCGCGTCCACGGAGCTCACAAACTGTCCTCTGTCCTGACCGCGGGCAGGAGGGGGATGAACTCGGCGCTTTACAAACTTTGTAGTTTATGAGGGGTCTCGCCGGGGGCTTACTCGGCGGAGGGGAGGGGAAGGGCCACCGGGGATGGGCCGTCCGGGAGCCTCCATCCTGACGCCGCTGCCCTTTGCCTTGCAGGCCCCGTGGTCCTTAGCACGCCGGCACAGCTCATCGCCCCCGTGGTGGTGGCCAAGGGCACGCTTTCCATCACCACCACGGAAATCTACTTCGAGGTGGACGAGGATGACTTGGCCTTCAAAAAGATCGACCCTAAGGTGAGTGCGACGGGCGGGAGACCCCGTCCCCGATCATATCCCTGGTCCCATCCCCAGTCCTGTTCCCGGTCCTATTCTTGGTCTCATCCTCGGTCCTGTCCCCGGTCCTATCCCTGGTCCCGTTCCTGGTCCCTGTACACGTGCTCTGGGGCCGCCCCCTCTTTCACTCCCTCCCTCCCTCCCAACTCCGCTCTCGTCCGCCGCCTCTCGCTGCGTTTTATTAAAAAAAAAAAAAAAAANTATTACGGCAGCGCGAGCGTTTTCCAGCAGCCTTTCGCTCGGTGCCTTTGTATGAACGTGGTCAGATTTAGTAGTTAAGCCAATTGGCTCTGAAATCCCTGGAGGGAACTGCAGCAGTCCCAGCCCTCAGCCTTCCCGAGACAACAGCCGGGAGGGGTTTACCCCTTCCGAGGATATCGGAGAATCCCGTTATTTCGAGAGAGTTAGTTTCCATGTCAGAATAGATGGTGCATTTTGCTGAAGTGGAAGATAAATGCTTATTTTCTAAGGGGAAAAAAAAACCCAAAACAAAACAGCAAACCCAAACTCCCCCACCCCCCAGAAAAACCCAAAACACCACAGAGAGAGTGAGCTAAAAAAAGGGGAAATAGGCATGTGCCCAAGAGTTGATTCCTGGGAAAGCTTTGTGACTGGAGCAGAAACGTTTGCGTGGTATCCTCCCCGCGGGAGCGGAGTGAGGGAGGAGGGAGCGTACGGAAGGGATGTGTGTCACAGGGCTTTCCTCTTCCCTGCATCTTCTTTTATTCTTATAGCTGTTGTTTTATTTCTTTGTCATTGCACTGAAAAAAAAAAAAACACCTTAAAAGAGAAAATAGGGGAGGTACTTTTACAGAGACCTTGGGGTGGGCTGTTTTGGTTTTGGTTTGGTTTTTTGGTTTTTGGGGTTTTTTTTGTTTGGTTGGTTGGGATTTTTTTTTCCTGTAGACATATAATTATTTATGAGAAAATCCTAGCAGCCGCGTCTGTATACGTTCTGAATGTGTTTGTAGTAAGGTGATTTCTCTTTGAAGGATAATTGTTCAAACTCGGACTTGTCTTCGCAGTGCTGGAAAAAGAAAGACTGTGTCAGAGTCCCTGGGAATAATGGTTTCGTTAAAGTGCACCCACTGGAAATAGTTGCTGATGGGAGTTAGTCACACAGCTGATCGGCCTAGGACAGCACTTGTTGACTGTTAGGATACTAACCAAAATCTGCGCTGTTATTCTGCCCGTTGGTTTTAAAGCCTTTTTAAAGAAATACACACAGAGAAGGACGGGGCTGTGCAGTAGGGACAGGCAATTTTGGGTCACTTGCAGTTTTTGTAGGCATCCCTCTGAATGCCCTGGGAGTGCAGGGGCTTGATTTTCTGGCAGTGCCACTAGCAATCGTATTGCATTCAAAACGGATTTGTAGGTCAGAAGTAATATTGTCCACTTTTCTTGGTGCCGGCTTGAACCTTTCACCTCTAAATTTTATTCTCTTCCTTACTAGTAATTGCACTGAAATGCTAGTTTTGTCAGGCTCGCTGCTTACTCAGCACACTGAGTTCAGGGATATGATGTGTTTCCTTAGCTTTGTTCAAAACAGAGCAGAAACACATCAGCGCTGTGTAGTAAATGGATTTTTTTTTTCTGATGGCTGAAAAAAGTGTTACTTCATTAGTAACTGCATGGGTGTCTGGCAGTTGCTGATGGTCATCTGGAGCAGAATTCTAATGTGTTAGCCCTGTTCTACAAAACTATTTCACTTGCAAAATCAGGTGGCTACCCTTCAGTTTTATGTTTTACAGCCTTTAAGTAACTATCTACAAAGCAAAATTCAAAAAGCATAACTACCTCTGTTTTTTCAAGTAGAAAACTTGATCTGGTATTGAAACGCTTACCCAGATGCATTTTACTTCATTTATTAGCTTGTAATTAAATAAATCAGCAACAGAAATTAAAATCTAAATCACAAAAGGTAATTATCCAGTGTATTTCAAGTGCATTTTCAAATATATAATTCCAATATTCAAGCGTTATTATATAAGCAGAATCCAAATTTCTTTCGAATATATTTAAATAACATTTCAAGTATATTTATGGAATGTTAGAAATAGAACAAGCAATATATATGAAACGAAAAATGTAAACTTGTTAAGTTCAGACACTTCAAAAGACAGTTAACAAAAGTACCATGATAAAATCTACCTTTTTAAATGGTATCTTCTCTTTAGCAGAAAATGTCCTTGAAGTATCCAAAATGGGAATTTAACTTCTTTTTCACCAGATCACAAAACACCAACATCCACAATTTCAAAGACAATGTGAGATCACAATATTTGATACGAATTAAAAGGTACATTAGGGGTTGTTTAGGTGGCATCTCCAGATAGCTTTTACTCACAGAGGGTTTACATAAAAATACCAGTTTTGTTATAATCCGTTGGTACTGTTCCTAGGCAAAATGGTCACAATCGTGTTAAATTACAGCCAATTTTCCTTTCCTGGTAGCATACGCTTTTTTTTTCTCTCCCCCCTCCCCCCCCCTTTTTTTTTT